>JAVLUX010000008.1:26654256-27241756 GCA_032164185.1 Moxostoma hubbsi
AATGTGTTACTGCTGTGCAAGTTAAGACCCATGGACTGACCTGAGAAAATATTCAATTAGATTTACAAAATTCCAGAAAAAAGGAGAATCTGACATTCACTGAGCCACCCACTTATCTCCCTCCTTCAACCACTATGATGTAGAGGTGTGCTCATTCAACAGAAACAGATAATTGCACCATCCCCTTGCTTTGTAAAAGCGCACCCACCCACCCACAGATACATTGATCTTCCGCAACACTATATGCAACACTATATGCATTAACAAACTTCTCCTTCTTAATTTTCTCTCAAGCTGTCTCACTGAACACTGAACACACACACACACACACACACACACACACACACTAAGTGGACTCTCCCACTCCTATAGATATCTAAAAGATATCGAAAAGGATTGCTTTCCCATCTGTTATAGACAGAAATGGAAAGTATAGGAATACATATAACATGATTACATATTTAAAATACAAAATATGTGCAGATGAATTTAAATGGTTGGTCATCAGAATATAGTGACATTCAAAAAGTATTTTGATTACTGGAGAGATTACTTAGCATTTTTTTAATTTGTTTAATTTAATATTTAGTCCTTTCAGATGGAAAACATTTATACATATAAACGATGCAATCCAAAGAGCGTTTAAACAGCGGTGAAACACTTTCTTAAGTGTTACATTCATACGTGCAGACAGAGAAGTATGTTTGGAGCAGCAGAAATAGAAATAAACCTTGTGTAAATTGTCATTGAACATTTTGCTTAATGTAAGCGAAAATGCCATTTCTAACCATTTTACATGCACCTGTTACCAGGCATGATAATTTTTTTTTTCTATCTAGAAAATCCATGTTGATCTACATCTACATTAATCTGGATACATTTGAAAATGGCGTTTTCATTTCAAAGCGCTCTCCGTCCACACTAACGTTTTCAAGCGTTTTTCAAAAGTTGCTCGTCCACACTGAAACATATGAAAATGCTTAAATCATGTTACTGCGCATGTGGAAAATCTCATCTGCATGTACGGTCTGCAACGCAATTGTCCTCGTGTTCCGTCGTCGGACACCACTTCCGAGTAAACTTCCCTTCGCCTTTGAAGGAATGCAATGTGAAAGTTGTACAAAGTGACATTTATTTTTTAACAATGCTATCAAAGTGAGTATCAGGCACAACAGCTTCGCAATAACTAAAAATAGGTCGCCATCTTGATTGTTTTGATTGGAAAGATCACATGACTAAAAATGCGTCATCATTTTCCAAAGCATCCATTTTCACAGTCCACACTACAACGCGAAAATGGCATTTTCAAATGTATCCACTTTGGCGTGTGTTTTCAAAAAAAACATGGCCTCAGTGTGGACGGAAGGCCAAAACGGAGAGAAAAAGATGTGTTTTCAAACAAAAACGTATTAGTGTGGACTAGGCCTTAGATCATAATTTTTTCCTCTCTAGTAAGACATTTGATATTTGTGCAAATATCCTTTTCTTGAAGATAATTTTTGTATTGTTTTTCTGTAAAAATATCTAAAAATCCTTTGCTCTATCTTGTTTTAGAAGCAAAGCTGCATAAGACATTTAGGGTTTTGTATTTTACTCTACTGGCAGAATTTTTTTCACTTGTAATTAACTTGTTTATAGTCAAAATAAGTGAAAAAATCTACCAGTGCTGAAGTAATCCAAAGTATTTAGGTTACGTTACTGACCTTGAGTAATCTAACGGAATACCTTACAAATGACATTTTACAGCACGTATTCTGTAATTTGTAGTGGAATACAAACTGTAACCCTTGCAACCCTGGTAATAGAGGGATGACATGTGCTCTACAGTATGGGAATGAACCATTAGGTGGCAGTGCAAGAATGTTTCAATATGAAAATGGGCTGAAATGGTTCTCATGGTTAAGATTTATCTGGTATCTTAGTGCTAAAGTAAGAGAAAGACAACACTTTTCAGCTTTTTAGAGTGAACAGTGAGCTGAAGAAATCATAATACTGAGTGATGGTTGTGATCAAAGTGCAATTCAATGAGAACTCATGATGTGAATAAAGAGAGAGCAGTGAGTGTGATGTTTGAAACAAGTGGGTGTTTTACCTGTTTCATGGGTTTTTGGCCCCGCTGTTTGTCCATGAGTGTGCGTGTAATGCAAAGAATATGCATTTTAATGTGAGGTGTGTAAGTAATTCCTGAAATTTCTGCTGGCTCTTTTGGCTAGTTCCGATGGTGAGGTTTGAACTCCTGTGGTTCTGCTCCTCTTTTTAAAAGTGGAGGTTAATCTGCACTTTTGCATTATGTCAGGAAAGTCTGGAGTTAAACTCCATTCTCTGCCTCGATCGCCCCAGACCCCCCCTTCTCTCTTTAGGTTGTGCCTTCAGCCTTTTTGTTCCAGTCTCATTGTAATGCATTGGCGTGGAAACGATGCTTTCTGACACCTGGCCCACATGAGACAAGCCCAGTGAAACAGACCTCATCACTGCCAATCAGATCAGCTCTCCCACACATCACAACCAATCAGATCACTAGCCTTGCAGACACAGCCGACGCCACAGCGACCGCCGACCTAGTTGTGCTCTTAAAGGGACAATATGCACTCATCTACAAAGTCCTGTGCACAAAAACACAGAGGGCTGTTTAATGAAACATTTTTTTGTTTATTGTTTTCTAGTTTCTCACAAAAGTATCCAGATTATGAATTAAAACTAATTTAATTTCCAAAGTATTTATCTCTCCAAACTCAAAACACATTATTTCAGAATCTTATTTCCACAGATATGTTGACATCATTGTTAGGACCTTAGCTAGAGAATCATTCCTCTCCTGTCTTTTGTAAATATGTCTTTTTTTATATATAATTTTAATTTACATGTTCTTTCACAAACATAAATTGAAATCAAAACTTTACTATGTGACTTAAAACTTAAAATAATAGAATAATAATAATAATAATAATTGTATTCTTTCAGCTGGTTTCTGTTATTTTTGTGATCAGTATGAATATCATGAGGTAACTTTAGTACAACTGAATACTATTTGATATGACATATTCAAAGTTCCCCGTCTGTCGCTCACTTCTACGTCGTGTTGAAGAAGCGACACTAGGGGTCTCTCTTGAGCGCCTAATATGCCACTGATCTATGAAAAAAGGCCAATGAGAGTTGGCGAACAGTATTGTAGGCGAACTCTTGCCCCGCTCCGAGAAGCCGGCATCCGCATACTCAATTACCTCGACGACTGGCTCATCCAGGCCCACTCGCGAGAGTTACTATGCACTCACAGAGACCAGGTGCTCAGGCACCTCAGCCGTTTGGGGCTTCAGGTCAACTGGGAAAAGAGCAAGCTTACTCCAGTCCAGAGCATCTCTTTTCTCGGTATGGAGTTAGACTCGGTCGCTATGTCAGCACGTCTCACCAATGAGCGTGCTCAGTCAGTGTTGAGGTGCCTCGCCGCCTTCAGGCCAGGCACAACGGTCCCCTTAAAACTTTTCCAGAGGCTTCTGGGGCATATGGCGTCCTCCGCGGCGGTCGCGCCGCTGGGGTTGATGCATATGAGACTGCTTCAGCACTGGCTTCAGACCCGAGTCCCGAGACGAGCATGCCGCCGCGGCACGCACCATGTGACAATCACCCCCACCTGCCGCCAAACATTCAACCCTGGACAGACCTCTGTTTCTTACTGGCAGGAGTACCCTTACAGCAGGTGTCCCGACGTGTCTTGTCACAACCGACGCCTACAGATCGGGTTGGGGCGCCGTGTGCAACGGGCACGCAGTAGCAGGCCATTGGAAAGGGGCCCAGCTGCGTTGGCACATTAAATGCCTCGAGTTGTTGACTGTCTTTTTTGCCCTGTGGAAGTTTCTCCCGTTAGTTCGAGACAAACATGTCCTGGTCAGGTCAGACAGCACCACTGCGGTAACATACATAAATTGCCAAGGCGACCTAGGCTCCCGCCACATGTCATGACTCACCCTTCGTCTCCTCCTTTGGAGCCAGCAGCGACTCAAGTCAACCTCAATGTGATAGTGGACGCTCTGTCACGACAACGCTTGCCTGGCGGATAGTGGAGGCTGAACCCCCACTCGGTTCAGCTGATCTGGGAATGGTTCGGCAAGGCCCAGGTAGAGCTGTTTGCCTCCCGAGAGACCTCCCACTGCCCGCTCTGGAACACCCGCTCAGAGGCTCCCCTCGGGGCAGACGCACTGGCACACAGCTGGCCGGTGGGGCTGCGCAAGTACGCATTTCCCCCAGTGAGCCTTCTTGCACAGGTGCTGTGCAAGGTCAGGGAGGACGAGGAACAAGTCACTCTTGTGGCTCCTTACTGGCCCACCCGGGCCTGGTTCTCGGATCTTGTACTCGTCGCGACAGCCCCACCCTGGCGAATTCCCCTCAGGAAGGACCTTCTTTCTTAGGGACGGGGCACGCTCTGACATCTGCACCCAGACCTTTGGAACCTCTATGTCGGGCCCCTGGACGGGATGTGGAAGATCTAGCTGGTCTACCACCTACTGTCGTAGCCACGATCAACCAAGTCAGAGCCCCCTCTACCAGGCAACTCTACGCCCTGAAATGGCGTTTGTTCATGAATTGGTGTTCTTCCCAGGCAGAAAACCCACAGAGGTGCGCAGTTAGGTCAGTGCTCCTGTTCCTACAGGAGAGATTGGAGGGGAGGCTGTCCCCTTCCACCTTGAAGGTGTATGTTGCCGCTATCGCAGCTCACCATGACCCAGTAGACGGCAAGTCTCTGGGTAGGCACGACTTAATCATCAGGTTCCTAAAAGGTGTCCGAAGGTTAAATCCCTAACCCGGCCAAACCTGTTCCCCTCCTGGGATCTCTCGGTGGTCCTTGCCGGTCTACAGAGATCCCCCTTTGAGCTGCTAGAATCAGCCGGACTCAGGGCCCTCTCCCTAAAGACGGCCCTGCTGATTGCGCTCGCCTCCATCAAGAGGGTCGGGGACCTGCAAGCATTCTCTGTTAACGACACTTGCCTGGAGTTTGGTCCAGCAGACACATATGTGATCCTAAAACCCCGAACAGGCTATGTGCTCAAGGTTCCCACCACGCCCTTCAGAGACCAGGTAGTGAACCTGCAAGTGCTGCCCCGGGAGGAGGCAGACCCAGCCCCCTCACTGCTGTGTCCGGTACGTGCCTTGCGTGCCTACCTGGACCGCACTCAAAGCTTCAGGCGCTCTGAGCAGCTCTTTGTCTGCTTTGGGGGACAGCAGAAAGGGAACGCTGTCTCCAAACAGAGGCTGTCCCACTGGGTGGTGGATGACATCCTGTTGGCCTATCACACCCAGGCCGTGCCACCCCCCCCTACGGGTTCGAGCACACTCTATGAGGAGTGTGGCATCCTTGTGGGCACTGGCTAGGGGTACCTCCCTAGCAGACATTTGTAGGGCAGTGGGCTGGGCAACACCTAACACCTTTGCGAGATTTTACAATCTCAGGGTTGAGTCAGTCTCGTCCCATGTTTTCTCAGGTCCGAGCCGGTAGAACTCGGTACACATCGACGGTCTGACCGGGTGAATCGCTTGTGTTCAGCGCCCTTTCCCTCTGCCGAGGTAAAACAGTGCGCCTTCTTTCCCAGGAGATCCTTCTAGGTCCCTGGTCGATTCATCCCTAGCCCTTTTGGGTCCGCAGTTCAGCGGAGGAACTTGCTGACCCAGTCCACTATGGGTACCCCAGGCTACCCTTATTGGAATAGGTGCTCCACAGGTCAGGCCTCCTACACGGACTCCTCCTGTGTGTACTTCCGCGGTATGGTCACCTTACAAGCTGACCCGCGTCTCCCTTAGGCAGTTCTTCACTGCCCTCCGGTCGCTGTGTTGTAGCAGGGAGCCGTCAACCTTGGTACTCTATGAATATATTAATGTGAAAAAAATAGCAACAGGGCTCAAACTATGCAGTAAATGTTATGTTTATTGAACAGATTTATTAAACAAAATGTATTTCAAAGTAAAAGTAAAAGCTCAAAGTTTGTATTTTAAAAATCAACTTTGGGACTTTCAAATAAAGTAATTTATTTAATAATTAATCAGAAAATATATATTTTAATAAAACCTATAATTAAAAACATTATCAATTAAACTGAGAAAAAAATGGCAAAAAAGTTTTTTGATTCCCCAACCAAATGTGGATTATAAAATATTTTACTGTTTTCTTTGAATCTGAGCATAGTTGATCCAAACCTGTATGTCACAGAACAGATCATAGCCTAACAGATCTGATTTTGTTTATGAAGTAATCTTTACAAAATGTGTAGTTACTGCATTTTGCCTATGCATATCAGTTCTGTACATTGTAAGAAATGAATGCGTCTGAGTGTGTGGTAAGAAGGCCTGTTTTACAATGTATCGTTATCCCCAGTGATCAGTTTTCAGTGTTAAAATATGTGAAACATGCACAAATGGTGCAGTATTAGAGCATACACAGGAGAGCACAACCTGCCACCACTATTATTGCTTTTTTCACACATTCCCTTCTCCCTTTGAGCACTTTTTCAGTCAATATAATTTATATATAGGTATGTATATGAATAAATTGTAGTGTGCGTTTGAGTGTGTGTTTTCAGTGGAGTTTAAATTATTTTAAAACCTTGCTGAAGCTCAAAAGATGCACCTATGCATGTGTGTGTGTGTGTGTGTGTGTGTGTGTGCGGCTTCATGTGTGTACAACATATGTTTGACATATTAGGATATAGTCTGACATGTTTTGTCCTGCAGCTCTTTGCCCTTTAATTTCTTCAAGACCCCATTCTCTCTCTCTCTCTCTCTCTCTCTCTCTCTCTCACTCTCCATCAGACCCACACAGGGCATTAACTTTCTCAAATACAAAACATATAAACACACTAAAAAACGAGAACACAGTCCTCAGAGGAATGTACCATGAATTATCATAATTATTTTTTAGAAGTGTAATTAGGGACAGGAATAGCAAGTATTTTAATGATTCAAATTCCAATACCTATTAACGATTCTGGTTTATGAACAATTGCATTTACATTTATTTTAGTACTTTTATGGAATGTTTAGAAACAATTCTGTCTATATTTAGGGCCTATTTCCCTCAGCAGTCAGTTAACAGAAGGTGCTAACACAGGCATTTTTTTCAGTTCATATTTTTTATATATAAAACTATCAAGAATAACTCAAAATTCAATGTGTATATTAAACTACACATTATGAACATCCAGACAGTATCACTCTGATTTAAGTCTCACGAGTTCACATAGCAAAATGACTTGTTGCTGTGGAATGATTTTACATTCATTAAGTTTATGATTCACTGAAATGAACCGGCTGATAAGAGGCATTTTTTTGGGCGGTAGTGTTGAATTTTTTATGGTATAGTTTTAAAAGAACTGTCTTATAGACCATTTCAAGGACTATTCGTCAGTTTAAGGAAGTGATGTTTTTGTTCCCTGAACATTTCCTACTAGTTGTAACTCATTAAAAACTACAGCGGGAGGCGCTTCATTCATTGTGACTTTAACCAGATTAACGTTTCTAACATTAACACGATCGTCATAAAATGCCATTATTAAAATGTGGAACATGTTGTTCGGTGGCTGGATACTCTCTGGATGCCTGGAACAAGTGGAAATTAAAGTGTTTAGATCTCAGAAAAAGCAACCAAAAATGGACACATGAACCGCTGCAATGAAGCGAGATGGCTGGATACGTGCAGAACTAACAGCTGTAGCTTTGGTACGTGAACAAAATTTATGCCAACTAATTGTAAGTTGGGGCTGAGGTTGAGCTCTAAAAGTGACTATAGATCGCTCCCATTATAATGAATGAAGCTTTACAAGTCATTTACAATTACATTTAGACATTTTCATCCGAAACAACTTAAAAATTAAAAAACAAAAACAAATCCTTACCTTGCCAGACAGCTTCAATGAATGGCTTCATTGATTAAAAAGGAGAGATCCAATGTTCCCAATCTCCCTGCTTAGGAAATAATTGTGAACATTTAAACTATGATACAGTTTCAAGGCCTCTCTCATGTAGATGCTCAGTATCAACAGCACATCTGGAAAAGTCACTTCAGTCAAATGTTTGATTTTGGTTGAGAAAATATTTTTAACTCAGAGCCTTATTTCAAGTTCTCCAAGGCCATTAGCGTTCTAATTCCTTTGTTATTATTTACATAATTGAAATGGTCTAAATCAGGGGTTTTCAAAGACAGTGTGCCTCCCTTGTGACACAACGTACACCCACCCCAGCCCCCAAAACACCCACACAAAGATATCTGAATAACAGATAACAGAATGACGGACAATTATTTGACATTGGTCAGTTGTTTTTATAGTTTATTTTTTAACAAGAAAAGTTCAAATGTATTAACTGATTATGACTTTTTATATTATATACATTTTACAATGGTGGAGAAAAAATGAAACAAAAGCAATGTCCTAGCAAAAAAAAAAAACATAATATGAAATTCCAACAAATGTCCATCTCAGTCAAACCAGTCAGAAGATCTGTAACAGAGAAAAGTGTGTGTGTGGGCGGTCAAAGGACTACTGAATAGAAACTCTTTACGTACCTCACATATGTTAACAGCTGTGCACGGCTGGGCACATCAGTGGAATTGAAAAAAAGGAGGGCAAAACACAGGCTGGGCCTGATGCTGTCTAACACTTGCTCCTTCACATTATGTGCCATGTCAGAGATGAGCCAACCCACTGTGTAGTCAGAGAGTGGAATAGAATCAGGCTTAGAAGCTGCTGCCTCTCCTACCAACAAGGGACATATCTTTGGATTCCGGCAGAATCAATGTCTCACCGATGTTATGTGCATTGCCTGCCTTGGCATTACGCAGCGCAATGTGATATGAAGCTTCAGTGGCCTTTACATGTAACTTTTTTCTGACCTTGAAAAAACTCAGGATGTTTTCTCTCTACCTCAGCTTGGTGTCAAGGTGTCTGCGAAGTTTAGCAGGTCACATGCTCTCATAAGCTAAAATCTCCTGACAAACGACACATAAACGTCGTGGTGCATCTACTGATACTGTCCATGTAAATCCTAAACTTAAATACTGCTCATCATATCATCATATTTTGGGTTTGACCCCTGAATTAGAATTTGGTGGTCTCAGAAACTGCTCCATTGTAATTACAGACTAATATGTCACGTCTGTTTTATTGGCGGGCTTGACAAATATCAGAGAATCTTCACAAAGATTCTTGATAAAGCTTGGGTGGAGCTTGGGTTATCGTCACTGGAGTGAATGAGCGCAGAGCTTGGGCCAGCATGGAGCTTGGGTTGTCGTCACTGGAGTGAATGAGCGCAGAGCTTGGGCCAGCATGGAGCTTGGGTTGTCGTCACTGGAGTAAATGATCATGGAGCTTGGGTAATCAACACTGGAGCGAAGGAGCGTGGAGCTTGGGTGATCGTCGCTGGAGCAAAGGTTGGTAGAGCTGGGAATCGTAATGGAGACCAGGGTTTGAGTAGCAAGGAAGTGAGTCTGTATTCATGATCGAGACCAGACGAAGAGTGAGGGGTGAACAGTGCTTTTAAGGAGTGGAGCTGATACGAGTGACAAGTGCAGGTGATCAGTAATCAGGGGAGCGGGATCGCAGAGTGTTAGTGCAGGGAGAGACAGGAGGATCTGTAACACACGGGAAGTCGGCATGTTGTTTCCAAAAATTCCAGTACCCTATGATCGGCCACATTATGCGTACTCACTGACATGTGGCATCTCCTATCAGGCATTTTTGCATCAGCTCCAGCATGTTTACCTTCCCTTGTTGCGTGACTGGAAGCGCATTGCATCAGCAGCATGGAAGACCTGGGTTTGGATCCCGCTTGTGGCACCCCTTTTTGGACATTACACTTGTGAAATGGAGCTCACACATGCCCAAACGCCCAAAAACCCATCCACTTTGGTCACTGGGGGGCAGTGTTTCAAATTCCTTAAGCAAAGACTGATTTTAGCTAAAGTTCAACCTACTGTCTGATGACTTGGGCTACATTGGTTATGGTGTATGTTTTGTTTTGAATGTATTGTTGCAGAGACACTGAATAGCAATGGGGTAAAGAATGAAAAATTAAACTGGTTCTGAATGAGTACCGGTTCTCAGTATTCAATCCTAAGTGTAGTGTACAGTAAATGCAGGCTTAGCAGCACAGACAGTGCTTGTGTATTGTCTAGTGAATTGACTATTTTGTGCATTTCTGTGTGTGAGTATTTAGCTGTTGGGGTAACTAAAGATGTCTCTTTGATCTCTTATGTAATTGAATACATGCAGTTCAGATTAAGTTTCAGCTGATCTATATTGGCACATCTCACAGTGAGATGTTTGTATGCTCACATTTGAATATAATTTCTGTCTCTCTCTTTCTATAAATAGGTTTTTTCATATATTTTTTTTATGCAATACTTTTTCTGAGGTATTTTGAGATGTGCATGAGTAAGTGTTCTTCTTTATATTTAGTGTAATTCAATTTTAAAACATTGAAACATTGTGATCTTTTATTCACTTTTATCTCATTTATCTGCATTGGACTTGCACAACGACACCAGCCTCATTGTTAGTAAAGACCACAATGTACTGAGCGTGTTTGTGGGCTGGTTGTGCATTAAAATGGTCAGTTAGATCAGTTCTGATTCTCTAGAAAGTCAGTAGAAATGCAGAAAAGAGAAAGGGGGTGTGTGGTAGTAAACTAAACCTATTGGATGAGCCATTCGGCATGTCCTGCCCCCACTTCCTTTTTCAGTAGGAAATGCGTCAAAACACCAACAAGAACTGCGCTCGTAAAGGTACTTAACTGTGACTTTAAATGTATAACCTGATAATACATCCAGTTAATACCTTAAAATAATTTACAGATTAATTTGTATTCAGACAACTACAGAAAATATTTGGGCTAATGCTTCCAATTTTTTTTTTACAATTTAATGTGGTTAAAGTGTTCTTAACTTTAATATTTAATGTCTGGCACATTATGCTTTTTAATGAAACGTTGACATATTTGACGATATGTGCAAATTGTAGTTGTGTTAACAATAAAGCTGGCAAAGTAGCTGGACCATACATTAAAGCCCTAATAATATATAAGCTTACTTTCATGTGAAAACTTTCATGTGATTTTCTCACAAATGGCAACCTCATGTTTGTTTTCATGTATGGCTTTATAATTCACTTGGTTTCAATAACACCAAGGCCACACGTTTTCTCAGAGGCTTAAATGTACACTTAAAGAGAAGAATCAACAAATCTTGGGTGAAAAACTGTACCAACCTGACTCAGTGCTTTCCACCAGACTGACTGATCACCATAAAAGATTAGATAAATCACATTTTCTCCAGTGTTTTCAGTCCTCCAGCAGATTGCCCAGGTACTCCATTCCTCAAAGTTACTCTCAGGCTCCGCTCAGACCTTGTTCTAATGGTTCAGGATCTGGTGTATTAACACAAAGGGAGGAGGTTTAATCTCAGGTCACACATGAACCTCTGAGTTTCGGAGATCAAAACCATGTTCTTTTACAGGACTGTCTTTGCATTATCACATTGTAAGTCACTTCAGCATTGGTTGAAAATAATCTGGCAAGTGAGTTGGTGTATCAACCCTGTTTACCATAAGCGTTTGAACTGGCATTTGTGCTTCAGTCTTCGTACATTATTTGTATCCTTTACTACTTGATTGGTAATTGTCAATTGATGGAATTGTGAAATATCAGAAACATTTAACTTTAAATCAATGAAAAGAAATAAAGAGTTTTATGCTTTGGAAACACAGACATGGCCTCAGAGCACAGACAACATTTTCCAACCTCTGACTTAGCATTCATTGCATTTGGATTAAATTAGATACGGTTTAATGGGGGTCTCTTGATGATCTCCAGATAATCTAGTGTTTATATATCTTGAGGTAATCTCACCATGCAAGCATACAAACTCCCTCGACTCGTCTGACTAGTTAATGACAGACTTGTCCTTCCCTTGTCCTATGTCAAAAGTAGATGAAACACATTAATGATTCATTCAGGTTTACTCAACTTTACTATAAATTTGTAATAACTTTTTAATTTGTAAAAGATTTTAAACAAAATGTGTATATTAGTAGTATAAATAGTAAATAGTAACACATTTGCTGTGTCACAGAAGAAAAGAGGAAAAAGAAAATAGAAAAAAGTTGAGTTTAATAGTAATACTTATTTTTTAACACTTAATACTTTGTTGTTGTCAATGTTTAATATCCTGAGGGAAAAGCCGAATTTGTTAATCTTGATGCATAAGCCTGTCAAGGATTCATTTCAATGTAAATTTTTGTGTGGCTCAAAGTTTTATGTGAAAGTTTTTGGATGTTCCCGTAACTTTGAGTCTGAGTTTCAGCAGGGTTGCCAGAATGTTACTGAAAAATTTATGGTGTCTTGCTGTTGCTGAAATTAACAGCTAAATACTGTTTTTACAGCTACAGTATACAACTGTAATTTTGCAGCAAATAGCTGTCAAATTACTATCTACACTGTAAAAAATATCAGTAATATTAACAGTAAAATAGTGTACAAATGCTACAGAAATAAAATGTTAATTGATTAACAAATATTAACTGTAAAATATACAGTAAAATATTTTAATATATTTTAAAAGTCAATACAGTAGTTTTTACAATAAAATGATGTAAAAATTGAATTATTTAAATGTAAAAATAAGATTTTCCTGTATTATTAATGGTAAAAATAACAAGAGAGTACATGTACTTTTTTACAGTAAATTATTGTTAAAATTACAGTAAAAAACAGTAATCAGGCGTTCCCACAATTCCCTGCATGACCCATAACATTTCATTATATTTTATGGGAATAGTTATGTTTCATCAAATTTTTAATATCAGTTAGGTACACTGGGGTGTTCTGTGTTATATTTGATGTAATTTAGTTAATGTTTACTGCATTATTTAAATCTCACATGTGTCACCATGATGGTGTTTATTATTTGTTTGAGTGAAACTGAGCTCTGTCTCTACATATTTATTGGTCATTGCTCCTAGAAGCGGCACTACTGATGAAATTCATGCCATCATGTGCCCTTCTGTAGTCACTAAGGTGATAAACAAATACCTCATAAAGTAAATAACAGATTTTTACAGTTTCAGAAGGCATGTTCATTTAATATTTTTTATTGTAAATTTAACAGATTTTTTTTTTTTTTTTTTACAGTGCTAGCGTTTCAATTATAACCATTTTAAACTGTAAACTATACAGGTTGTTATGTAAAGTGGTTTACATTTTAACTGTATTTTTTACAGAATTATTCTGGCAACCACAGCTGCCAGATTTTTTTTTGTAAAAACAACAGGATTTTTTTTACAGTGTACGGTTGTGATGTTGAAATTTACAGCTATGTTCCCAGCATGCACTGCAGCATGAAGAAATTACTTAGACGTTTTACTATTTACTGGTTTATTTTGCCTTTTTTATGTTCAGCTTTTACTTTTTTACGTAAAATTATGTTTGTTAATTGTCATCACTGTTGCGTTTTGTGTGCTGAGAGTTGATTTCGGTGTGTGTCTTTATAGCAACTCGAGTTATGCTGTAAATTCATCAAAAACATCAAACACTCAGTTTGCTGATATCATTTTGCTGGAATAACCTGAACTGTTTTTGCTTTTATGTTTTTATGTGGATTGCATTACTATTGCCACATATAGTGCCATTTACAAGGTGGAATGAGACATTCAGTCTGACCTTCCAAAGCTCAACCAACCAAATAGCACAGTGCAGTAACTTGTGTTTTACTTAAACATAAATTGACTGGCTGGAAGAACATTATATAATTATAAAGTAGGTCCAAGGTGCCAGCTCAAGAGAACACTAATCACCATAATGGTGACTTCAAACAAAACACAACTACTGATAACAAAACAACAACACTAATTAAACTAAGACTTCTATTAAACCTTAATAAAACCCTTTTTTTTTTTTATTATTGTTTATTTAGTTTTTTTTTCTTTTTTTTTTCTTTTAATTTTTGTAGCCCTAATGCTTTGCCAAAGCATACATAATTATACAAGCGGAAAGGCTATGGGCATTTCACCATTATAACCCACAGTGTTCGCAGTACTATACTGTTATTTTACTGTGTACCGGTTGATTGAAATGCACTGTTCAATCCTGGCAAAATTGTACATTTAATATGTACATTGCTTCAAAGACAGATGAGTGATGGCTGATGTGAGATGATAAAGAACAGAGGAGTTGGTCAGAAACATCATGATTACTAACCATGTGCCACAAACTAAAATTTTCTAATATTATTACAATATATGTTTCAAAATGTCACTATAGCTTTCACCAAGATGATATCATGATTTTAAATGTTTATTTTCCTGTAATGCCTTGCATAGAACAGTTATTTACCATAAAACTAGTCACTTCATAGTGAGCCTGCTCATGATCTCCTAGAATGCAACATTTTTAACAGCAAGCTATTTAAGAATCACTATAGATTACTGTAGGAAATTGACTGTAAATGTACAGCAATTGTTTTACAATGTATGGTGTGTGTGTGTGTGTGTGTGTGTTTGTCTGTTTACAATGTAGGTGATAAATGAGTGTGGTCATTTTTCCTACCTGCTTGTAGTTGCCTTACAAACACATAAACAACTCCACCAAACCACATACACACAACCTACTTCCTCTGATTTCATTTTTAAATCAAACAAAAATGCATGGTAAACGTATGCAAACGCATTGTAGGCCTATGCGTTTGTGCACACACATTCTTTGGTCTTAATCATTTTTAATTTGTTTATTTAAAAACAAATTAGGATGTGCCAAACAGGATATTACTTTTTCCTTTGCTTTTGTCTTTCTCATTCACTCTCTCGTAATCACTCTTTCTGTTTGTCTTTCTTCTCTGCTATGGCACTGTCCTGGCTTACACTCTATCGCTAGTAGTTTGTTTGGAATAAACAGTATAATACTGTATGCACAGTGAGGTAGTGATTACAGCCTGTGTGTGTGTTTGTTTCTATATGTATTTGTGTGTGTGGGTGATTAGAGTTTGGGTTTGTGTTTCCTCAGAGGAAATTAAGCAGGCATGGGCTCCAAGAAATGTCCAAAACTCCTAAAGCATGGAAATCATATCCAGACCACAGAGCTGTGTGTGTGTGTGTGTGTGTGTGTGTGTGTGTGTGTGTGTGTGTGTGTGTGTGTGTGTGTGTGCATGTTTATTCTACATTGGACCAAATGTCCCCACAAGGATAGTAAAACCTGAGATCACCTAAATTGTGGGGACCAGCCAGCATCCCCACGAGGGAAATGGCTTAGTAAACATAATAAATTATGTTTTTTTGAAAATGTACAAATGCAAAAAGGTTTCTGTGAAGGTTAGGGTTAGGGTAGGTTTAGGGGATAGAAATGGTCATTAGACCCATATAAAAAACATAGAAGTCTATGGAAAGTTCCCACTATGATATATACGCGCGCGCGTGTGTGTGTGTGTGTGTGTGTGTAAAAAGTGGATAAAAGCTTGATCATATAATATTGAATATACTGTAGTAGCATATTCAATATAATAATCTGAACTCATGACCCTGGTCTGTAAGTGAGTGTGTCTGTTTTGAATTACTGATGAGTTAATGAATGTGCAGTATTATAGTAAAGAGCTCTCCTTGAAATGTTTTTTATATATTGTATATTTGGCTGCTGACAGCAAAAAAAAATGAGAGACACTTTATTTTATTAATCAATGTGTGAATTTCATGCTTCTTAAAACGTATTTATTAATTTGGGATTTTGAGACATCAGATCATGTCAGCAGCTGCTGTTTTTGTGAAAAGTTCTGATGTTGTGGTTTACAGTAGGTCTGTAGTGGTTTACTGTGACCAGCAGAGAGAGCTGTGGTGATGTCATGCCGGACTTACAGCGTCTCCAAAGTGAAGCACTCTCTCATTAGGAGTGTTAATTCTGCAAGCTCACTCACTTCCTTTCTCATGTGTGGTAGGTTTACAGCATGAAACCAACATTCAGTTCTCACACTATGTTGTTTTTAATTTCAAATCTATATCCCCTCTCTCTCTCTCTCTCTCTCTCTCTCTCTCAATTTCAATTGCTGTATTGACATGACTGAATGTTACAAGTTAGAATCAAGTTAGAATCAAATAAAACAGAGTATAAACACAGTAATTAACAAACAAATAAACAAATGCATTGGATGTCATCACATGTAACTGATACACAGTACTATACAGTATATATAATTAAATAATATATGAACTAATGTAAACATTTAAGTTTTCACAGATTTCTTTCTCTCATGTTATGGCAGAGTGTGACATATTTAGCAGCTGTGCTAAATGCAGTGTTCTTTCTCTCCTAATATCATTTGAATTTGTTAAATTTCAGTTCACATATTTCAGATGAAGATTCACTGCATTTTGTGAAGAATGCGTTTCTAATTCATTTATATTTTTCACAGTGGAGGAGAAAGTGTATCTCAGTTTCAACCTCTCCATTATGGCAGTGAACACTTTTCCTGTTTTCTCTGGGGAGCCAAGACTTTTTAAGTCTACCTCTTTCTATAGTGATGTTATGATCACTCAGCCTGTATTTGGTCAGGATGTGCCTCTGTTTTTCATCTCTGGTGGTGGACAGATAATCTGGCAATCAGTGGCGGGCCGTGCATTTAGTCGATGTAGTGACACTAGGGTTCACTCTTGGGAGCCCCAGACACCTCTGATCTTTGAGAAAAGGCCAATGGGAATTGGCGAGTGGAATTTGCATTTCACTCACCCAGACATATGGGTATAAAGAGCTGGCTCTCAACCACTCATTCAGATTTTTTCTTTGGAGCGGAGTGGTGTTGAGCTGAGAGTTCCTAATGTTCCATTCACCTCAAAGACGAGAAGCGTATGCTGTTGGATATACGACTTTCTCCCCCTCTGCGTAATTAATGCAGAGTATGCCCCTGGGTGCTTCTACAGCTAGAAGAGTATATATTATTGCAGAAAAGAGTATATTTCCTTATAAAAGAGTGCGCACCGATGGAGAGCCTTTCCGTCTGTGTGTAGTTCCTGGATGCGGTCGCTATCTCTCTGCCTCTGACGACCACGAGTGCTGTTTCACATGTCTGGGCCATAGTCACGTTGAGGCAGCATTCGTGGATGGTTCATGTTCTCACTGTGAGAACATGACCATGGCAACGTTGTAATCGCGGCTTTCCTACTTCCAGGGGAAAGCCATTCCAGCCACTCAACGCCCCGGGCCTTTTACCTACGGGAATGAGGACAGGTCAGTTAGTGCTGGGGGCAATTTGGGGACCCCAGTGGGAGTGGTTCCACCGGGTAATCCCCCACAGACCTCCCATTCCCCAGTACACTCGTTTGCCCCGGTCGAATTCTGGAACGAGACAGGCAGCTCACCTCAGGGCGAGTTTAATGTTTCTTTTGGGGCTCAAAATCGGGATGAGCTCTCGATCACAGCATCGGAGAGTGGGTTGGCCCAGTCGGACGCTGAGGACTCGGAGCTGAAAACCACAATTGACCAGGCTGCTGTGAGTTTTGGGCTGGAGAGGAACCCTCCCTCTGCCCTTAGCCCTTGCAGGCTGACGATTGGTTCCTCGGTTCGGAGTGCCGCTCATGGCCGTGCCCTGTTCCATTCTTCCCAGAGGTGCACGATGAACACACAAAGTCATGGCAGGCACCTTTTACTGCCTGGAACCAAATTCTGGGTTCCTCCGCTCTCACTACCCTCGACGATGGGGCAGCCAGGGGTATACGAAGATTCCTCAGGTGGATAAGGCGGTTGAGGTGCACTTGTGCCCACAAAACCCAGCCGCCTGGTGGAATTTCGCGAGACTCTCGTCCAGGACCTGCAAGACTACATCGTCTCTGGCGGAGCTTACAGTGCCACTGGACAGGCCACCTCCATCCTGCATGCCATGGCCCTCCTGCAAGTACACTAGGCCAAGGCATTTGCATGTGGGTAGTCCTGATCAGGAATTGATGCCGCAGCTGCGCTCGGCAACTAATCCTGCCCTCCGGGCAACAAAGGTCATAGCACTCAGGCAGATGATATCCACCATGGTGGTCCAGGAGTGCCACCTATGGCTTAATCTGTTCGAGATGAAGGATGCCGACAAGGTCCACTTCCTCGATGCTCCCATCTCCCAGTTCGCCCTATTCGGCAACACCATTGAGGACTTTGTACTCTCTGCCCGTGGCAGCCCAGTTGACTCCTCGGCGTCCGACATCACCAAGACGCTCTCCGATGCAGCGATCATCAGGGGGTTGGGGGGGCAGATGAAGTGGTTTTCCCTCGAAAGAAGGAAAGCCGCGACTGCAACGTTGGTCATTGTCTCGCAATGAGAACATGAACCATCCATGAAAGCTTCCTCAAGTGATTTTGGCCCAGGCACGTGAGGCAGTGATTGTGACCATCAGAGGCGGGGAGGTAACGACAGCATCCAGGAACCGCACAGAGACAGAAGGGCATCTTTAAAAAGATGCATCTTTAAAAAGTGTGCCTGCTCTAATAGAAGAAATTTACTCTTTAGAGGAAATATACTCTTTTAAACCGCTGTCGAAGTGCCCAGTCTGCAGTGGAGTGCAGAGTGGAGAGAAAGCTGCTGGAATGCGCCGTATATCCAGCAGCACACACTTCTGAAGAGGTGAATGGAATAGTAGTAGTACTCCGCTTGCTAATATACAACCGCTCAGCTCCGAAGAAGAAATCTGAATGAATCCGCATTCCAGCTCCCTTTTATACCCCGGGGGGAGTGGCATGCAGATTCTACTCTGCAATTCTCATTGGTCTTTTCTCAAAGATCTGAAGGTGTCTGGGGCTTTCAAGATCGACCCCTTGTGTCACTACATCGACACAACGTTGAGTGAGTGACAGAAGGGGAAATTATATAAATATATATGTGTGTGTGAATATGAGTAATTTTTTTTTTATGTTAAAGGATCTAATTATGTACTTGGTTTATTGTTTTTATTTAAGTGTTTTTTTTTGGTGTTTCATTTTCACAAAAGAAAAAAATTAAAAGAAAGTAGTAGAAAAAGTGAACAATTTTTGGGAAAAAAATATTATGTCTTTAAAAGAATGTTTATTTGTATAATGTATTAAATTATTTGAATGGAAAGACATAATAAAGTAAAAAAAAAAAAAAAAAAACTCTTAATGTTGCTATAACAATGGAAAAAGCACTTAAAATGTACTTGGAGTGAAAATCAGTCCTCCTTTCCTGTTTATTAAATTAAGCAATCACATGGTCATGCAGAACATCTCCTGTTGTTAAATCCATAAGGATCTCATTCTCAGTGGTGATGTGACAGCCGAATGGTCAGCAAGATCTTGCGCTCTTGGCTATCAAATTACTTACATCACTTAAAGCGTGATTGCGTTCTCAAGGCCTTGACCGGGACAATACCCTAAAGATCACACCCTCCAAGAACAAATAAATCAATCTGATTGGCTGATGAATCTGACAATCTGACTTTAGTTGCTCATTCATTTGCACTGTTGAGGGATTCTGTGGAAATTCTGAAGGCTAGATCTCAAAGTTACGTGCTGCTTTGGGCATGCGATTTGTGAAACAGTTGCCACAATTTTCTTGTAAGCATCAAATAATAAATTCTGACTGGATAAACTTTTAGTTTTTCTCTATTTGTTTGTAGATTAATTAAGAGTGGAAAGCGTTTAAAAATACATAGCAAAAAGTTGATTGAGAATGAAAGGATGAAAAATATTTATTTATTTATTTGTCATATTAGGCCAGCAGAGAAGGCTTTGCTGGCCCTGAGAATTTGCCAATTTTCCAAATAGGTATTTTTATTGTGCTTTATGGTTTGGCCGAATTGTATATGTTTTATTTCAGGAGTGCTGGTCTGTAACTGGTTTGAGCTGTTGAGTTTCATGACCTGCTGCTGAGAGGACTACTTTTTGGGTTCAGCTCTTGGTCTAAAAATGCTTCATGGTGGAGTTTTTGATGAGGGCTTGAAAATTTAAGAGATCTCTTTTGAATGGGTAAAATGAATGGGTATCTGCCTAGTTCATCTCAGCATGCATTATTTGGCATTTTCTTTTGGACTAAATCTAAACAGGGTGTTTATCCCATTTATGGAATTCGTGACTAGATCTCATTTCCATATAGGGCGTCAGGTAAAGAATGGAGTGGTGGTGGCATAGTGGGCTAAAGCACATAACTGTTAATCAGAAGGTCACTGGTTCGATCCTCACGGCCACCACCATTGTATCCTCGAGCAAGGCACTTAACTCCAGGTTGCTCTGGGTGGATTGTCCCTGTAATAAGTGCACTTTAAGTTGCTTTGGATAAAAGCATCTGCCAAATGCATAAAAATAAATGTAGAACGCTCTCCTTGCTTTCTCCTTCAGTGTGTTATCAGCCAGACCAAAGCCACCTCTCTCTCTCTCACACAATAAATGCTGTAAAAGTATTGTTCATTGTTAGTTAATGTTAACAAATTGAACCTTTTGTAAAGTGTTACCCAATTATTAGCATTTTCTGGGTCAGTTGCCAGTTACGTTCTTATTTCAATAGTCTACTGATATAAAAATACTACCTGAATATTTAACCATAAGGATAGCATAGGAATAAGAAACCTCACTTGACTTTATTTGTATGATACAGTTAATACACCAGAGCTATTGGGAGACTCTATAAGATTCAGTGGAGTAATTACCCTTTTGTTTATCATATCTTCATTTAAATTGGCTTCAGAAAACGGTTTCACTCATAATGCAAAAGATCCCAAGACAAGAATAGCATGAAGAGCAAAAATACATTCATCCATAATTATGTCATTATGAATGGGAGAATAAGTGATGTTCCTGCCTTTAAACTAAGCAGAAGTTTAGAATTAATTATTAATGTAGCTCATCAGCAATTTATTGCATTTTTATAAAGTTCTGTAAAAGTAAAATAAGGGCAAACTGGAAACTTAAATTTCAACTTGAAGCTCCTGCAGATAAAAGTTTTACAGTATTCAAGATGTTTTAAGTTAAAGCAAGCCTGGGTGAAAATGGCAGACATAGATAGGTTCCTGTATGTGCTGCTGTGAGAAAAGGAGAGGAATAGAAGCAGAAGGAGCGAAGGAGACGTATGAGGGCTTTTTGCTGAGGGTTTTGGCAGGTTATCAGACAGCTCTGAGGTGTCTGGACACTGTTTTTATGACACATCAGGACATGCTTTTAAATATTAATAAAGTAGAGCTGACATTACCCATAATCCCACAGCATTATTTGTGTGTTTGTTAGGTGCTATCATTTTAGTGAGCAAATGTTCCCACAAAGATAAGAAAACCTGACATCACCTACATCGTGGGATCTCCCATCAGTCAACATAAAAATAATAATATTAAAAAAAAACATAAAATAAAGTGACTAAAAATAAATAATATCTCAAAATCTAAAATTGGCAAAAGGTTTCTGTAAGGGGTAGGTTTAGGGAAAGGGTATAGAAAACACAGTAAGCTTAATTTAAAAGCAGTAGATGTCAATCGTGTGTGAGTGTGAGTGTGTGTGTGTGCGTGTGCGTGTGTGTGTGCGTGTGTGTGTGCGTGTGTGTGTGTGTGTGTGTGTGTGTGTGTGTGTGCATGTTTAGCTACAGTTTGGGGACAAAAGTTTCCCCAAAAGCAAGCTAAATCAAAGTGAGCTAAATCTGACATTTCAATATATAATTAATTGAAAAATACATTCATATAGCAATTACTTATAAAGTAGTTCTGCTCTATACTCTAGAAATGCAAACATTTTCTTTTAGGGGATTGTTAGGGTTAGACTAAAGACACTGTATTTAGTTAATACATATATATATATATAGCTAAGTAAACGTGTATGGACAAATGAGTTTTGTGGTGTGGTGATTTTCATTTCGACAGAAACCCATGATGATGGTGATGGTGATGAAAGCTGGCTATCGATCATGTCATCTCTAATCATAGATAAAGTGTAAATGTGTGTGTGCATATTATTACTTGTTTATCTGTCCTGTGATGTTGAGATGGAAGATGACTGAAAAGAAAGCATGATCACACATTTGCTTGGCAAATTACTACTGGCACAGAGAGCATCAAGCCACAGCACTGTAAATTAATACAGGAGTTGGCGGATGGAGACAGAGGGACAGAGTGGGATTGCAGTTCATTGAATAAATTGGATAGCAACTGTATAAGAAGGAATTTGCATATTTAAATACTTACATTATCTTCAACACAAATACTGTATTGACCTTGTATCTCTTGGAAACACCTGTTTATGTGAAATAGAGTTTATGTGAAATGAGTGATTTGTAATTGTAGGATTTGTAAACATGCAATTGTTGTGTTAAAATGAATGGGTCTTATTAATGAAACATAATCAGAATTAATTTCTGTGAATTTCTGAATTTCTCAAATTGTTTTATAAAACCATGCTTATATTGATTGTTGCATTAAGCTGACAAGACATAGTTCTTAGTTCAAAAATTTGTTCTGCTTATTTTTTTTATGAAAATACAGAATCAGTAATATTTTCATATTTTCTACATTATATCAAAGGAAAAGTTAACCCAAAAATGAAAATTCTATCACAATTTACTCACTCTCATGTTGTTCCAAAACCGTATGAGATTTTATACTGAATATTACAGTCTTTGTCTTTACGATACAATGGCAGTGTATACTTTAAATCTTAAAAAAGGACCCAAAAGTATTATAAAAGTAGTCCATGCGACTCATGCGTCATATTTCAAGTCTTCTAAAAATATTTAGGTATATTTTTCAGATTTTACAAGACAAAGTCCGAAAGAGCATGTGTTTGTTTAATATCCACTCTAATAATCTTGATGTCAGTTTGCTATAATAAGTTATTGCCACTGGCAATAGATGTCACAAGCTCTGTCAGAGTCTCATCCATGTCCTATTTTCACTCTGGCCTTCAGGGGCCAATGTGTGAGTGTGTTCGGAAATAAAAGTAACACTTGTCAATAACTGTCACTCAGTTTGACTTATGTTTTTGGATAAACAGGTGTTAGTTTGTTTGTGTGTATGTGCGTGCATGAGTGTATAATTACATTGTAATTATTTATTAATAAATTCCATTTTCAGTGTGTGTATGAGAATAAATGATTCATGTTTATTTAGACAATGGGTATTCATGAAAGAAGATATTTCTTATGGGGACAAGCCTGTGCATAAGACAGAGATTCTTTGCCCCTTCTTCTCTCTCTCCTTAAACACCAAAGATAACT
Organism: Moxostoma hubbsi; assembly: GCA_032164185.1. Classification (NCBI taxonomy): domain Eukaryota; kingdom Metazoa; phylum Chordata; class Actinopteri; order Cypriniformes; family Catostomidae; genus Moxostoma; species Moxostoma hubbsi. The sequence continues at coordinate 26,677,454 of JAVLUX010000008.1, forward strand.
AAACAATACAATTACGTCCTTTTTGCTTATTTTTTTGTCTTTGTTTTTCACCTGATAAGACATGAATGCTCATATTAAGGTTCTAAATCAAAATCTAAAGACATAAACTATTGATATAGATTTAATGCTTCATCATAAATCATGCTGCCACAAATAGACCACCTGTATTGTAGCCGAATACCTCTTATTGCTAAATCAATAGTTTTCTATTAGAAATAAACCCCTGACAGCCAAAAACATTGTCTTCATTTGAGGCAGAACAATAGATCAGCGCTGGCCTGAACTTCAGCTGAGAGTCATTAATGTCATGGCAATGTAACTCCAAGATTTAGAGCAGTCCCAGTATATAAGCTAATAATTTTATATATGTAAGGATATTTTTCCTGTTCAGGAATAATAAATGCATTGTGGTTTGAGAATTTACTGAATACATTAGGCTTAGAGAAAATATCAAAGCACTTTCTCTAATGTGCTAGGGTTGTGGAGAATAATTCACATAACACACACACACACAAACACTTGATCTCTCTCATGTCACGTGTGTTTGATAGGTTGTGTCGTGACAGGTGTGTTTGATCTGATTTAGACATGCTGTAATAGCTAGAAATACGTAATATTAATCGCTGTGGGCTGCAATCTTCAAGTAATCATTTCGCATAGGCACACAGGAATTGTGTGGAATTCTTAGATAAAGGTTTACTCATGGAAGATTTCAAATTTTAAAACACTTTCATTTAGAAAAGGTGACCACATACTAGTAGTGAACTGAAAAACAATAATTGTTTTCTTTTGTTGTTGAAAACAATTGTCTTGTTTTCCAATAAAAAATATCTAAACATCCTTAGAGGTAAATTTTATTTACACAGAATGAATAATAATGACAAATAATACTTAAAGGGGTCATGACAAGAGGAATCTAAATTTCCTTGATATTTTGATATATAAGATGTCATCGTACAATAAAAACGTCTTGGTTACTATCGTATCCTTCGTTCCCTGATGGAGGGAACGAGACACTGCCCACGAAGATGCCACACTCCTTAGAGTGTGCTCGAAGCGGGCACGGCCTGGGTCTGGTAGGCCAATGCAATGGCGTCCACTATTCAGTGGGCAAGCCTCTGTCTGGAAACAGTGTTCCCTTTCCGCTGTCCACCAAAGCAGACAAAGAACTGCTCTGAGTGTCTAAATCTCTGCTTGGGATCCAAATAGATGTGCAAAGCACTCACCGGACACAGCAACGCTAAGGCTTGGTTTGCCTCTTGCTGTCTCTGTCTTGTGTTTCAACCGCTCGGCTCTGAAGAAAAAATCTGTCTGAACAGACGCATACTTCCCTCATTTATACCCATATGTCCGGGGGCGGGGCATGCAAATTCTCTTTGCCAATTCTCTTTGACCTTTTCTCAAAGATAAGCTCTCATTCAAGAGAGACCCCTAGTGTCACTACACCAACAAAATGTCGAGTGAGTGACAGAAGGGGAACATACTGTATGTTTTAGAACTCAAATCTTCCTCTCAAGTCCAAAAAGAGCAAAAACGACTTGGCAACATTGTGAAGTTACAGTGTGGTGCCATTTTTTGCATAGTCCCCACCTCCACAACATGAGTACTTGTCATAGCTGGTGAGTTGACAGAGAGAGGCTAGGATACTGCAATACTGAAAGTGGTACTATTTTGCTTTTAACCAGTAAAAGGAATAAAGCTAAGTCCCTAGATGTTGTTCTGTTCCTGGTTGTGAAATAATTGTAGGAATGAGTGGCTAACTCAAACGTAAATGGGAATAAATGTTTGGATTCATGGATGAATTCTTCTGAGAACCAAGGATTCAGAAAGAAGAAGAAACTTGTATTGAAAGATGTAGCAGTGGTTACAATATTGAACACTGTGATGTTCAAAGGACAGGACTATGTTTCGTTCAATGTCCAAGCTTTTATTCAGAACAGCTTGCTCTACACAAGGTGACATGTAACTCTGCAGATTAATGCCTAGCATGTCTCTTCACAAATAGTTGAGCACCACAGCTCCCCCCCATAGGGTTACTTACTCATTACATGACAGATACAATGGTAACAAGTGTAATTCTAATGTTTCATCTGCCTGTGTTTGTTTGGTATGTAAGGAATTGTATAGACAGCCATTTTATAGCAAAATAAACCACGATCATGACTCCAAAAGGAAGTGGATCCTGCTTATTACATAGTTAATTACCAAAGAAATAACATAATTCCTCATGAAATATTGATTTGAGAATTTAAAAAAATAATAATATGGCTGAAGAATGTGGAGCACAACAAAAAGCAATGGTGAAGTATATGGTAGTAAAACAATGGTGAAGTATATGGTAGTAAGGCTGCCTGGTTTCTCATCTGTATCTTTAAAGCTATTTTGCCCAAAGTGAACACATCTGAGTGCCCATTTTCCCATATTTAATAGTTTGAGGGAGATTCCCCAGCCTGCAAACATCGATTATTTCCTGACATGGAATGCATTTTGAAGCCGGGAGATCAAAAAGGGGAACTTTGCGCCGACCGTCCCTTAAAACGCTCTGTCTACAGCTAGATACACATTTATTAAACCTTCACATTGGTAGCTTGGATCCCTGATAAGTATAGGGGAGAAACAATGTGATAAATTTGTTTAGTTTGCTATTGTTATTTCAGTTGAAAGACTGCTGTAGTTTTATTGGGTGCTTTGCATAAATTGGGACATCCTGTACCATATGTCATATGTTCATATCAATGATTGTGTGCTTTTAAGGGATTTTGTAAATCTCATGCAAGTTTTCATTTTTGGAAATTACACTTCAAAACTTGTAAGGGTGGGTGGCTTTTGCTTTACATGATGTTAGCCAATCATAACAGTGGGCGTGTTTTAAGGGTGAAGTACACAGAAAAATTAGCTTTTCAGACAGAGGGCCAAAGACTGGGTAGGAAAGGTCATGTAATACAAAATTATGATTGCTTTTTGTGCAAAAAAAACTTTAATAAAATGATAAGTGAACCTCAAGGAAGAAATAAAATTGCATGTTATGACCCCTTTAAAATGATGAATAATCACATGAAATGAAAAATCTAGTCGTACAGAGAAAAAGCTGCTTTATTCTACATATGGTGCTGGGCTCACATTAATGAGTGAGACTATACTGAGATCATATGACCAGCTAAATATTACTTGCTGTATCTCAATGAATCCCTTGTACTGGCATATAATAAATTAATAATGATTGATGTCGAAAAGTGCATTTTTACAAAGACATTGGTAACTGAAAATTTCTGTTTTTGCATGATACTGCACCTACACTTGTGTCAGTTCAACAAAAACACAAATTTTACTAAGTACACCTTTAAGACAAGAGATATTTAGGTTATTATTATTTATTTATTATTAAATTGGATAGAAAGTTTATTTTTATTACCCCAATGACAAAACCTCACAAAATTGTTTAGATTTCTCAGAAAACGACACATAAAATGTCATGTAATTTCACTTCTTAAATAAATGTGTCTTGTTTTAAGAATGTTTAAATATTTTTACTGGAAAACAAGAAAAAAATACTGAGTAAGAAAATGCTTTTTTTGAGTATGTGCATTAGACAGAGATGAGACAAAGGGCCTTATTTTAAGACTGTTGTGCTAAGTACAGCTCTATGCTTCAAGTCATAAGCTCAAAGTCAATGGGCATGGCTAAATATAGGTGCTACTGGGTTTGCCGAAATTTTGTGCGCAAAACGCAAATGTGCTGGGAATTCTAGTTCCCCGTCTGTCGCTCACTTCGACGTCGTGTCGAAGAAGCGACACTAGGGGTCTATCTTGAGCGCCGAAAGATGCCTCTGATCTATGAAAAAAGGCCAATAAGAGTTGGCGAACAGTATTTGCATACCCCGCCTCCGGATACGGATATAAAGGCGAGGGAAATACGCTCGTTCATTCAGTAATTTTCTTCGGAGCCGATGGTCGTGTGTATGCAGCCAGCTGCGAATATCACAACTGATCCTGCTTCTGAACGCTCTGCTTTCCTGTTGGATTTACGGCGCACTCCAGCGGCTTTTCTCTTCTCTGCCGGCGTGCAGCTTTGCCCCTGGGCGCTTCGACAGCGCAAAGTTAAAAGAGTTTATATTAAAAAGAGCAATTTTCTCTGTGAAAGAGTTTATTTCTCTAAAAGAGCAATACACAGTGGTGTTGAACGTCCTTTTCAGGACGCGTCTTTGTAAAGATGCCATTCAACCCCTGTGTAGTTCCTGGATGCGGTAGAGTGCTCTCCGCTTCTGACGGCCACAGGCGCTGTCTCGTGTGTCTGGGCGCCGATCACACCGAGGCAGCATTTGTGGATGGTTCATGTTCTCACTGCGAGAACATGACCATGGCAACGTTGCGGTCGCGGCTCACTTTCAATAGAAAGCACGCCACTCCAGCCGCCCCCCGTATCGCTCCTTCTTCCCACGGGATTGAGGACGATTCGGTTGGCGATGGAGGCGATTTGGGGAAGGCAGCGGGTGCAGTTTTGCCGGGTATGCCCCCTCGGACCACCCGTCCCCCGACACGCTCGTTGACCTCCGTCCAGCCTCGAGGTAACTGCGACTCGCCTTTGGGCCGGTCTGCCTATCCTCTGGAGCTTGAGGTGGATGAGCCCGCCGTTCCATCGGAGAGCGCGGCGTCTGACACTGACTCCTCCCCTGGGCTGCCGCCTTCGGGCCAGCATGCCCAGGCTGAGGCTGATGCGCAGATGTCCGACATGCTTGCCCGGGGCGCCGTCGGAGTGGGGCTGGATTGGAACCCTCCATCCTCCCCACACCCGTCTCGGTTGGATGACTGGTTCCTGGGGTCTGGGTGCCGCTCACAGCCACGCCCCCCCAGTCCCGTTTTTCCCGGAGGTGCATGACGAGCTGATGTCTTCATGGAGAGCACCGCTCTCCATTCGTCGAAAGCCCTGCTCGTCCGCTCTCGCTACCCTCGACGGCGGGGCGGCCCACGGGTACACGGCGATTCCCCAGGTGGATAGGGCTGTTGCGCTCCATCTTTGTCCCGGTGACCCTACCACCTGGTGCGGGTGCCCTGTACCCCCTTCCAAGGCCTGTAGGATGTCATCCTCGTTGAACTCCAAAGCCTACAGTGCAGCGGGACAGGCCGCCACCGCCTTGAACGCCATGGCCATCCTGCAAGTCCAACAGGCCAAGGCGCTCAGGGATCTGCACGAGCGTAGCCCTGACCCTGATGTGCTGCAGGAACTGCGCTCAACGACCGACAGTGCCCTTCAGAGATCAGGTAGTGAACCTACAAGCACTTACCCGGGAGGAGGCAGACCCAGCCCCCTCATTACTGTGTCCGGTACGTGCTTTGCGCACCTACCTGCAACGCACCCAGAGCTTCAGGCGCTCTGAGCAGCTCTTTGTCTGCTTCGGGGGACAGCAGAAAGGGAGCGATGTCTCCAAACAGAGGCTGTCCCACTGGGTCATGGACGCCATTCAGCTGGCCTATCACACTCAGGCCGTGCCCCCACACAGGTCCAAGCCCACTCCACTAGGAGCGTGGCGTCCTCATGGGCACTGGCCAGGGGCACTTCCCTAGCAGACATCTGCAGAGCTGTGGGCTGGGCAACACCTAATACCTTTGCGAGATTTTACAATCTCAGGGTTGAGTCAGTCTCGTCCCGTGTTTTCTCAGGTCCGAGCCCGTAGAACTCGTACACGCCCACGGTCTGACCAGGTGAATCGCTTGTTCCAGCGCCGTTTCCCTCTGCCGAGGCAAAACAGTGCGATTCTTTCCCAGAAGACCTAGGTCCCTGGTTGATTCCTCCCTAGCCCTTTGGGCCCGCAGCAGTTCAGTGGAGGAACTTGCTGGCCCAGACCACTATGGGTACCCCAGGCTACCCCTACTGGAATAGGTGCTCCACAGGTTAGGCCTCCTACGCGGACTCCTCCTGTGTGTACTTCCGCGGTACGGTCACCTTACGAGCTGACCCACGTCTCCCTTAGGCAGTCCTTTGCTGCCCTCCGGTTGCTGTGTTGTAGCAACTCCCCCCTCTTCGAAGCTGGATCTACCACCGCGCCATTCTTCCCACATGTGACCCAAGAGGCCATGTGATGTATTTTGCCACCCCTACCTCCCCTTTTGGGTGGGTGTGGCCTCCACAGGGTCTTTTCCCCCTGAAAGAATAGGAATTCGGGTAAGACCCCCTTCCCTCGATGCGGTAAGGGCCCCAGCTGCTCTTGCTCTATGCCGAGAAAACATAGAGAGAAAAGAGGCCCAGCCAGGCTTGGCCCGTTCCCTAGTTGGGAGCGTCACCTTGTTCCCCCCCTAGGGTAACCAAAAGGATTCTGACGACTTTTTTGGGGCATTGGGGAAGAGTTCGTGCAGCCTGAACACAGCTGGTCGCTTGTGCACGTAGAAATACCTGCCCGCTTCTGTGTAAGCAGCACACGTACACGGCTCAACGCATGGCGAGTTTTGAAGTGGACCCCTAGTGTCGCTTCTTCGACACAACGTCGAAGTGAGCGACAGACGGGGAACGTCTCGGTTACGTATGTAACCTCCGTTCCCTGATGGAGGGAACGAGACGTCGTGTCTTCCCGGCCACGACGCTGAGCCGAGCCGCTGAGGTCCCCGGAACACTCCCGGCTCCTCAAAAATCCTGAATGGACGAGCGTATTTCCCTCGCCTTTATATCCGTATACGGAGGCGGGGTATGCAAATACTGTTCGCCAACTCTCATTGGCCTTTTTTCATAGATCAGAGGCATCTTTCGGCGCTCAAGAGAGACCCCTAGTGTCGCTTCTTCGATACGACGTCTCGTTCCCTCCATCAGGGAACGGAGGTTACATACGTAACCGAGACGTTATCTGGTTATCTATTGTCAGCAGCCTATTATACAGTATGATCCTTTCCCTGTCAAACACCAGCCATATAAACAAAGACAGCACATTCATAAGAAGTTAGTAGTGTAAATGGACTGTGTGCAATAAATTAGAAGAATAGGATTTTTGTTCTTTAAGCATATAAAATGTGATTCTTGTCCGGTTTTAAAATTATAGAGAATGTATGTATTATTACTCATTTTAATTGAAATACACACAAATTTTGGCTAGTATTAACAGTGATTGTATTGGCATGCACTTCACTTCTACTCATCAATTTCAATTTTGAAGAAAATTCATTCAACTATTGAAATACAAAAAATGTAATCCAAAAATATTTCTTTAAATTACATTTTAAACTAAATGAAAATATTATAAAATAATGAAGTGGTAAAAAAAAATCATACCAAATCCAAACATTTTACCCTCTCCAACTTCTTTTACCGGCACCTTTTGCAGTAACTCAAAAATCATTCTATGACAACAGGTGGAAAAATAGCAGTACAAATTAGATCATAAATACAATTGTAAATATGAACATAATAATAATAATAATTGAAAAATAAACCATAAACTATATATACTTCATACAATTTCTCATACATCTCATAAAGTTTCATAAAATGGCATTTGTCAGGGACATAATTTGATGTTCAAATATATTATCAGAGTTTTGACCTTAAGTTCTCCAAATCTCCAAACTACAAATGCATGAACTGAGTTTAGACTTTGCACTGAGAACAGACCTGCTTTTGAAACTTCTTAGCCCAAATACCTATTTTTCTGGAAATGTTGTTTAGAAAATAAACAAATAAAACACCCACAGTTTGCACGCATACACCCACAGATAGTTCAAACACTTCAGCCACGCTCCACTTGCGAAAACTGCTCTTAGAATTATTGTGCTTATGAAAATTGTCGAAAATTACAAAAATGTTCCACACGGTCGTTGCGTGTAGTGCTGCGCTTTGCGCACTCACAAAAATACAGCCCTAAATCAAACTTGCTAAACTGCAAGGAAAACAATAAAGCAGTAAGGTGGTCTTATTGTGCATAATCTCACATTTTGTCCTCTCTGTTGAGACATCTAGGATAAGTCCCACCCCCCCCCATAAAGCATCAGATAAGAATGTCTCTTCGCAAAGGCCTGGTAGCTCTGCGAGTAAAGACATTGACTACCACCCCTAGAGTTGCAAGTTTGAATCCAGGGCATGCTGAGTGACTCCAGCCAGGTCTCCTAAGCAACCAAATTGGCCTGGTTGTAGAGTCGCATGGGGAAAATCTCTTCGTGGTCGCTATAATGTGGTTCGCTCTCGTTGGGGCGCGTGGTGTGTTGCGCGTGGATGCCATAGAGATTAACGTGAAGCCTCCACACTCGCTGTCTCTGCGGTAACACGCTCAACAAACCATTTGAAAAGTTCTACACATTGATGTCTCAGATGTGGAGGCAACTGATTTTCATCCTCTGCCACCCTGACTGAGGTGAGTCACTACACCACCACAAGGACTTAGAGCGCATTGGGAATTGGGTATTCCAAATTAGGGAGAGAAAAAAAAGAATGCTTCTTCGCAACCTCTGTGAGATGGCATGATTCTGTTATGCTATCAGTGCTGTGCATCTGTTGTTCTACAATTTGTCAGGCTTTATTTAAACAATCGGGAGATAGAGCGGTTTAAAGAGGGCTCGACCAGACCAAGTTGGATCTTGTGAAAACTAATAGAGCATTTTCTTTTATAATAAAGATGTCGTTTCTATTTAGAAGACCTTTTAACCAGCTACCCTGTATAAATATTTGTGAACAGTTTTAGAGTCAGTAAACACTTGCAGAGGCCAAACCAAGGACAAACTGCATCATCTATAACCATCTGGTGCTCTCGTGTCACTGTCTGTATGTCTGAGTGTGTGCATGTGTTTGTCCTCTATGGCGTTTTTTTGGGGTTGCCTGGGGAGGTTAAAGACGTCATGATATCCTAGTGAAGTTCATCAGTGCTTCTAAACAGAAAACATGTCTATAAATATTTAGGTTGAAGGAAGCATTATATGTACATGCTGTCAACACTCCAGCTAGAATGCACTTTTGGCAGTTCACTGTGTTTATGACACGACTGCATTGCATTGATATCATGTAAACTATCCCAATTTCAGATTTCCTGTCAAAGGCTCAGTGTTATTTTTTTGCTTAGCCGTCTGCCGTGTTGAGTGTTTTAGCCCATTTTTCTCCAGTTCTATCCTGCCTTGTGGTGGAAGGATGTCTATAAGGCTAATACAGGCTATGAAAGTCCCCAAAGCAGAGATCTGGTGTCTGATAATCCTGGATCACATTAGTCTAGAGCCATGGTAATTCGGAAAAAAACTTCTTTTTTTTGTGGCCCGCATGATGTTGTCATGACATTAAATTATTAACATACATGAATTTTAAGGTGTCAATTTTCTAGATTCTTTCTTAGTAGTATTGTTAGGTAATGGATTGTTATGGAGGAAAATAAGAAGAAGCCTTAATTTTGGTCACACATTATACATACATTTTTGTGTATATACAGTGAAATGTATTTGTTTTCACATATCAAAGCTAAGCTGTGGTCAGAGTGCTGGGTCAGCCATGATACGCCACCCCTGGACCAGATAGGGTCAAGGGCCTTGCTCAAGAGCCCAACAGTGGCATCTTGGTGGTGATGGGGCTTGGACCCCGAATATCTGGTCAGTAACACCAGAGCATCAACCAGCCACCACTGTCCCTATGGCTAAATATTTAATTAAATAATATAAATAAATCTGATTATAAAATACATTGATAGAAACTGTGCGAGTGTCAGGTGACAAACCTATTTGAGGTGATCAACAAAGACAAATGCTCATCGCGAACAGTAACAACAGGGGGCAAAAAGATTTACCCTGCAATAACTGGGTTATCCATCTTTTCCCCAAATGCTTTACTATTAGTTATTTGTGTTAGTAACCTAAAAATAAATCCGTAAAGTTGGTAATCATAGATAGTAATGATTTATCTCTGAAGCACTTTTGGTAGGTTTTGAGGGTACTGTATTTCAGTGTTTGTGTGTGTGTGTGTGTGTGTGTGTGTGTGTGTGTCTGTGTGTATACTGTATAGATATACATACACTGTTGGCCAGAAGTTTGGAATAATGTGCAGATTTTGCTCTTATGGAAATAAATTGGTACTTTTATTCAAGTGGCATTCAGCTGATCACAATGTATAGTCAGGACATAAATAATGTGAAAAATTACTATTACAATTTGAAAAATTATTTCAGAACTTCTTAAACTACTTCAAAAAATGAATGTGCAGCAAAGACAGCTTTACAGATCCTTAGCATTCAAGCTGTCAGTTTGTCCAGATACTCAGGTGACATTTCAACCCACACTTCCTGTAGCACTTGCTATAGATGTGGCTGTCTTGTCAGGCACTTCTAACACACCTTAGAGTTTAGCTGATCCCACAAATCTAAATGGGGGTTCAGATCCATAACACTCTTTTCCAATTATCTGTTGTCCAATGTCTGTGTTTCTTTGCCCACTCTAACCTTTTCTTTTTGTTTTTCTGTTTCAGAAGTGCCTTTTTCTTTGCCATTCTTCCCATAAGGCCAGCACACCTGAGTCTTCTCTTTACTTTTGTAGATAAAAACTGGTGTTGAGCTGGTCGAATTCAATGACACTGTCAGCTGAGGACATGTGATGTGTCTATTTCTCAAACTAGAGACTCTGATGTACTTATCCTCTTGTTTATTTGTATATCTGGCCTTCCACATCTCTTTCTGTTTTTTTGCAATTTCAAGCATTGTATAGCCATTATTCATAAAAACAATTATTGACTGACATGTTTCTAGAGAAAGTTGTTTATTTTTTTTATTATTATTTTTTACCTAATATTGACCTTAAGACATGCCAGTCCATTGCATGCTGTGGTAACTCAAAAACAAAGACAATATTAAGTTTAATTTAAAGAACCAAATGAATTTTAACTGTGTTTAATATAATGGCAAGTGATTTTCTAGTACCAAATTAGCAATATAGCATGATTACTCAAGGATAAGGTGTTGGAGTGATGGCTGCTGGAAATGGGGCCTGTCTAGATTTGACAAAAAAAAATGTTAAAATAGTGATGGTGCTGTTTTCTACATCAATAAAGACCTGACTATACTTTGTGATCAGGGGAATGACACTTTGATGAAATAAAGTACCAATTTCCTTCCGAAACAGCTAAATCTGTACATTATTCTAAACTCTTGTCCGCCCGTATATATATATATATATATATATATATATATAGTTTCATGGCTTCGGCTGTTTCTAACATGTTATTGGAGAAACAAGGATGTGTGTGTGTGTGTGTGTGTGTGTGTGTGAGAGAGAGAGAGAGAGAGAGAGAGAGAGAGAGAGAGAGAGAGAGAGAGAGATGGAGCGTGTGATCACCTGTTGATGATGCTGTAGTCTGTTAGTCAGCTTTCTGATGATAATGTAATTTTGGTGAAATGCATCCTATTTTCTCAGTGGAAAAACAGATATCCAAGCAGGGGTATTCCTCTCTATTTTGTGAGAGCTGGAGTGCAATATAGAGTTTCACTATAGAAATTTCGCCATTTCGTCCTCTCCAATGTGAAATGTCTGATAAAGTTAAGCGCCTTGAGTTTGTGTAATTAATCAGTCTGTTGTATCTCTCAGTTGTGATGAGCCATAATGTTGAAGTTGTTGGTTTAAAGCCGTTTAAAGCTATTTCCTAGCTTTAGTAATGTAGTACTTCATGTCACCAACTGGCTCATATTACACACAAAAATGGCATAGCTAAAATACATAATGTCACAAATATACATCGGGTTATACATAATGTATATACATTATGTATAATATACATATACATAATGTATATACATCGGGTTGTGAGGGATACTTTTGAAATTTATTCCACTACAGTTTACAGAATACAGGCTGTAAAATGTAATTTGTAATGTATTCTGTTAGATTACTCAAGGTCAGTAATGTATTCTAAATACTTTGGATTACTTCTTTAGCACTGATAGATTTTTTCATTTGTTTTGACTATAAAAATTCTGCCAATACAGTAAGACAAAATCCACGTTAAAAATACATTCTCTGAAAAACCTAATCTCATGCAGTGCTGTTTCTAAACAAGATGAATCTAGATAAATTTAAAACAAAATAAAAATAATTATTATCAAGAAAATGATGTTTTCCCTAATATCAAAGGTCTTACTAGAAAAAAAGTTATAATTAAGATCTATCGTGAATTTCCTTGATAACAAATTATGATCGTGCCTGGTAACGTGCATGTAAAATGGCTAGAAATAACATTTTAGCTTAGCGTAAAGCTGACAATTTACACAAGGGTCATTTCTATTTCTTCTGTACCAAACTTACTTCTCTGTCTGCTTGTATGAATGTAACACATCATAAGAAAGTGTTTCACTGCTGCTCAAATGCACTTTGGATTGCATCATTTATATGTATAAATGTTTTCCATCTGAAAAGACTAAATATTAAATGAACAAATGACAATAAAATGCAAAGAAATCTCTTCAGTAATCAAAATACTTTTTGAATGTAACTGTATTGTAATTATAATGATTTAAACTGTAACTGTAGTGGAATACAGCTACTTTGTAATTTTATAATTTATTTTGTAATTTAAATACGTAATCCCGTTACATGTATTTTGCTACTCTTTTTGTGGTGCATTTTCTGCTGCAGTATGTAGCCTAATTTTAAAAAACCACATACTGTATAGGCCTATTTATGATTATTATTTTAATATCACAGTTTTTATTTTAAAAGAATAACACTTTTGCAATAATTTTGCTATACAGTTTATCTATATATGTTTTATTCTATTCTTGTTAATGACCTGTGTCCATAATATATTAAATAGCAAATTTAGCATAATCTACACAATCTGGTAATTACAAGGGTATTAAGCTATAAATGTGGTTTATGAGGATATTTCTAGTGTCCCCATAATTAAAATTGCTTCAATAACATAACAAATTATTATATTTTTTTTTTCTTTGAAAATGTAAAAATGCAGAAAGTTTTTTGTGAGGGTTAGGTTTAGGGGTAGGTTTTGTGTTAGGTGATAGAATATATAGTTTGTTCAGTATAAAAAATCATTATGTCTATGGAGAGTCCTCGTAAGGATAGCCGCACCAACAGAGTGCGTGTGTGTGTGTGTGCTTGCGTGCGAGCGCGAGCGCACGTGTGTGTGTGTGTGTATTAGGTGTACAGCTGTAGGCAATATTAGCAGGTGCAGTGCTGAGATTAAAGGCTGAGGTGTCCGGTGGCATAGCTAATGGTCAGAGTTAAGGAGTTCAAACAACATACATGTCCACTCACTTACAAATATCCATATGCTGACTCTATTTGATTTTTCTTTTGATTTTGTTCAGTGCCATTGTATAGAGCTGTTCAGTTTGTAATTCTTAAACCTGAAATTAGCATTTATGAGCAGTGGGTTCTCTCTGTAAGTAGGTTTTTAGAATAACGTTTTTTAATTGATAACAAAGAAATATGTACAACATTAATTAAACACACCTGGGGGAAGTCACCATTTATTTGCACATGCTATCTGCACTAGTTTAGCGGCAGTTTCACTGAAGGAATTATGCAGATCAGGCAACAAATTCAAATCTTGCTGACCGGTATTGAGCGCAATATTTTGAAGGATGCAGCAGACTACCGCAATCTGACTCACTCTTCTGGGACTTTACAGCACCACTCCCAACACCTGAATCATCTGTTTAAGGGCATTTTATGACCTGTAGAATGTTTTCTTTGTTCTGAAAAAGATACTAAATTGTTACAAAGTTTCATTTTCTCCTTGGTTTGGATATTTTTTGGACACTATACCCTCATTGGTCAAAGTGCGATGTTTATGTTCTGGGGTTCCACTTATACCAGCCAGATGGTTATCTTTCAAGATGGATGGACAATAGCTCTGCGGGCTTATTGTGACTTCTTTTCTAATCATAGTTATATTAACTTAGCAGCTTGATAGGGAAATCAAGGCTGCATCAGAACAACAGCACTTGTATCGTAGAAGAGCATAGCAAGAACTATCGCTTGTCTAATCCCTATAGTTTATCAGCATTTATCACCATGTTTAACTCTCTTTTGCATCGTGTTGCCTTAAAGCATTTGTGGTGAAGTAAATTAATTGCATGTTATGTGTATTTGTGTGAAAGTGAAATGGATATACCTCACCAGTGCACGTACTGTATACGTGTTTAATATTTACTTAGAAGTTGGCTATATTAAGTTTTCAAAATATATATATTTATATATTCAGTTTTGTTCCATTTATAGTATTCTGAAATCCACAAAATGTCACTAATTGAGGTGAATCGCTCTTGATGATGTATCATTTGCATTTTGTTGTCACCCCATCGCAATTCTAAATCTGGTCCTTTAGGCCCCCCAACAATGCAAATTTTGTACACAAGGACACAAAATGTGTAGTGTTGGGGGGCCTGCAGGACAGGTTTGAGAACCACTTTTTTGAGGACCAAGGCATCCCGCACATTTATTTTCTCCAAATAAATTACCTTCAGAGAGCAGCTGACATAAGTGTCATTCTATGCATGTAAAGTTAAAATGGTAAATCCAAAGAGAGGAATACTTAACACAGTAAAACTTCTTCTTGAGTTGTTAACTTGTTACTGTAACGTTTGTAGCTGGCAATGGCAATGGCAATCACGAAGACGATGACGATGAAATGAAGAACCCACATGCAGTTTAATAATCAAAGTGAAAACCAAAAACCCTAACTACAAACATGAATAAAACACAACATAAACTTGAAACTTAAACATGAACATGGTAGGCAAGGCTTAAACTTGACATGAACTTGAACACTGCTACACAACTAACATCAATACTAGACAAGACAAAGGCAAACATGAGGGCTTAAATACATGGACATGGGGAAACATAAGCCAATGAAACAGAACTCTAAACAAGATGACAAGACAATAAACTAAAACCAATGACAAACTAGAACTGATAACAAAGTAATCAAACAATGAACCAATGAAAACAAGACACATGAACATGGAGGGAAACAGGAAGATCACATGACAAGGAAACAGGAACAAAACATGACATGAACTTTTCAAAATAAGAGACATCAAAAACAGGAACCAACAGAATAAACATGACAGTTACCTAGTTACAGTTGTAACAGCTGCCAATTGTACTTATATTGATGATGAATTCGGACCTCAGTTCAGACCCAAATAATATGATGTGAACAGAGACCAGTAGGGGCAGGAGGAGGGGGTTCAGACCAAGTAAACGAAGCAGGTGTAAACGCACCCTCAAATGCTGAGATTTCACTTGACCATACTGGGCATCTGGATATATGCCAGGTAATAACACTCTTCTCCATCATTTTATCATTATTTCATAAATTTGTTTACCCCTGTTTTCTTTGAGCGGTATTAACGTAATATTTATTGCAAATTACATGGAGTTTTGTGAACAAAGCGCAATCTATAATGAGCTTAAGTCACACAGAAAGGAGGCAAGTTTCGCAGAAAGGAATGACAATGCTTAATTTAAATACTCAAGATGCAGGGCTATCTTAGCACTGATTGGGGCTGCTTAAATAATGTACGAACAAAACGTGAAAGTCTTCAAGGAATGTTAACCACAGATATGGAAGCTTTAGCATAAGTTCTGCCAGGAAGACTCAATTGTTATGTCACTCATTACCCTCTCATCTATCCAATCGCGTTCTAACACTTGCAGCATAAAAGATGGGTACTTACACATGTCTGAGTTCACAAATGTTGACGCTTTCGTTCTCCTTCACCCTCCCCACCACCAAGATGATCCCTTCCTTCCTACACACCACCACCAGGATGGTCCCTTCCCATACCTCACTGGGGGTCGGCTGCGCCCCTGCCTTCATCGCCAGGCAGGAAATGCAGAGTCCGGACCCCCGGATTGCGAGCTACGGATGGGGCCTACGCCAAAGAACTTTTATCTTTATATTGTTTGCCAAGCTGTAAATAAATGGTTAATTGTTCAGTATTATTCTCCCGAGTCTTTCTGGTAGAACTTATTGTACTCATATATCGAAAACTGTTTTCTAAATGCCCATGGGAAATTCTAGAGGGAACTTTTTTTAGAGCATTCTTTTGTATGGATATAATCAATAATGCAATATTCACTTTAAGACACTATAGCAACTCAAGCATATAAATAAAGCACAACCTTATGGGAGCTTTAGTGTTGTACTCGAGCTACAGAGCTGAAGGCAACAAGACATGCTGGGTTAACCCCGTTGCTCTGATGGTCAGGCCGTGCTGTAAGAGCTCAAGGCTATACACTATGCTACACTAACCACATCATTGTCAGGCCAGGAGAGGTTAATGACTGCATGCCCACATTGGCAGTTGTTCTGTGTTAGCAGCTTCAGTGCCAACAGATCCACATTATCTTAAGACACACATCAGTATAAACAGAAGTTCATGTGTCATGCAGACACATTCAAAATAGAAACACCACACAAGAAAAAGCAATGAAATTTGTAGTTACACACATTGTAAGTGACAAGTAGATGTGTGAAATTAGAAATTATTAACAGATACACATGCACTAGTAATGAGTACTAATTTTTCCCAGTGACTCAAATATTTTGAATCCATTTGCAAATCCATAACAAACATTTAGTTTGTATAGATTGGTTCACTGGTTTGTGTGTGTTTGAACCTCAAGCTTTGCTTAGTGCTGGTCAGTCAGTAAGTCACTTTAAACCACATCCAATGCTGACGTCTTGTTTTGAGTCCGGACAGATTTTTCCACCTCAATGCACTGCATTTCCAATAGATCACTCGCACTCAACATAATTTTAATTTTGTGTTTATCTGTTTTTTTTTTTTTGTTTTTTGTTTTTTTTAATTTTCATGTTCAATTTGGAGGTTTCAGACTCAAGGTTTGGTCACATTTACTTTATGCAATTGAGAATTCATGCTATCAAAAATATTGATAAACTTAGAGTGTTGGGTTAGTAACAAGGTAACTTTGACACATGAATTCACCATGTTGACCAACAGGAATTTGCCTGAATGTTTTAAAACTTGATTGAGTTTCATTATAACTTTCTCTGAGTATAATGCTGTATGAAAAAGAGGCTGCTTTGCAAGTTGTTTTTGGGTGTTTCACACTTGTTTAACATCCATGCCTTCTTCAGCTACAAAATTTCACTATTTAAAGAGAAATGTGACTGAGCCTTCAGATGGCACAACTACAGACCGTTCACAGTCTGTTGCTCACAAATCTGAAAACACATCCATGATCTGGCAAGCTCTATTTAGCATGTAAAACAATACAAACTGTAATTGGACGCTTTACATGTGTCTTCCTGTCTAAGGAGGTGTTTTTTTTTGCCAGATTAAGCTGTAATGTGGAACATACCTTTTGCCGTTTAATTAAAGGTCTTGCTACATCAGACTAATAAATTGGAGGTTATGCTTTGTGCAAACCTTTAAAACTTGGCCTAGTGCTGCACTCTTTTCATTGAACTACTTCCGCCCTATTTTGCTTCATGTTAAACAGGTAAAACTCCTAAGGGAATGAATGGTAAGCTCAGACTCAAAACACCAATTTGGTTGCTGATGCCAGTGTATGTTGTGAGAAGCTTAGGGGTTTATTCTGCAGGTTTGAATGCTCTTTTCCAGCCCACTCATGCTACAGCAATTTTCTTTCACATTCAAAAAGTCTAACACACATTGAAGCAACATATTTAAAATTTCTAACTCACATTTGACTTCTCTGTATCTTATATTTCCTGTTGAACAGTACAGTTTGCCCATACCGAGCTAGAAATGCTGCATCATCAGATAATGAGGTTGACTAGGGAACATAAAACACAAGATGGACCAAAGGTTGTCCCATTAACATCCTTTCAAAAGTGTCTAAATATTGACCTCATTCAACACAGGAAGTTGGGCGATTTTTCTCTTGTTGTTTCCATGGTAACCACTGACAGGTAGGGCAGACAGTGTGCACACCTGAGTTCTATGTTTAGCCCAAGTCTTTCATAGCAACAATAGATATTTTTCCACAGGAGCTATCTTGGATTGCCTGATTGATGCAATCAGTTGCCATCTACTTTAGCATCTAGTGTAAATTTGAAGAAAAAACAACAACAACAACAACAAAAAGAACACCTTAATCCATGAGTGAATGTGTCCGATAACAGGGCAGCTACTGAGATTAAGGGAGTTGCATTCAACTGGTCATGTAATCCTAAAATTGCAGACCCCATGAGGGGACACTCTCCATGTAGAATAAAACAGCTTTTATTAGGTTTTGATGTGAATGGAGTCTTGATCTTATTTGATTGCTAATGATTTAACACATGTGCTTCAAAATTACTTAACATTTCTTTTGGAATAAAACTTTTAAATAAGGAAAAAAATCACTGAGTGCACCTTTAACACCAACTCATTCACCTTTTGCCTCCTACACACTACACGACTTTCAAAGACATTGGATTGTGGTTCTATTCATATTACACAACTGTCTGTCTTTTCATAGAAGTCATAGCGTTTTCAAATGACACTACGAATCGGGGACGGGGTGAACACAATACAAAACATTTCACTATTGACAAATCCCCGACGACTTTGCCTGGACTCCAAATTACGTTTCCCAACAGAGTACACGTCAGAAGTGATACGAGATTTGAAAACAAATACATGATCATACGTTATGCATTTCAGAATATGATGTGTATGTTTTTAATTGCCTTTACATAATGTGTAAATGCATCATATATATTATTGGTTAAACTATGAAAAAGTACCTCCTACTACCTATTTGCTTACCTGAATGTCCAAGAGAATTGACAATTTCTCTTCAACTCTTCTCTTTCTCCACCCGGTTGTGTTGAAGTTCAGATGAAACATCAAATAGGCACTGGTGCTCCTGCCAATGTTCCACTACTTTTTCCTCCATTTGTTTGGTCCAATGAGACTTTATTGATACCGCAGCCATGCTAGTTGATGTTCTGCTGCAGGTACATCAGGACTCTTCCAAATGAAACTTCCCGTGCCCCATTTCTTGCTCTCTCATTGGCTGGAGGTCAATGCTGCAGTTGTATTCAGTCAAAACACATTACACATAGCACAATTTGGAATCGCAGACAGGTCCAGATATTTAACATTCTAGATATCTCACTGACATCAACGACGCGTCGGCACTTCCCTCAAATCGCGTCTTTGATAGTTCATACATCGCTCATGGAGCGGGCTCTGATTAGCCCAAGATTTCAGACAAAACTGTCGGCAAGCGAAAATCGGGCTTAAAATCGTATAGTGTAAACTCTGCAATACACATATACATACACATTTTCAAACTCTCTCGGCTCCTTTTCTTGTGGCCACTGTGAGATTCCACAGTATCAGTAACCATTAATAAAAAAACAGCTCTTAACCTCATTTACACATTATAAAAATCAGACAATCAGTGCCTATTTATGACAGTAGTCATAAATTCTCATTAATTATTATAAAATATATCAAAGGCCTTCGATCATTATGCAATACAACAAACAAGCAAACTAACACTAATGCTACCTCTTAAACTAACTGACACTAGGGAGATGTGGCTTTCTAATTAAGTCAGGTGTTTAGCTTCATTTTGATTGTCATTTCTCTATAACTGCTTGTTCCTTTTAAATGCGACACAACTTTAACAAGCTTGTTTGTTTCACCTCTAAATCTTGCTTCTTGTGATCCACACACACACACAAACACACACAGCTTCTGTCACACTGTCTCATTGATTAGCCTATTGATCTCTGTTTCCTCTTTCCATTTCCTGTAAGAGTATGACTGGATCTCAGCCATCGGTGTGTGTGTGTTTGTGTTAGAAAGAAAGGAGGAAATAGAGAGAGAGAGTACAATGAACTGGATGTATTGAATGTCTGATTTGTATTTAACAAGGGCATGATAACTTTTGAGAGAGCTAAGAATGCATGTCATCACTAGGATAACACTCTTCCGCTCTTCTTTCTCTGAGGCTGTTGTGTGATTTTTACGAGCCTATGTTAGCGGAACAGCTGTTTGCGTTTGTTTTTCATTCTGTGTAAGATGTCTTCTTTTATGAGTTGTCTGGATTCTTTTGACAATGTTTTCCATTTTATTGATTTTTACAAGCTTATGGCTTCAGAGATCTGGGGGTGTGCTTTAGAATGTGAGAAAATCCCAGAATAGAATCTGATTGTGGTGTTCTGAAGGAATCTGCCACGTTGTAAATCAGTAGCATGCTTCAGAGAGTTTTGCTATCGGATCAAAAATAGAGCTCTAAATTGCAGCGCTGAGAACTTAACAATTAGATGTTGTCAACCTTTCAAAACTTCTTTAGTTCTCTGTATTAATGATGCAGACAAGATCAGAATGTACATACTGTATGTCTGCTGCTGCTCATCCCACTGTTTTTACATCAAACATCTATGTGCCACTCACAAAAGTCTGAAATGCTCAATTTGTGTTTGTTACCAAACTGGTTATTGCAGCACAGTAATACTTTGTATTATGACTACTTTAAACAGAACATGAATGAATAACAACAAAATACAGGAGGCACGAGTATCACTGAATGTGCAAAACAAAAATTGGCTCACTGAAAAAGAAAAACAAATGTATGTGCAAAATTGTTGTTCTGTATATGAATAGCCATTAAAAGCCTTAGTTAAAGCTAAACTGTGTCATTTCAGAGCCATGAAGAAGGCATGAACTATTGGAATAGTAAAAATAATAATTGTCTTTAAACAGCTTTTTGAATACACATCTGCCACTGGTTGAACAAACAGATAGCCCTGCCCCAAACTCATGCCATTAGAGTCAATGTTACTGTGTCTGGCTGGTAGGGATGCTCAAATAAAAAGAGCCAATCGTTTTATACTGCCACAGTTGATCACACGTAATCAACTTGTTAAATAAGCAGCCCTAATTTAATCAATTTGGAACTTTTGCATTGTTATTTTTTGGGGCTTTCATCTTAAAAGCAAACTCATGTTCAAGACCGGAAGTGATGCATAAAGTGACCAAATATGTCTCTGTCTGTTGCCATTTTGCAGCCCAAAAATGTATCTCCTGGTATCATCTGACACGCTAACCTCTCTGGCTTAAATGGAACATTATGTGTTTTTAATCTTGATATGTACTTCAGCTGAAATCTGGTTTCCAAAAGCAAAAGAGAGATGTGAGACAGACCCTTCAGGCACAGACATTTAGCATATTAGGTCAAGATCACAAGCCTGCAAACATCATCGTCTGCTACTGGCAATGTAATGAGAATAAGAGAGAGAAAGTAATGAAAAACAGTGGAGGAATAGAGTGCTGTTGGAACAAGAGAGGAGCATAACAGAAATAGAGTGAGGGATAGCTGGTTTTAGGGATGAAAGACATAAATAGAGGGAGGAAATAATAATATGGTCAAATGGATGGAAAATGAGCTGTAAGTGGCCTGCTGATAGAGTGATCCTGAGATGGGGTGAAGGAACTGGGAGGAGACTACACCATGCACCCTGTGAGACAGAGGCCACAGCACCCACTTTCACAAAGCCTTTTTAAGCATCATTGTAATAAGGAGGAGGGCATGGCTGGGCCGTGAGGACACATACCCAGCCCTGATTTAATCTATTCAGCCAGGAGTGGGAGAAAGATGAGCAAGAGAAGCCAGTTTGAGAGAGAGAGAGAGAGAGAGAGAGAGAGAGAGAGAGAGAGAGAGAGAGACGCGTCTAATGTGTGTGTGTATGTGTCTGTGTGTTTTTTGTTGTGTTTCAGTTGATTTATGTAATTAACTTTATGTTGACTGTTCTGCCAGTTCCCGACTCCTCCTTGCCAATTATAAAAACCCTGTTACATTGGTGATGAAACCTGGGAAGGATGAGGGATGCGCTGTTGTGGAGTCCTCGCCGCTGCTGTCTGCCAGGGGAGGAGCCATGGATTCGCTGCCGGGTGTCGGAGGAAACGCTTCTGTTTGCCAGGGAGGGGAGGAGCCTTTCCATCCACCAGGGGTCGGAGGACTCACTGCTGTCCACCAGGGGAGGAGTAGCTGTCATCCACCATAGGGTGGAGGAGTGGCTGAGGAACAGGCGATGGTGTGTCCGGGGATCGACAAATGATTTTATTCTCTCTCCCTCCAATCTCTCTCTCTGTCTCTCCCCCTTGCTCTTACCCTCTCTCTTCTCCCTCCCCTCGTCTCTCCCAGGGCTCCAGAGAGGCAAGGAAGAACTACTGGCAGAAGGACCATCGGAAGGGCAACGCCTTCCCTCCAGGAAGGGAGGGGAGTACACCATGCCAGAGGTTTCCCTGGCCTGTGTCGGGCAGTGGAGGAGTGTGATGAGGAGGAGGTCGTGGCCGGGCAGTGAGGACGCACACCTTGGCCTGAATTCTTCTAATCAGCTGGGAGGGGGATAAAGGCGAGCCAGAGGTGCCAGTTTGAGATAGAGAGGCATGCACGTTGTAACTCTGTATGTGTGTCTGTGTATTTTATGTTATGTTTCAGTTGATTTATATCTTTAATGTTATGTTGACTGTTCTGCCGGTTCCCACCTTCTACTTGCCCATTTTAAGAACCCTGTTTCAATCATTTACATCAAATTGCTCAAAGGTAAATACTAAAAGATGCTTGCATGCCTGGACTGGACTAGATCAGACCAGATCTTTTCTGATTTAGCTCTAACTTCTCGGCAGAGATCATAATCACCACAAGTAAAGACTTGTTAAGTAAAGGTCTCCGCAAGAGGCTAAAACCTAACACACACTTGGTGCTGGGTTAAGGCTCTGGTGTACGTGTCTGTAAAATATTTGCATGTGTGTGCAGAGATGATCAGTGATGGAATGCAGTGTGTGTTTGTGTATGTGTGTGAATGGATGTAAACGTGTGTATGCGTGTTATCCAATGCGTTTGGGCTGTGGGCCAAGAGTAGCCTACCCAACAGCTGCTTTTAACAGGTTGCAGCCCACCCCCCCAAAACACTCACCCTTTCACACACAGAACCCCTTGTAAAGGGATTTAGATGTGCAAAGAGGAGGCGAGAACCAGCTTGACAATATAAATAATAGTTTAATGAGAAACTAAAACAAAAGACAAAACACACACACACGACATACATGTTCATAAACGATCTCTCTCTCTCCCGCACCATCCTCCGCAGTCGGCCCTTATCCCTCTTGGAGACTTAATTAGCCTAATAAGGACCGGGTGTGTAGACTCATGACCCGGCCACGCCCTCCGCCCTGCCACACCCCTATTTCAAATGAAAGAGCAACAGAGGCCATTTCTTGTTTAGTATTCACAATGGGTTTTAAAGTGTTTTCAGTTAATTTATATGATAGATTTCTGTTTGGCATCTATGGACATGGTTACAACCTACACAAGTCATATGAAAAGAACCCTTGAGGTCTGTAATCACTCAGTCTTGTGAGATGAACCCCAAAGGTCCATAATCACTGAGTACGAGAACACATCTTGATCCATCTGTTCCAGTGACCTGACCTCATTCAGAATAGACTTCATTTAGATCAGAATTTGTTTAAACTGCCCTGCTGAAAAGACTATCTTAGCCCAACATGAATTGTCATGCTGGTTTATGCTGAAATTTATGGAAATTGACATCATATCTCCATCAAATAACTTTTGTTTATGTTCCTCAGAAGAAAGAAAGTCACACGAGTTTGAGACAACACAAAGGGGAGAAAATGATGAGAGAATTATAATTTGTGGGTAAACTATTGATTTAAAGGTTTACTTCACCCAAAAATAAAAATTCTATCATCATTTACTCACCTACATGCCATCCCAGATGTAGGTGACTTTCTTTCTTTCTTCAGCAGAACACGAACAAAGATTTTTACAAGAATATTTCAGCTCTGTAGGTCCATACAAGGCAAGTTAATGGTGATCATCACTTTTAAGCTCCATAAACCACAGACAGTTGAAGTAAAAGTGACCCATACGACTCCAGTTGTTAATGTCTTTAAAGTGATACGATTGCTTTGGGTGAGAAATAGACCAATATTCAAGTCCTTTTAAATGTAATTGTGTCAAGGAATGAGTCAGAAATGAGGACCCAAATGCAGGAATTAGTGAAAATAAAAATAATTTTATCAAAACAACTGAAAACATAACAGGTAACACAAAACTCTCACAGGGGAGAGAGGTTACAAATCATAGACTAGAAAAAGTATAATGACTAAGACTGACCGGGAACAGGAACAAGACAGGAACAGACTGACTAGTAACTAAACTCAACTAAAACAATCTGACAAATATTAGAGGTATGTGGGCACAATATAAAGGCAAGGCACACGAGGAACAGGTGAAGGCAATTAACATAACGACTAAAATAGCGAGAGTGATAAGAGTAACGGGGAGGCGGGGACAGGGATGCACACGGCTAACAGAAACACAGACACAGCCAATTACACATACACATGACAAACAGAAAACAGACAGAAACCGAAGGGCAGACAGAGCAGAATCATGACAGTACCCCCCCAAAGGACGCCAATTTGCGTCCACACCCAAAAGAACTGATGGACTGGCCAGGGAGTGGGCAGAGGTTCAAGAGGGCAGAAAGCAGATTGAGAAAGGGGTGGGTAGGGAAGACCAGGGGAACGGAATGGGCAAGGCCGAGGGACAGATGACAGACAAGGGAGGGTGTGTTGGGGAGACCAAGGGGATGCTCTGGACCAGGCTGTAGGTGAACCAGAACGTCATGGTGGAGCCTGTGGAGAAACCGGAGGCCTAGATAGACCAGCAGGCCAGGGCAGAGCCAAAGAAGGCTCAGGCAAAATCCGAGCCGCTGAGCAATTGGAAAGGTCAGTGGTGGCCACATAGGACTGGACAGACTAGTTGGTAATCGTAGGGGTCAAACTGGTCGACGACTGCTGGGTACAGGACTGAATGAGTGGCACCTGCTGGGGACTGAACAGACAAAGTAAAAGAGAGTTGGAAAGGGTCAGGCAGGGCGTGACCACTGAGAACTGGACTGGGTTAGACTGGACGTAAACGGCCACAGGGAAGTGTTCAGACAGGGTGTGGGCAGCCACTGGGTATGGTGGCCACTGGACAGGGGTTTGACTGGACATGAGCAGATGCTGGACAGAGCTCTGAATGGGCGAGGGCGGCCACAGGACAGGGGTCTGACTTGACGTGGGCGGCGACGAGATAAGGTTCGAGAGCCACAGGGAACTGGACAGGCCTGTTGATAGCTACAGGGAACTGGACAAATCTAACAAATACAAGAGGGAAGAGGGCACAATATATAGGCAAGGCACCTGATATACAGGTGAAGGCAATTAACATAACAAGGACTAAACGAGGGAGAGTGACATGGGAAACAAGGAAGTGAGGACAGGGAAGCATACGGCTAACAGAAACACAGACACAGCCAGTTACACATACACATGACAAACACACACAAACAGAAAGCAGACAGAGACTGCAGGGCAGACAGAACAGGATCATGACAAATTGTTTACTTCCAGTCACTCACCAATGCTCGTCCATGAGGGGAATCTGTTCACGCTGCCTCTCATGACATAAGCGTGCTGGCATTTTCACATGAGAACTGACGTGAAACAACTGGAAGTGCAACTTAGTTAATTTACAATAGAACACTGTTCACAAGCTTCATTGTTTTTTTCTTTCATTTGAACATTTGGCAAAGGATTCATTTGGGTGGATATTCAGTTTGTCCAGAATACTTTGTGAGCTATATGTTTTAATTTAGGTTATGATTTGTTTCATTTGTGTTGGACATATGGTTTATTGACCAGGCTCCCAAACACTTCAGGGTATGAATCAATCATGCATCGTAGGACAGGAAAAGTTTGTCCCAATTCAGAGTCCAGATGAAACACACATGCTTTTAGCACCATGGTAACATAAGTGGACCTATTCAAAACCCATACAAACACACTCTCATAAAAGTGATCTGTACCATATGGAGCAATATTAAAAATTATACGGTTGTGATATAATTACATTTCACACATCAGTGAGGTATCATTTGCACTTGGTAATGCTAACTGACCATAACTTGTCACTACAGCATTATCATGCCAGCTTGTATATTGTCATAATAATCCCCTGTCATGCTAATACACCAACTAACTCAAATGCTCCATTAACTCAGATATGGAGGGTTCCTAGTCATGAATTAAACCTTGGGCAAAACCATATTAGTGTTGTGCATTTAACCTAATGATTTGTTACGTTTATCTTGAGCTAAAGTTCATCTAAGAATCGAATTACTCCTTCATGGAACCTGGAATCCCCCAGGTACAAATTATGAGCATGTTAACTCATGGCATGTTGGCTAGCTAAAATAAAATTGAAAGCCATGTGCAATTCTAACAAAATTTCAGTTTATAGCAACTTTTGTCATCTCACACAAAAATAGTGTTCTGGAAAACATAATTGCTGAAATTTCCCAGATGTTTTGGAAGTCTGTATTTTAAATAAATTTGATAGCAAGTTATCAAATGCAAATTCTTGAGAAAAGGGACAAAACTTGTCCTGCATACAAAAGTTATCTTTATGTTAAAAATGAAGAAATGTATAATAATAACAATACTGAAAAACTTAAATTTAAAGGAAATGTGTATACGCATTTATTACTTATTTGTACTTTAATACTTTATTGCAGGGAGGTGGGCGGGGCCGGGTCATGATTCTACACACCCGGTCCCTTATCAGGCTAATCAAGCCTCCGAGAGGGATAAAGACCAACTGCGGAAGATGGTGCGGGCGAGAGAGATTGTTTACGCGCTTGTCCATCGTGTGTGTGTGTGTGTGTGTGTGTGTGTGTGTGTGTGTGTGTGTGTGTGTGTGTGTGTGTGTGTGTGTGTGTCTTTTGTGTAAGTTTCCCATTAAACTATTATTTATATTGTCAAGCCGGTTCTCGCCTCCTCCTTTCCATTGAACTGCGTTACAATGGTGCCTAAACCCGGGAAGGAGGAGGGATGCCCGTCGCGGAGTCCTCGACACTGCCGTCCACCAGGGGGAGCGCCGCTGCCATCCGCCGGGGGATGGAGTATCCCAACTGCCCGGATGCTGTGAACAGCCGCTGTCTGTGATGGCGAGTGGTATCATTATATCTTTTTATTTTAGTACTGATTTCGTACCAAAAGTGCCGGTACTTTTGACAACACCATTGTTTGGGAAATTAAAAAATTGTATTTTCTATTGTCACTATTGTCACTTTGTACTAAAGCCAAAAGAATGCATTCAAATACTATCTGGAATTTATTATTATTATTATTTTGTATTAAGTTGATCACATATGTAGAAAAGTAGAACACTTTTAACCATTGTGTGACCTTCGGGACATTTCTGTCTTTTTGTTTTTTGATAATTTTGGCAGTGCTAATGCCAATGGCAAATTTTGCCAAAGGTGTGTATTTTGGGGGGAATTTTGATATTTCAACCACAAAAGACAGTACATCATCGACCACTTGGAGCGGTAGGGCCGCTGCCAGGGGTGGAGGAGTGTCCCCAGGAGTTTCCGTGAACGCGGAGGGGCGTTCTGACTCCAGTCCACCCGGGGAGGAGCGGCTGTTGAGTGATCGAGGACTATGCAACAGTGTATCAGAGAACCGGCAAGTACGTTTTTTTATTTTTTTCATCTCTCTCTCCTCTCTCTCTCTCACTGCCGCTCTGCATTGGCCTTTTCCCTCTCCTTTAAATTTTACAGCGTTTTGGTGGGGGGGGGGGGGGTGCTGCACTGTTACAGGTAGTACCCCCCCCTATTTAATTATTTATGTTTCCCTTCTCTTGTCCCCTCCCTCTGTAACGATCCACACTGTCTTTTGTTTGTGTACCTTTTTATTTAAGTTTTTGGCACCTTTTATGTTCCATATTGTTCTTTGTTTATGCACTCTTATTTTGAAAGTCTTGTCATGTCCTGTTTTCCCTCCTTGTCTATGTGTCTGGTTTTCATTGGTTTATTGTTTGATTACTTTATTATCAGTTCTAGTTTTGTCATTGGTTTTAGTTAATTGCCTTATTAT
Organism: Moxostoma hubbsi; assembly: GCA_032164185.1. Classification (NCBI taxonomy): domain Eukaryota; kingdom Metazoa; phylum Chordata; class Actinopteri; order Cypriniformes; family Catostomidae; genus Moxostoma; species Moxostoma hubbsi. Next base: position 26,705,361 of record JAVLUX010000008.1, read on the forward strand.
CTTGTTTTGAGTTCTGTTCTCCCATTGGCTTTTGTTTCCCCTTTGGTTTTGTATTTAGGCCCTCATGTTCACCTTGTCCTTTGTTGGTCGTTGTTTGATGTTAGGAGAATGTTTCATGTCAATCCTGCCCTCGTCCGTGTTTCTGCCTGAGCCCTCCTTGGAAGATTCCCAGTGTTTATCTTGTGTTTATACCTTTGTTTTCCCCTTGTGGATGTTTCATTTGTTCCTGTGTTTATACTTCCCTTTACTTTGTGGTATTTAAATAAAGCTGTACCTGGATCCTCACTCCCTCGTCTGCCCACTTCGTTACAGAATGACCAAACCATTATGGATCCAACGGCTTTTTTCCTGGAGCTTGCTAAGGCGAACCTAACCATCCGCGAGTTCACCTACTTCTTTTCCAACGTGACCAGCTACTCCGGTTGGAATGACCATGTGCTGAAGGAAGTGTATAGGGTCGGTGTACCCATCCGCCCATGGAGAAACTTGCCGGAGACCGGGGATTGCACCTGGCAGGAGTATGTGGACCTAATCCTGGAGATTTACGCTGCAGGGGAGCCGCCTCTCTCGATTCCGGGCAGGGCTCCAGGGTGTCCCACGCCTGCCACGGCCAACGAGCCAACGCCCACGCCTGCCACGGCCAACGAGCCAACGCCCACGCCTGCCACGGCCAATGCGTTAACAGCCTCGTCCGTCCCAGCACCAGCGTTGCCAGCCTCGTCCGTCCCAGCGCCAGCGTTGCCAGCCTCGTCCGTCCCAGCGCCAGGGTTGCCAGCCTCGTCCGTCCCAGCGCCAGCGTTGCCAGCCTCGTCCGTCCCAGCGCCAGCGTTGCCAGCCTCTTCCGACAGGAGGAGGAGGAGAAGAGGAAGGTCTTCCGCTCACCAGTCTCCACCTTCCACGGCTTCGTCCTTAGAACCAGAGCCAACGCCTGTAGCCTCGACCGTCCAAGAGCCAGAGCCAGCGCCTGTAGCCTCGACCGTCCAAGAGCCAGAGCCAGCGCCTGTAGCCTCGACCGTCCAAGAGCCAGAGCCAGCGCCTGTGGCCTCGACCGTCCAAGAGCCAGAGCCAGCGCCTGTAGCCTCGACCGTCCAAGAGCCAGAGCCAGCGCCTGTACCCTCGACCGTCCAAGAGCCAGAGCCAGCGCCTGTAGCCTCGACCGTCCAAGAGCCAGAGCCAGCGCCTGTAGCCTCGACCGTCCAAGAGCCAGAGCCAGCGCCTGTAGCCTCGACCGTCCAAGAGCCAGCGCCACCCGAGCCTCCCACGGCTCCACCTCCCGAGCCTCCCACGGCTCCGCCTTCCAAGCCTCCAACGGCTCCGCCTCCCGAGCTTCCAAGAGCTCCGCCTCCCGAGCTTCCCAGAGCTCCGCCTCCCGAGCTTCCCAGAGCTCCGCCTCCCGAGCTTCCCAGCGCTCCGCCTCCAGAGCCTCCCAGCGCTCCGCCTCCAGAGCCTCCCAGCGCTCCGCCTCCAGAGCCTCCCAGCGCTCCGCCTCTCGAGCCACCCAGCGCACCGCCTCTCGAGCCACCCAGCGCTCCGCCTCTCGAGCCTTCGAGACCACAGTCACCAGAGCCTTCCACGCCTCTGTCACCAGAGCCTTCCACGCCTCTGTCACCAGAGCCTCCCAGGTCTCCACCTCTGAAGACTGCCTCGGCTCTGCCTGCGCCTGCTCCGCCACCAGACCCTTCCACGGCTCCGCCTCCAGACCCTTCCACAGTTCTGTCTTCCACGGCTCTGCCTGCTCCGCCTCCTACGGCTCTGCCCCAGAGGGCCTACATGGTTCCGCCTTCCACGGCTCTGCCTGCGCCTTCTCTGCCACCCACGGCTCTGCCTGCGCCTGCTCCGCCTCTTGACCCTTCCACAGCTCTGCCTTCCACGGCTCTGCCTGCTCCGCCTTCAACGGCTCTGCCCCAGAGGGCCTTCATGGTTCCGCCTTCCACGGCTCTGCCTGCTCCGCCTTCTACAGCTCTGCCCCAGAGGACCTTCATGGCACTGCCTTTCACGGCACTGCCTGCTCCGCCTTCTACGGCTCCGCCCCAAAGGGCCTTCATGGTTCCGCCTTTCACGGCACTGCCTGCTCCGCCTTCTACGGCTCCGCTCCAAAGGGCCTTCATGGTTCCGCCCTCCACGGTTCTGCCTGCGCCTGCTCTGCCTTCCAAGCCTCCAGAGCCTTCCAAGCCTCCAGAACCAACCTGGTCTCTGCCTACCATGGCACCGCCCCTGGAGTCCTCCTCGGATCCGCCTACAGAGCCTACAGAGCTCTGCCCGCTTCCCCTGAGACTCCTCCCAGGCCTTCTGACCCTGCCTTGTGGCCTTCTCCCAGGCCTTCTGACACTGCCTTGTGGCCTTCTCACAGGCCTTCTGACCCTGTCCCGTGGGCTCCTCCCAGGCCTTCTGACCCTGTCCCGTGGGCTCCTCCCAGGCCTTCTGACCCTGTCCCATGGCCTCCTCCTAGACCTCCTGACCCTGTCCTAGCCCTGTGGCCATCCCCTAGACCTCCTGACCCTGTCCTAGCCCTGTGGCCATCCCCTAGACCTCCTGACCCTGTCCTAGCCCTGTGGCCATCCCCTAGACCCCCTGACCCTGTCCTAGCCCTGTGGCCATCCCCTAGACCTCCTGACCCTGTCCCAGTCCTGAGGCCTCCTCCTGACCCGGTCCCTACCCTATGGCTGCCTACCTGGCCACCTGACCCGGTCCCTGCCCTACGGCCATCTCCCTGGCCTCCTGGCCCAGTCCCTGCCCTATGGCTGCCTCCCTGGCCCCCTGACCTAGTCTCGACCCCGCAGCTGCCTCCCAGACTTCCCGACCCGGTCCCCTCCTTCAAGTCGTCCCCTTAGTCCCCTGGGCATCTACCTGGCCCCCTTGGTCGCCTGGCCACCCTCCTGTTCTGTCATGGTCTCCCTGTCCTAGTCTTTTTCCTTTGTTCCCCTCGTGTCCCCTTGATCTGCCTGTTTGCCCCTGTTCTCCGTTGTCGTTTTGCCCTTCCTTTTTTAGGAGCGTCTGGGATCCGCTCCTTAAAGGGGGGGCTCTGTAACGATCCACACTGTCTTTTGTTTGTGTACCTTTTTATTTAAGTTTTTGGCACCTTTTATGTTCCATATTGTTCTTTGTTTATGCACTCTTATTTTGAAAGTCTTGTCATGTCCTGTTTTCCCTCCTTGTCTATGTGTCTGGTTTTCATTGGTTTATTGTTTGATTACTTTATTATCAGTTCTAGTTTTGTCATTGGTTTTAGTTAATTGCCTTATTATCTTGTTTTGAGTTCTGTTCTCCCATTGGCTTTTGTTTCCCCTTTGGTTTTGTATTTAGGCCCTCATGTTCACCTTGTCCTTTGTTGGTCGTTGTTTGATGTTAGGAGAATGTTTCATGTCAATCCTGCCCTTGTCCATGTTTCTGCCTGAGCCCTCCTTGGAAGATTCCCAGTGTTTATCTTGTGTTTATACCTTTGTTTTCCCCTTGTGGATGTTTCATTTGTTCCTGTGTTTATACTTCCCTTTACTTTGTGGTATTTAAATAAAGCTGTACCTGGATCCTCACTCCCTCGTCTGCCCACTTCGTTACACCCTCATCCAGGTAGATGGGGATGACCTGCCGGCAGACGGGATGGAAGGCATGCCCCTCCCCAGGGAAAGGAGGGGGGGGGTGTGCATCATGCCGGGGGCTCCCCAGCCTGAAAGAACGAGGGACGAATGTGGCAGGGCGAATGGCGGGGTCATTTCTCTACACACCTGGTCCCTTATCAGGCTAATTAAGCCTCTGAGAGGGATAAAGGCCGACTGAGGAAGATGGTGCGGGAGAGAGAGATTGTGTACGGGCATGTCCGTCGTGTGAGTGTTTGTGTATTTTGTTTAAGTTTCTCATTAAACTATTATTTATATTGTCACCTCCTCCTTTCCATGGAACTGCGTTACATATTTTTATTAAATCAACTCAAATTAAATCACTTTATCGTCACACTACTGTGTACACGAGTGCAACAGTAGGTGAAAGTCTTGCGTGCAGTTCCGAGCAACATTGCAGTCATGACAGTGACAAGACATATACCAATTTACAATAAACAACATATTTACACAACACAATTTACATAACAAATGTACACATAATTACACAACACAATTTACATATCAAATGTACACATAATTACACAACATAGTACTAATATACAATGTACAGTAAACAATACACACAATATAGAATACACATACACTAGATAAGGGTATATAAAAATATATATATACACTAGTTGAATTGGGGAGAATATATTTGACAGTCTATATAAGATGATGATTAATAAAGTGCAGTTCTGATTGTTCATCGTGAGAGATTATGTGTTCAAAAGTCTTATTGCTTGGGGGAAGAAGCTGTCATGTAGTCGGCTGGTGCGGGTCCTGATGCTGCGATACCGCCTGCCTGATGGAAGCAGTGAGAGCAGCCCATGACTCGGGTGGCTGGAGTCTCTGATGATTCTCCGAGCTTTTTTCACACACCGCCTGTTAAATATGTCCTGGAGGGAGGGAAGCTCACCTCCGATGATGTTTCTGGCAGTTTGCACCACCCTTTGCAATTCTTTGCGGTTGTGGGCGGTGCTATTGCCGTACCAGGCAGTGATGCAGCCAGTCAGGATGCACTCTACAGTGATGGTGTAGAACCATGTGAGAATGTGGTGGTTCATTCCGAACTTCCTCAGCCATATCAGGCAGAAGAGGTGCTGGTGAGCCTTCTTCACAACGGCCTCAGTGTGGACGGACCATGTGAGTTCCTCAGTAATGTGGACACCGAGGAACTTGAAGCTGCTGACTCTCTCCACCAGTGCTCCATTAATGGTGATGGGGCTGTGTTCTCTGTCTTTCTTCCTGAAGTCCACTACAAGCTCCTTGGTTTTACTGACGTTGAGGGAGAGGTTGTGCTCCTGACACCAACATGTCAGAGTGTGTACCTCCTCTCTGTAGGCTGTTTCATCATTGTCAGTGATCAGACCTACCACTGTCGTATCATCAGCAAACTTAATGATAGCATTGCAGCTATGTGTTGCCACACAGTCATGTGTGTACAGGGAGTACACAGCCCTGCAGGGCTCCAGTGTTGAGGGTCAGTGATGAGGAGATGTTGCTGCTCATTCTAACCACCTGACGTCTGCCTGACAGGATGTGGCATGGTGGAGGGCGGGGCCGGGTCGTGATTCAACACGCCCGGTCCAGTATTGGGCTAATCAAGCCTCCAAGAGGGTTAAAGGCCGACCGCGGATGATGTGCGTGAGAGAGAGATCGTTCACTGACTTGTCCATTGTCCTATGTGTTTGTCTTTTGAGTTTTCCATTAAAATTATAATTTATACGTTAAGCCGGTTTCTCGCCTCTTCCTTGCCCGTGAGCATGAACTTCTTTACATTGGTGCCGAAACCCGGCAAGGAAGAGGGATACGCTGTAGCGGAGTTCTTGCCACTACCCCAATGAAGCAGCCGTGGCTATCTGCCGGGGGACGAGGAGCCCAGCCGCCTGGACGCGGAGGAATGGCCACCGACCACGAGGGGAGAAGAGGCTCCTAGCCGACCGCCTGGAACGGTCAGGGCCGCTGCCAGGGGCGGAGGATGCCCCTACCAGCCGCTGAAACACGGAGGGGTCGAGGGAAGACCGCTGTCCGCGATCGGGGAGGGGATCGCGACCGACCGCCTGGAGCGGGAGAACTGCTGCCAGGGGCGGGGGAGTCCCCTTCGGCTCCCCGAGAACGCGGCGGGGCGTTCCGTCCGAGGCAATCTGGGGATGGCAGTGGGCTCTGTTTCACCGGGTACGCCCCCGCGAACCACCTGCCCACCGGCATGCTCGATGACTTCCTCACAGCCAGCCTGCCTATCCTCTTGAGCCCCCCGAGCTGGATGAGCTTGCCGCTACATCAGAGAGCGGTCCGGTGTCTGACATGGACGACTCGACTGGGCTGCCGCCTTCGGGCCAGCATGCCCAGTCTGAGGCTAACGCCCAGACTTCCGACATGCTTGCCCGGGCCAACGTCAGCGTGGGGCTGGACTGGAACCCTCCACCCCCACACCACCCCCCCCCCCCCCACAGCCTTTGAGGTTGGATGATTGGTTCCTCGTGTCTGCGCGCAGCTCACAGCGGTTCCTTTCTTCCCGGAAGTGCATGATGAGTTGACGAGTTTGTGGAGGACACCCTTCTCCACCCGTCACCAAGCCTCTCACTCATCCGCTCTCACTACCCTCGATGTCAGAGTGGCCCACGGGTACACGGGCGGCGGACCTCTGCTTTCTGTGGACAGTCCCCTTGCAGCAGGTGTCCCGACGCATCCCAGTCACTACCGATGCCTCCAAATTGGGTTGGGGCACAGTGTGCAATGGGCACGCAGCCGTGGGTCGTTGGAAAGGGGCCAAATCAACTGCCTTGAGTTGTTGGCTGTATTCTTTGCCCTGCGGAGGTTTCTCCCGCTAGTTCAGGGCAAACACGTCTTGATCCGATCAGACAGCATCACTACGGTGGCGTACATAAATTGCCAAGTCGCAACTCGCCCGTCGTCTCCTCCTTTGGAGGACTCAAGTCATTGCGTGCCACTCACATCCCGGGCAACCTCAACATGGTGGCGGACACGCTATCAAGACAATGCTTGCCCAGCGGAGAGTGGAGGCTTCACCCCAGTCAGTACAGCTGATTTGGGAACGGTTCGGCAAGGCTCAGGTAGACCTGTTTGCCTCCCGAGAGACCTCGCACTGCCCACTCTGGTACGCCCAAACGGAGGCTCCCCTCGGGGCAGACACGCTGGCACACAGCTTGCCCATGGGTATGCTTTCCCCCTCCACCTTGAAGGTGTATGCAGCTATATTGCAGCCCACCATGACACAGTAGACGGGAAGTCTTTGGGTAAGCACAACTTAATAATCAAGTTCCTAAGAGGCGCCTGGAGGTTAAATCCCTCCCGGCCAAGCCTGTTCCCCTCCTGGGATCTCTCAGAGGTCCTCTCGGGCCTTCAGAGACCCCACTTCGAGCTGCTAGAATCAGTCGGACTCAGGGCCCTCTCCCTGAAGACGGCCCTCCTGATCTCGCTCACCTCCATCAAGAGGGTCGGGGACCTGCAAGCATTCTCTGTCAGCGACACTTGCCTGAAGTTCGGTCCGGCAGACACTCATGTGATCCTAAGACCGTGACTGATAGTGTTAAGATGCTCCAAACCACTTTAACTCTATGCAAGAAACTTAGAGAGAGAAAAGGCATGGCTGGCGTGGCCTGCTCCCATGCTTGGCATGTCGCCTTGTTCCCACCTGTCGGGGGTAAAGAACCAGAAGGCTCTGATGATTTTATGGGGCATTGGGGAAGGGTACGTGCAGTCTGACACAGCTGGTCACTTTGGCACGTAAAATACCTGTGTCAGCAGTACACATACATGGCTCAGAGCATGACGTGATTTAAATTGGTCCCCTAGTGTCGCTTCTTCGACACAACGTCGAAGTGAGCGACAGACGGGGAATGTCTAGGTTAGGAAGTAACCTCCATTCCCTGATTGAGGTAACGAGACGTTGTGTCCTCCCAGCCACGTTGCTGAACCGAGCCATTGTTGTGGCCGAACCATTTTTGGCTCCTCAGAAAAATCCTGAATGAATTTCCCCTCCTTTATACCTGTATGTCCGGGGGCGGGACATGAAAATTCTGTCTGCCAATTTCTCATTGGCCTTGTCTCATAGATCAGAGATGCAAAAGGCGATCAAGAGAGACCCCTAGTGTCGCTTCTTCGACACAACGTCTCCTTCCCTCCATCAGGGAACGGAGGTTACATCCATAACCTATAAGTTTTTTGTAAAAGAAAATGCTAAATTATACAGTTATTTGATTAAAACTGTGTTGACTGAATCAGAAACAAGGCAAGCAATTATTAAAGTCACTTGTAAAGAGAAATAATTCATTTAATAGCTATTACATGTTTAATAACATTCGTGTAAGTGAACAGAGCTGTTTATAACATCTCATAACACTCATTTTGATGCTGTTTCTGTTTATTTACTATAGCTTTTCCTATGATTGAATCAATATATAAATTAAATAAAATTCAGTTATTATCTTTAATTTACCTTGGAGCAAATGTAGGTGTCGTTGTAGATGTTAATTGTTAATTTGGTAATGAGGGCTGACACAGTTTAATCCATAACATGCTCTTCTCCACATTTATTTAAAGAACAGAATAGAATAGAAAAGAAAAGAAAAACACTGCAGGTATCCTCTCTGGGCAACTCCTGTCACTATTACAAATGACCAGACAACAACGTGTTATACTTATAAACACACACACACACACACACACACACACACACACACACACACACACACACACACACACACAAGTACAAGCTCTAGATTCGATTCCAATTTTGATTCAAGATGAGTCAGTTCAGATAAATGAGGGTATATTTTAGTTATAATGTTCATACTGCTTATATAAAACTAATTTGATGTTCATATTGCTTAAATAAAACTAATTTTATAATTATCAATACCAATTTCTACACCACAACAAAACACTAACTAATCTGAGTAAACTGATACAAATTACAAGCAAAATAACAAATAAAAACAATAGAACAAATCAAAGGTACAAATTAAGAAAAAAAGTGATTGAAGGTTTTCACATCAGTATCAAGAATTCAAGTAAACATTTTGAAAGCGAAAAAACAAAGAATGAATTGTATCATAAAACTACTTAATTTTATTGAATGATTCTGAAGCTATTGTTGTTTTATTAATATTAATGTCATACTAGACAGCGCCTATTAGGCTGCTTTTGCACATCAGGTCTGATATTTTTATAAAAATCAGATTTTTCTGTGTTTTTTTTGCTGTTTACATTCATTTTAGCCAATCCAACCCTAATTAACCCAGGACCAATTAGGTCTGGGACAAAATTTATCTGAGGGGGCTCAATGAGTACTGTTAATGAAAACTATTTTGAATCCCCTTTTTAAATGTTTCTGTTTGTCCCCACCGACGATGTCCCTGTACTGTACATAGTAGTAAGGCTTTTGCAAATAAAGAGCTTTTCCCTGGGATTTCATAACCTTCCATTTAAGATACCTGTGTATTCGTTTGTGATCTCCCTCTCTGAATGTTGAAGTGGTACAGGATGTTGCTTCAGTGCTGCGGTGGTATTTTTACTCAGGTGAATACAGTTGAATGTCTTATGGTGATATGTGTGAACGGGCTAGTAGTTGAGCTCTCCTGACTTTTATGTACAGTAGATAGTACACAGACTGCTCTGAGGTGCTCTGTAACACTGTAGGGCTGTACTGAGCTCTCACAGCAAATAAACACCAATCAAGAGTTCACTGTCAATTTCAAATTCACATACCTTAGGCCTGTATTAAACAGCGGGTGTCAGCTGTGTTATAGTACAGGCAAATGGACACCTGTGTGTGTATTGCATTTCAGGGTCTGTTATAGCTTCAGCTCTGGTTCAGACTTAAAGAGGCCCTATTTTGCTTTTGGGATTTTACCTTTCCTTTAGTGTGTAGTATAGCTGTAAAAGTTCTGCAAAGTTACAAAGCACAAAGTCCAAGCAAAAGGGAGTTATTCTCTCCCACAGAAACACTGCTCAAGAACTACAGGAAACAGCTGGATTGTAGTCCAGCCATTTCTTCTGTAAAGTATCTATGTCACTATGAAACACATTTGCATAATACCCAACTAAGGGCTACTTTGGCCCGCCCACAAACAAATGTAGTTATAGCACAGGCCAGGATGAGTTGGGTTAGTATTGTCGCCATGTCGAGAAGACACTGTTTTTTTCACTGCGAAAGCAAAGCCTCTTTGTTTGGACTTCCAAAAGCAGAAGAATTGAAGAATCTAGTTTTAGAATTTTAGAACCACTATTCCTCAGCAGTAAAACCACAACCAATGCTGGTTTTTCAAGACAGTTACTACTGAAAGATGGTGCAGTTCCCACTTTGTAGAGACAATCTGGCACTTCAGAATCACAACCTGTAAGTACGCTTGATTATTTGTGGATTTATCTTTACCGAGAGTTCAAATGTCAGACTTTTGTGCTGTAGCTACGGTGTACACCCAGTACACAGCTGTAGGTCATTTTGCTTCTGCAATCCACGGTAGTGCTCGGCTAACTTGCTATGTAATGTTATTGTTTTTGGTAAGGGTTTACTATTCAGCTGTGGACCTGCTTTTACCTAAAACTGTGTAACAAAATGGTCAATCTCAAGAGTCTTATATAATTATATAATTACAAGCTGTAATGTTAACTTGCGCACTAACTGAGAGAAAGCCTCTGTTCTCCATTCATATCTCAGGCGAAAAAAGTTTGGCTAAAAGATGCACTATATGTCTTTTGAGGTTGAAATATCAAAATTCCCCCCAAAATACACACCTTTGGCAAAATTTGCCATTGGCATTAGCACTGCCAAAATTATCACATAAAAAGAAGACAGAAATGTCCCTAAGGTCACACAAGGGTTAAAAGTGTTCTACTTTTCTACATATGTGATCAACTTATTATTATTACAAAATAATAATAATAAATTCCAGATGGTATTTGAATGCATTCTTTTGGCTTTAGTACAAAGTGACAATAGTGACAATATAAAATACAATTATTTAATTTCCCAAACAATGGTGTTGTCAAAATTACCGGCACTTCGGTACGAAGTCAGTACTAAAATAAAAAATATATAATGATACCAGTGTTTTTGCAGTACCGGTATTACCGAGCACCTACTCAATCTGTTTCCAATACGCAATATGACTGACACACCTCAGCTTTAAAATGCTCACAGGCTTATTTTGAACGTATGCTATGTTACTCCTTTTACACTGAAATTGACAATTAGTCCAAGTGACTTGTCCTGGTGTGATTTATTAAACCACTAAAGGCTGCAATCTTAGCATGGATGAGCTGCGTACTTTAAATGAATGTATAAATCTGACCGCTCAAACACTGGAAACTCCACAGAAATGTAAAATCATTCACATTGTTTGAGCTTACAAAGCAAAGTACTAGTTCACTGTAAAGCACATATTAATAAATGACTATATTTGTATAATTATATTACAGCATTTGCACTTTAATCTGAACTCAACTTTATTTTTATTGCATTTAAAACAACAAAGTTGACCAAAGTGCTTCACAGTAATAAAATGTAAAACATAACATTTCAAAATTATCACATACACAAACGTCTAGGTTACTGTTGTAACCTCCGTTCTCTGATGGAGGAAACAAGACGTGTCAAAGAAGCGACACTAGGGGTCTCTCTTGAGAGCATCTCTGAACTTGAGAAAAGGCCAATAAGAAATTGGCAGACAGAATTTGCATGTCCCTGCGTTGCTATAACACGGACGAGACTCTAAAATCTGAGCACTGAGATTGTAAAATCTCGTAAAGGTATTGGATGTTGTCCAGCCCGCTGCTCTGCATATGTCTGCTAGGGAGGTGCCATTGGCCAGTGCCCACAAGGATGCCACACTTCTCGTCGAGTGTGTTCGAACCCGCAAGGGGGTGGGCATGGCCTGGGTGTGATAGGCCAATGCTATGGCATCAACAACCCGGTGGGAAAGCCTCTGTTTGGAGACAGCGTTCCCTTTCCACTGTCCACCAAAGCAGACAAAGAGTTGCTCAGAACACCTAAAGCTCTGTGTGTGGTCCACATAAGTACTCAATGCACGCACCAGACACAGCAACGAAAAGGCTGGGTTTGCCTCCTCCGGGGCAGCACTTGCAGGTTCACTACTTGGTCCCTGAAGGGGGTTGTAGGAACCTTTGGCACGTAGCCTTGTGGCGGTCTTAGGACGACATGAGTGTCTGCCGAACCGAACTCCAGGCAGGTGTCGCTGACAGAGAACACTTGCAGGTCCCCAACCCTCTCGATGGAAGCAAGCGCGATCAGGAGGGGCATCTTCAAGGAGAGGGCTTTGAGCTCAACTGATTCTAGTGAACTCCATATTCCAGAACTGCAACCTACCTGGTGTGTCCAGAAGCTCAAGGTACCAAGTGCTCAGAGACATGGCCAAGGTCAAGAAGGCTGAAACACGACCACCACTGAATATATTCACAAGTTGAAGCATCAAGATTGGGCAAAAAATGAGACAGATTTTTCAAAGGTTTTATGGACATATAAAATGAGAGTGACTCTTGATGGACCAGATGGATGGACCCGTGGCTGGATCACTAATGGACACGGGGCGCCACTTAGAGTCAGGTGCCAGCAAGGTGGAGGAGGGGTACTGTGATGGGCTGCGATAATTAAGGATGAGGTAGTTGGACCTTATCAAGTTGAAGATGGACTGAAACTCATATCTCACACATACTGTCAGTTTCTGGAAAGTACTTTCTTCAAGCTGTGGTACAAGAAGAAGTCCTCAGCATTTAAGAAGGCCATGATCTTTATGCAGGACAATGCTCCATCACATGCATCCAAGAACTCCACCGCTTGGCTAATAAGGGCTTCAAAGTTGCCCAAATAATGACTTGACCCCCATCCTCACCTGACATAAATACTACTGAGAACTTGTGGGCCCTTCTCAAATGTGAGATTTACAGTAAGGGAAGACAATACATCTCTTTGAACAGCATTTGGGACGCTATGGTTGCTGCTTCAGTGAAAGTTGAACGTGAACAGATCAAGAAACTGACAGACTCCATGGATGGAAGGCTCATGACAATTATTTAAAAGAAGGGTGGCTATTTTGGTCATTGAATATTTTTGATAGGCCAAAAATTTAATGTAATTTTCATTTTGTGTAACTTATTTGTTGCGCCTACTCTAAAAATTGAGAATAAACAACTGTGTTGGGAGAAATTATTTTTGTAATTTAGTTGCCTAATAATTGTGCACACTTATATATTCCCCTGTGAAAGACAAAAATCACATTTTCTTTGTTAAACATTCAGGTTTGAGGTTCAATATCATTTTTGGATTGACTGGGAGCATTGTGTTTGTTCAACAATAAAATGAATCCTGAGGAATACAATTTGCCTAATAATTAGGCTTGCCCTGTACATTGATGTTCCACTATATTTTCAGAGTTTGCAAATTAACTTTAATACCACCTGCTGGTGGCGTCTCAAAACTGCTAATGAAGTAACTGAATTTAGACTTTGCACTGAGATAAGATGGGCTACTTCATTACCATACAATACACCCACAGTTTGTGCACATACACCCACAGATTACGCAAACACTCCCACCCAGGCCCACTTGGGCTTTGTGCTGGAACGAAAATTGAGCTTAAAATTAGTGCTCACGAAAACTAGATAAGAGATAGTGCTTGGCCATTGAGTGTAGCGCTTCATTTTGTACACTCTTGAAAATAGGGCCCATTGTCTTCTTAATATCATACTTACAATTGCAAGGGGATCATCATATTCAGGGGTCATTTGAATCAAAAAGTTTGAAATGCTTTGCTTTAAACAATACAGTATTGCTAAAGCTAAGACTCTCTGTAAGGTGGGATAGGAAAAAGTATTTTAAAATATAAAAATGACTCACTTCCCATTTGTTGATGTGATCTCTCTCATACAATGTGCTCTATTGCTTTAATTGTTGATAACTGTGCCAAGTTTAATTTGCTAAGGTGAAATGTATAATTTGCTCAGAACGGGTGTCATCCGTCATAAGGACTGTTCTACTATCTGTTCCACTCTCTTCCAGTTCTGTTTTCTTGCCCCAATTCTGTCTGCTAGGCTGAGAGTGTGTGTGGTGTGTTTGTGCTGACTCCATATTGTTCTATTCTTCTTCTGTCCCTAGTGTTTGTCTCACCTACAAAATGCAACAAACTGTCCTGTTTCTCTCTCTCTCTCTCTCTCTCTCTCTCTCTCTCTCTCTCTCTCTCTCTCTCTCTCTCTTGTAATTTCTGACTGCAGCAACATACAAAGTGCATAATGGATGTGATTCTTTATTGTGTATTCTTTTTGTTTTTATCAGAGGTGGGTAGAGTAGCCAAAAACTTTACTCAAGTAAAAATACAATTATATTTTTTTGATTATACGAATCAAGTAGAAGTAAAAGTAATAATGTTGAAAATTACTTGAGTAAGAGTAAGAATGTATCCAATAAAAAGAATACTTAAGTTGTGAGTAACTAGCTACTTTCACATATAAAATAATGGATATTTACTCTCCTATATTCCTGTACATATTTTACATGCATTACAGAATGATTAATAATAATAATATTAATATTATTGTCAATAATGGAAATTGTCGTCATTCACCACCATGTAGTTCCAAAACCATATGACTTCTTTCATGCATCGAATTAAAGGGATAGTTCATCAAAATATTCTGCAGAACATAAATGAAGATTTCTCACCCACACTTATCATATCATTGAAGACAGATTGAACCATTGTCATTTGAATTCTTTTAATAATGCCTTTATGTGCTTTCTGAGCTTCAAAGTTTTGGTAACCATTCACTTGCATTCTAGTATAAACTAACAGAGCTGAGATATTCTTCTAAATATCTTTGTGTTCAGCAGAAGAAGAAAAAAAAATGCATCTGTCTAACATCATTTGGGTTCCACAGAATACAGAAAGTTTCACAGGGTTGGAAGAACATGGGGGTGGGAAAATTATGATAGAATATTAATTAAAGGCTGAACTATCACTTTAAGGATGCTTTTCAGATGTGGACAAATCTGTCAATTAGAAGAGAAGTCTGGAAACCTTTTTCTAGTAATTATTATGATGAAAAACATGAACAATGTCACACAGTCCCAAGTTATATATAATGTTTAATTATACACTGAAGCAAGATCATGCTTTATTCATGCCTTCTGTCATTATTTCAGAGCTTTTTACATCCTGTGTGAATTTAGTTCAGTGATGGTCCAGCATTGTCAGTGTCGAAAGAATTTAGATAATTAGTTCTTTGTACACTAAGGGTAAAATGCACCTTTTCTCTGTGTTTGGAAGCTTGTGTACCATCCACTTCGCCCCTCCCGGTACCCCCACGAATCCTCTCCTTTCCCGCTGCCTGTTTCGGGAGGCAGGGGCTTATAACAAAAAGTTGGGTGTACCGCTGCTTCCTGCCATATTCCAGGACGCGGAACACTCGACATCCCCTCAACAAGAAGTGTTGAAATTAGTACCCATTTCAGAGAACCTGGCAGTGTGGAAACTTCTGCTCGGTATTTCTATGTGAGTCCTAAGAATAGTAGAAAAAGGCTACAGAATTCAATTCTCTCGCCACCCTCCGTGTTTCAACTTCCGTGAAACCGGAGCAGGCATGTCTACTGTGGAAAGAACTGCAAAATCTCTTGGTCAAAGAGAGAAAGAGTCAGGCTTCTACAGCAGATACTTCCTGGTCCCCAAGAAGGGTGGGGGGTTGCGTCCGATATTAGATCTTCGAGGCTTGAACCGCTCAGTCAGGGTGTTCAAGTTCAAGATGCTAACTGTCAAGACGGTCATGTCACAAGTCCAACGTCACAATTGGCTGGTCACGATCAATCTTATAGACATATATTTTCATATAGAAATTCTGCCACAGCACAGGAAGTTCCTGAGGTTTGCTCTCGGGGGCGAAGCCTTCCAGTATCAGGTTCTTCCATTCAGCCTAGCCCTATCACCCCGCACATTCACCAAATGCATGGTTGCAGCACTGGCTCCTTTGCGACTCCAGGACATCTGCATTCTGAATTACATAGACGACTGGCTGATACTGGCACAGTCTCAAGAACTTGCAGTTCAGCACAGGGATATCATCTTAGCTCATCTGGTTTCTCTGGGTCTGAGACTCAACGTCAAAAAGAGCGTTCTCTCTCCTACCCAGGAAATCACCTATCTGGGAGTTATATGGAATTCGATCACGATGCGGGCACAATTGTCTCCCGCTCGGATCATTTCCATTCGGAACACCCTGAGCGAAGTCAGGCTAGGTCATGGTTGCACTGTACGTCAGTATCAATGAATTCTAGTTCTCATGGCATCTGCGTCCACGGTGATCCCTTTGGGCCTTCTGCATATGTGACTGTTTCAACTGTGGCTAAAAGCCAGGGGATTTCATCCAAGGGCCAGTCCACTAAGGCAAATAAGGGTGACACGCTGCAGGCTTCGTTCCCTTTCTATGTGGGGAGCGGTCTTAAGTGGTCGTCCAACCCAAGGTGAATGGGAGGGTCATCAGCTCGGTTGGCACATCAACTGCCTCGAACTGATGGCGGTATTTCTGGCCCTGAAATACTTCCTCCAGCATCTGAGAGGCTGCCATGTCCTGGTGCGGGTGGGCAACACAACAGCAGTCTCCTACATAAATCATCAAGGAGGTCTACGTTCAGTACAAAATGTTGCAGTACATATAACGCAGATTGCTTCAGTTCTGGACTTTCTGCAGAAAAAACTGTCAGCAGGCATATGCCGCTCCACTCTCAGGGTTTATGTAGCCACCATTTCGGCTTGTCATGCCCTGATGGACGGGGTGCCGTTGGGGAGACATCCTCTACTCGCCCATTTCATTCGTGGAGCCAGGCGACTGAGGCCTCCTGCTAGGACCAGGACCCCTTCATGGGACTTATCAATAGTCCTTGATGGTCTGGTTGAGACCCCCTTTGAACCTCTAGAGTCAGTGTCTGACAGACTTCTGACTCTCAAGATGGTTTTTCTTATGGCGATTACTTCTCTAAAGAGAATTGGGGACCTGCAGGCTCTGTCTGTCTTGCCAGCCTGTTTAGAGTTTGCCCCAGGAATGACCAAAGCAATTTTGCACCCTCATCCTGACTACCTGCCTAAGGTGGCTTTCTTGACCTTAAACCCGGTCACTCTTGAAGCCTTCTGCTCCCCACCGTTCTTTACGCCAGAGCAGAAAAGACTTCACAGACTTTGCCCAGTCCGTGCCCTTCAGACTTATGTCCACCGCACTAGCCAGTGGCGTAAGTCAGGGCAACTATTCATTTGCCATGTGGGCCGCAATGAGGGGGGCGGCCGCCACCAAGCAGACTATGTAGCATTGGGTGAGGGACGCTATTGCCCTGGCCTACAAGGCACGCAGGCAAGCTTTGCCTGTAGGCATCAGGGCTCACTCTTCCAGAGGGGTTGCCTCCTCTGAAGCCTTAGCCAGAGGGGTCCCTCTGCAGCATGTTTGTGATGCGACAGGCTGGTCCTCTCTGCATACATTCATCAGATTCTACAGCTTGGATGTTCATGCCACTCCGGGCTCTTAAGTCCTTGAGTTGACATCTCAAGCCCAAGTCTGAGCCCTCTCACGCTCTTGTGAGCACACTACACAACAGGGGTTCGGACAGCCACAGTGAGGCGGCGTGGGTATTCTTGTTCCCAAAGCGCTTTTCTCAGCGCAGCATCATAAGTGAAGCTTTTTGTAAAGGGAACGTCTCGGGTTACTTGGGTGTAACCCTTGTTCCCTGAAAAAAGCGGAATGAGATGCTGCGCTTCACTGCCACACTGGGATGCCCTGGGACTGCTCTTCAGACAAAATACCTGATGATGCTCCGGTGACGCATCTATTTATAACCCTGGCATGATTAAACCAGCAGAGGTTATAAATTCTGGTCAATGTTACATTTATGCATTTGGCAGACGCTTTTTATCCAAAGCAACTTACAGAGCCCTTATTACAGGGACAATCCCCCCAGAGCAACCTGGAGTTAAGTGCCTTGCTCAAGGGCACAATGGTGGTGGCCGTGGGGTTCGAACCAGCACCCTTCTGATTTGCAGCCTTGTGCTCTAGCCACTACACCACCACCACCTCTCATTGACGTATTGCACACGTATTCACAGCTGGTCACAACTATAAGATGTTCCCAAAGTACTTTTCTCAGCGCAGCATATCTTTTCATCTATTTTTTTCAGGGAACAAGGGTTACACCCAAGTAACCCAAGACGTTTCTTTTTTATCTGTCAAAATGAAAGACAGAATTTGGAATTATTCGTCAATGTTTCAAAGATCGATCAAATAATTGTTTAAGTGATTGTTTGTGCCCCACCCTAAATAATGACCTTGAGACTCCACTGTGACCATTTGTCACCAGTTTGGGTGCATATTTTGATTGAGATGTGTATGCCGTAAGGTTTTCAGTGATTAAATCCTTCAGTTTCACTCTCTTCCTCATACAGAGATATCATATGGTTTCAGAAGACTTTAAATGAAGCATGAGTAGTTTGGAAAATATTTAATGATTTTTATTTATTTATTTATTTTTTAAACAGTTTACTGTGACAGCACTTTTATCTGCTTGATATGTATTCTATATTTTTGAGAATTGGTTCGGTTTCGGTGTAATATAGCTAAAATTACTGTGACTACTTTTACCTGCAAGGATGCATGGTTTAGGGGTGGGGTTGGATTGGGTTAAGGGACATAACATTTTGATATGATAATGTAAATACACTTATATATTTATGTGTTATAAAACATTCCAGTTAAAAACCAGAAGATTACAGAGCCTATGACAGAATCAAAGAACTGAGGTGAGAGTGGCATGAAATGGACATTTTAATGTTTTGTTTCATCTGTTTGTCCATCAATGGAAGACAGGGAAGTTTCTGAAAACCTGTTTAATAAATGTGTTTAATTATTTTTGCAATTCTGAAATTATACACTTTACATTTAAACATATTGTAGTTTGATCAAGTTACTAAACATTCTAAATCTATAAACAACAGAGTTGCAGTACAGTGGCTTTGAGGAATATGTACTGCAAACCCTATAGTACTAGAAGAGCAAAGCCTGAGCCCACCTAAATCTCTTGACTCTATCGTTCCACCAAATATTAATCTTCAGATATAAAATATTTGCCAGCACTGGAGAGTTCACACCGTCCCCCTGCACAATTTATAAACAATGCTCAGTTCCAACAGCTGGAGATTGACTCTGTAGAATAAATGTTTTAATTTTCTTAAAGATATATTGCCTTTGTGTAAATTCTAAATTCCTGAAGTTGAGAGATTTTTGGGAGAGGAATGGACACGATCGTCTCAGAGTCAGTAAATGTTTTGACTTCTTTTTTTCGGGGGTTTCCAGTAGAATGCTTCCTGTCTTTCCTGTGGGATGTGTTCAGTCTGTTTAGCTGGAAATGAGGGGCGCTTAGAGAATCAAAGTGAAGCTCAGTTCTGAAGAAAAGGACCACCAGATTAAACAGGGCACTTTTAAAATGAAGCGGATAACTGTGAGGGTGTCCAGTGTGTATGTGTGAGGTCTTATGGGTTGGCTGCAGAATGTAAATAAAAAGTACAACTTGCATTTGTCCTGGACTCAATAGATCCACACTGACACCACAACTCAACCCTACTTCCTGTTTACATGGGTGTGTTTTTTTGTGTGTGTGTTTTTTTTTACTATTGCAGCCGCGTAATCAGATCTTAAAAGACAAACACAAATGTCTGGGGGAGGAAAAGTCTTTAAACTCCATTTACCTCAGCTTCAGCATCCTCCCAAGTTTACAGTACATAAACCATTGCTTGTATAGTTTTTACATTTCACAATAATTTTTTTATTTAATTTTAGTATTTTTGTTTTTATTTGCAGTTTAGTTTTATTTTGTTTTTATGGTGCAAAAACACTTTTTATATTGTTTGAATTTTTATTTGTTTTGTACAATGACTAATATTTTAATATAATTTTTATTTAGTGTCTTTAGGTTATAAGTGTGACGAGGAGGAGGGCGTGGCCGGGCCATAATGTTGGATGGCTGTATTGAAAAGCTTGTTGCAGTACAACGAATAGTGAAACAGAACGCGGGTGTCTCAAGATGAGTTTAGAATTATTGAAGTTCTTTTAAGCTTAACACAATGTCTAAAAAAATATGACAGTCCTTCATGGTACACTGAAAAAAGTGAGATGTGGCACAATTATCAAAGATGTCCATCCAGTTTGTTTACATAGAAAACCCATTGAAAATAAATTGCAGACGCTTGTGTGAACAGCCCATATTTTGCTATATATCCTAGTTGGAAAAACTGATCCGAACCTGGCCAAAAACCAGAAGGTTTGCCAGGTACCCTCAGACACAGATCGGGTTAAAGTCCTCAATTATACATGTAGAATAACCAATAGTTATTAGTTTTTTTTATTACAGGCACGCCAAACAGTTAACTGATTTCTGACTATACATGCACATCAATATAATAACACATGGTTTTGGTTTGGCTCATAATTCAAAATCCTTTTTGCTTGCACTTTTCACTGTAATAATTTCTACCAAGTTATCCAAACTTTTCTAATGTGTATTTGAAAAATCCAACCAAATCTGCCAAGCGTCCTGTGTAGTGCAAAAGGTGAACGTAGTCACACAACTAGTGTCATGTAGTATTATTATTATTTTCATTGGGCATGGGGGGCCTCCATGGTGTACCGGCCCATGGGGCTCTCAGCTCTTAATCTGTCTGTGACGAGGAGGAGGGCGTGGCCGGGCCGTGATGGAGCACGGCCGGAGCTGAATCAGCTGATCAGTTGGAGAGCGAGACAAGGGGCAGCCAGAGACGCCAGTTCGAGAGAGAGAGAGAGAGAGAGAGAGAGAGAGAGAGAGAGAGAGAGAGAGAGAGACAGACAGACAGACAGACAGACAGACAGACAGACACTCGGCCACATTGTGTTTTAAGTTAAGTTTTACATTAAACCTTACATTTACTATTCAGCCAGTTCCCGCCTCCTCCTTGCCTGTCCTTGAACTGTTACACTGTCCTTGACACAGACACACTGGCGCACAGATATGGTATAATTTTTGTATACAGCATCTCTCACATGAATGAGGAAACAGTGAAATACAGTGACTTTCACGCAAGTCTTTTTTTTTTTTTCTTTTTTCTTTTTCGGACAAGTAGAGCTTAGTAGCTTCTGGACTGGTAGTCCAAAAGTCATAAGTTGAATTCCAGGTAGAGGAAACCTCTGAACTGCAGAGCTACTGAGAGAAATCTATCTCTGTTTTGCCCTTGAGCGAGGCACTTAACTCCAGGTTATTCTAGAGGGACTCTGCCTGACATTGGTGTACTGTAGTCACATTGGATAGAAATTTGCTTTGTAACCAATTCAAAACAGCTGTGAGCTTTCAGGATTTTGCCTCAGTAACCTGACTTTGTCTTTGATAATGATCTGAATAGAGCAAGGTCTTGCTGACCACCAATGGGAAGAGAAAAGGAGGTCTTTAGACTTTCATGCATGTTAAAGTAAAAAAAAAAAAATTGGCTTTTGTTAGCATTATTGATACAACGGTTGCACCGTAACTGTACTCTATCATTCAAAACACCAAGGTCATGGGTTTGATTTATAGGGAACGCACATGCTGATAAATTGTGTATCTTGAATACTCTTTCTGCTGAATAAATACATGTAAATATTATCTGCATAATCACATCAAATACATTTGTGTATTCTTCACAACTCATTGCCCAGATGTTCAAAGTTTTGCAGACAGGCACTTTTAGGATTGCACGGCTTTTTGTCTTTATAGTATTTCCAAAACCATGCCTAAACTCGCCACAGCCTCCCTCTGTCTTGTGAAAACTGACTCTTTTTCTTCTCTTTACTCTAGGGCTGCAACTAACGATTCTTTGGATAATCGATTAATCTAATGATTATTGGAACGATTATTCGACTATTTGTTGATTATTGCAACGATTAATCATTAGTTCTTAACTGACTATTCAGCTTGTGCCCCGACTTAAAAGGTTGTATTAAACATGCTTTCTAATAATAAAGAGGGAAAAAAATTATCTTTTAAAAATATTTCTAAATGACTTTCACTAAATTAAAGGGAAAAAATACTTTTTAATATGTTTAATTCAATAAAGAAATTCACTGCACAAAACTATTGTTAGCAAGTGTTTTTGTCTTGTTTTCTATTTAAAATCATCTAAAAATCCTTAAAACAAGAAAAATTTACTTGAGAAGCAACATATAAGACATTTAGACTTGCTTTAAGAGGAAGTTTCTTAAATATAAGTTTGTTCCCCGTCTGTCGCTCACTTCGACGTCGTGTCGAAGAAGCGACACTAGGGGTCTCTCTTGAGCGCCGAAAGATGCCTCTGATCTATGAAAAAAGGCCAATGAGAGTTGGCGAACAGTATTTGCATACCTCGCCTCCGGATACGGATATAAAGGCAAGGGAAATACACTCGTTCATTCAGTAATTTTCTTCGGAGCGATGGTCGTGTGTATGCAGCCAGCTGCGAATGCCACAACTGATCCTGCTTCTATCCTCTGATGCTCTGCTTTGCTGTTGGATCTACGGCGCACTTCAGCGGCTTTTCTCTTCACTGCCGGCATGCAGTTTGCCCCTGGGCGCTTCGACAGCGCATAGTTAAAAGAGTTGAAAGAGTGATTTTCTCTGTACAAGAGTTTATTTCTCTGAAAGAGCATTACACAGCAGCGTTGAACGTCCTTTTCAGGACGCGTCTTTATAAAGATGTCATTTCCGCCCCTGTGTAGTTTCTGGATGCGGTGATTTCTCCCCACCTCTCTCGGTCATAAAAAGCTGTCTTGCATGCCTGGGCTGCGATCACATGCAGGCAGCATTTTATGAATGGTTCATGTTCTCAGTGCGAGAACATAGCAATGGCGACATTGCGGTCGCGTGGCTTTCTTTTGTAATGAGAGAAAGCCACTTCAGAGCCCCCCCCACGCTTCGCCTCCTTCCTACGGGATTGACGCAGGCGCCACGGGCGATGAAGGCAATTTGGGGACTATGACGGGCTCTGTTCGCCGGGTAAACCCCCTCGAACCACTCGCCTCCCCGGCACGCTTGTTTGCTTCCGTCTGAGCTCCGGATGAGCATTCTCTCCAATGGTTCATCTTCTCAGTGCGGGAACATGGCCGTTATAGCATTGCGGTCGCACGGCTTTCTTTTGTAATGAGCGAAAGCCACTTCAGCCGCCCCCCGCACTCCACCTTCTTCCTACGGGATTGGCGCAGGTGCCGCGGGCGATGAAGGCGATTTGGGGACAATGACGGGCTCTGTTTGCCGGGTAAACCCCCTTGAACTGCCCGCCTCCCCGGCACGCTTGATTGCTTCAGAATTGTATGACATCACCGCTGCATCGGAGAGCATTACATTGGCATCGATGCTGATCACTCGCCTGGGCCGCCACCTTCGGGTCTGCTCGCCTGACGCACAGAGATCCGCTATGCTTTCCCGGGCTACATGACGAGTTCCGCTTCCACTCTGCACGCCACGGCCCTTGCTGCAACCAACGCCAGGCCAAGGCACTTCAAAACTTGCACCTTGGGTAGTCCTGTTCTTGATGTGCTGCAGGAACTGCGCTGGATGACCATCCGCGCCCCCGGGCCAGGGAGGTCAGAAGCGGAACTCGAACAGGCGATGGCCACCCTTTGTGGTCCAGAAACGTATCTGTGGACTGGACCTGATCGAAATGCGGGAGGTAGGCAAGGCACACCTTCTCCTACACCCCCGTCTCCCAGCTCCGTCCATTCGGCGCCACAGTTGACAACTCTGCCCAGCAGTCCTCAGCGGTGAAGCAGACGGAGGCCACCGCACATCCTGCCCCGCCGGAAGCCTGCCGCCATGGGCCATGCCCCGTCTGCTCGCCGAGGGCGTCCTCCTGCGGCTATGAAACACCCTGCTCCGCCTCAACCCGGGCCCAGCTCTCAGCCCCAGCGTTGAGCACTCCGCAGGAAGCAGACGCCACCGTCTCACGGACCCCCTCGAGGACCCGGAAGGCTCCCACGCTGTCCATAGACGTTCGACCCAGGGACCAAGATGTTAGCTCCGGAGGTGGTAAGACTGCTTCGTCCCCTGCTTCCTGGACACGGACCACCCGTCTCCAGCCCCACGACTGTCCCCCGGCCGGCCGGTTCCGGTTCAGTAGCTAACCCTCCCCCTTCCGGGTGTGCAGAGCAAGGTAAGTGTGCCCAATGTTGCCCTACCTGCTCCGCCCGCTGCGAAGCTCCGCCGGGTACGTCCAAATTGATCGTCCCTTTGGTGCCCCTAGTGCAGAGGTTGGACGCGTGGCTTTCACTTCCCAACCCATCTCGCTGGCTGGCCTGGACCATCCGACTCAGTTACTCAATTCAGTCTGCCAGGCCCCCGCCCCCCTTCATGGGCATCCGCTTTTCCACAGTATACGGCGAACATGCCAAGTCCCAGCACGTGGAAATCACGACTCTTCTGGCCAAAGACGCAATAGAGCCTGTCCCTCCAACCGAGATGAAGGAGGGTTTCTACAGCCCTTACCTCATCATACCCAAGAAAGGCGGTGGCTTACGACCAATCTTGGACTTGCGAGTTCTCAACCAAGCGTTGCACAAACTCCCGTTCAAAATGCTCACACTTAACCTGCGTCCGGCATCTAGATTGGTTCACAGTGGTAGACCTGAAGGACGCGTACTTCCACGTCTCCATCCTGCCTCGACACCGCCCCTTCCTGCGGTTTGCGTTCGATGGCCAGGCGTGTCAGTACAAAGTCCTCCCCTTCGGCATGTCTCTGTCCCCTCGCGTCTTCACGAAAGTCATAGAGGCAGCTCTTGACCCGCTCTGAGAAGCCGGCATCCGCATACTCAATTACCTCGACGACTGGCTTATTCTGGTCCACTCGTGAGAGTGACTATGCACCCACAGAGACCAGGTGCTCAGGCACCTCAGCCGTTTGGGGCTTCAGGTCAACCGGGAAAAGAACAAGCTTACTCCAGTCCAGAGCATCTCTTTTCTCTGTATGGAGTTAGACTCGGTCTCAATGTCGGCACGCCTCATTAATGAGCGTGCCCAGTCAGTGTTGAAGTGCCTCGCCACCTTCAGGCCGGGCACAGCGGTCCCTTTAAAACCTTTCCAGAGGCTCCTGGGGCATATGGCGTCCTCCGCGGCAGTCGCCCTGGACAGACCTCTGTTTCTTACGGGCATGAGTACCCCTACAGCAGGTGTCCAGACGCGTCCCAGTCACGACCAATGCCTCCAGATCGGGTTGGGGCGCTGTTTGCAACGGGCACACAGCCTCAGGCCGTTGGAAAGGGGCCCAGCTGCGTTGGCACATCAACTGCCTCGAGTTGTTGACCGTCCTTTTGGCCCTGAGGAAGTTTCTCCCGTTAATTTGGGACCAACATATCCTAGTCAGGTCGGACAGCACCACTGCGGTTGCGTACATAAATTGCCAAGGCGGCGTACGGTCCCGCCACATGTCACAACTCGCCCGTCGTGTTTGGAGCCAGCACCGACTCAAGTCTCTGCGTGCCACTCACATCCCCCCCAGGCTACCCCTACTGGAATAGGTGCTCCACAGATTAGGCCTCCTATGCAGACTCCTCCTGTGTGTACTTCTGCGGTACGGTCACCTTACGAGCTGACCCGCGTCTCCCTTAGGCAGTCCTTCGCTGCCCTCCGGTCGCCGCGTTGTAGCAATTCCCCCCTCCTCGAGGTTCTTCCACTGTGCCATTCTTCCCACATGTGACTCGAGAGGCCATGTGATGTATTTTGCCACCTCTACCTCCCCATTTGGGTGGGTGTGGCCTCCGCAGGGTCTTTTCCCCCTAAAAGAATAGGAATTCGGGTAAGACCCTCTTCCCTCGATGCGGTAAGGGCCCCGGCTGCTCTTGCTCTATGCCGAGAAAACATAGAGAGAAAAGAGGCCCAGCCAGGCTTGGCCTGTTCCCTAGTTGGGAGCGTCACCTTGTTCCCCCCTAGGGTAACCAAAAGGATTCTGACGACTTTTTTGGGGCATTGGGGAAGAGTACGTGCAGCCTGAACACAGTTGGTCACTTGTGCACGTAGAAATACCTGCCCGCTTCTGTGTATGCAGTACACGTACATGGCTCAGCGCATGGCGAGTTTTGAAGTGGACCCCTAGTGTCACTTCTTCGACACGACGTCGAAGTGAGCGACAGACAGGGAATGTCTAGGTTACGTATATAACCTCCATTCCCTGATGGAGGGAACGAGACGTTGTGTCTTCCCGGCCACGTCACTGAGCCGAGCCGCTGAGGTGCCCGGAACACTCCCGGCTCCTCAGAATAATCCTGAATGAACGAGCGTATTTCCCTCACCTTTATATCCGTATCCGGAGGCGGGGTATGCAAATACTGTTCGCCAAATCTCATTGGCCTTTTTTCATAGATCAGAGGCATCTTTCGGCGCTCAAGAGAGACCCCTAGTGTCGCTTCTTCGACACGACGTCTCGTTCCCTCCATCAGGGAACGGAGGTTACATACGTAACCTTTGACGTTTTGTATACAAGTGTATTTTTTCACTCGGTTAGAATTCTGCAAGTGCAGTAATGACAAAATATACTTATATTCAAGATCTGTTCTCTAAAAGCAAGTGTAAATATCTTATAAGCTGCTTCTCGGGTGAATGCATTTAAAGGATTTTTAGATATTTTTAAATATTGGTATTTTTAATATTATATTCAACATTCTCGGGTGAATGCATTTAAAGGATTTTTAGATATTTTTAAATATTGGTATTTTTAATATTATATTCAACATTCTCAGATAACATTTTTTTCTAAAGTTTTAAATGAGTTTGAAATTTTCTTGCAGTGTATAATGGGGCGAAGACTTCCTCTCTCACCTTTCTGTTCACTTCAATCCATCCTTCACTAAAAACAAACTCTCTATTATTAATAAAGCTGCATATTGCCAATATTCTTCACGATAAGAAATGAACAGTGATACATATAATATGATTCAATAAGTCACTAGCCATCGCGTTATAATCTAGCTGCATTAAGTGTGTGCGCTCAAGGGACAAGCAGCCCCGCAACAGAGTGTGCATCAGCCAGATTCATTTTCAATCTCTCCCCCTTAGATCGGGACATTCAAGCAACTCATAGAAGAGGCACTGATCACAGAGAGAAATGCCAGTTTCTGAGTTTGTAGTTAATTACTTGACCTTCTTCCGTATTATTTGAACTTTAATAAATCTATAACGCATTAAATATAACTGCATTAAAAATGTAACACCAGGGTGTTTCCTTTAAAGAGCTCCGGCTCCGCTTATTCCACAACGAGTGTGCCTCTGTATTTACTTGTTTGTTTGTTTTTAATAATTGCCTTGTACTTTACGATCTACATAAGATGAAGCTATTTGGAAATTTTTGTGTGCATCTGGACTGTGAGCTGTGTAATTCTTCCTCTCCTCAGTCAGGCATGAGCTGCAGTGCTGCTCTCATGCGCCATCATTACAGTTTAATGTGATCTCATGTTACATTAAATGAGATCAAATGACTATTCGACAATTAAAATTATTGTCGACAACACGTCAACTAATCGTTTCAGCCCTACTTTACTCTCTTAGTCTCTCGTCAATATGAGTCACCTTCTCCCCTTGCAAGATTGTGACTGTCCTTGTCTCCCTTCTTTAGGCCAAAGGTGAAGGTTTCCATCTGTGATTCCATCAGTATCTGCTTCAGGATGTGCTCGTCTTTAGCATATTAACACAGACTGCACATAGAAAGAGCATATGTATACATATTCTGCATAGCAAAAAAAATGATTTCCTTAATTTGGAATGTGCGGAACGACTAATTTCACTAACGTTTAAACAAATCGATGGGTCAACTAGGCCAAAATGAAACCAACCTTCAGAAAACAGTCAAAAACAATGCAACCCATTTCAAATACTTCCAAATCCAACACTAAATTCCCCTGAAAAGGGGCTGTGACAGGGCAGAGGGAGGGCCGGGTCGTGATGCTACACACAGGCTAATCAAGCCTCAGAGAGGGATAAAGGCTAACTGGAGACTGCAGTGGGATAGAGAGAGAGATTTACGGGCACATGTCCGACACTTTTGTGTGTTTTGTCTTTTTGTTTAGTTCTTCATTAAACTATTATTTATATAGTCAAGATTGTTCTTGCCTCCTCCTTTACATTAATCCCTTTACAGGGGCATTTACCTGCGACGTGCTCTCCTTGCGGTATGATCATTGTACATTAAATATAAAACATGACATGCATTCAGTTTTAGTGAATTCAGGTTTATTTTTTGAAAACAATTGAATGAATAGTGCAGAACCAATAGTGCAACCCAAATAGCCTATTCTAAACGGAATTCACCAAGTAAAATTTACTTAACATATTAAAACAATCAGGACATTGTTGAAAATAACTAACAGGTAGGCTAACCAAATCTATGTGAGTAAAAATGTGCCGAAAAGTTGCTTGTATTTCACAACGTGAAGTCGTGCATAAGCCATTGATCTAATATGACAGCTGTTTTGTAAAAAACATTAACCAATAACAGTTACGATGTTACAGTACTTTTACAGCCTTTATTAATCTTTGTTCACATTAATTTCAACATTAACTAATACATTTTTAAAATCTAAAGTTGTATTTGTTAACATTAGTTTCCCATCTGTCGCTCACTTCGACGTGGTGTCAAAGAAGCGACAACAGGGGTCTCTCTTGAGTGCCGAATATACCTCTGATCTATGAAAAAAGGCCAATGAGAAGTTGGCGGACAGAATTAGCATGTCCCGCTCCCGGACATACGGGTATAAAGGCAGGGAAATGCATCTGTTTCATTCAGACATTTTCTTCAGAGCCGATGGTCGTGCATGCAGCGAGCTGCGAGTCACACACACCTGTTCCTCTTACCTCTGGTTGATCTGATGTTGGATCTACGGCGCACATCAGCGGCTTTCTGCTTCTCTGCACGGCAGTGCAGTTTGCCCCTGGGTGCTTCGACAGCGCAACTAACAGACTTGTATTAAAAGAGTGATTTTCTCTAAAAGAGTATTTTCCTCTAAAAGAGCAATACACAGTGGCGTTGAACGTCCTTTTCAGGATGCGTATAAAGATGCCCTTCCACCCCTGTGTAGTTCCTGGATGCGGTAGAGTCCAGGAAACGTCTTGTTTGGGCTGCGAGCACACCGAGGCAGCGTTTGTGGATGGTTCATGTTCTCACTGCGAGAACATGACCATGGCAATATTGCGGTCGCGGCTTTCCTTCAACCGAAAGAACACCACTCCAGCCGCCCCCCGAGTTGCTCCTTCTTCACACAGGAATGAGGACTATGCGGCCGGCAATGGAGGCGATTTGGGGATGGCGCCGGGTACGTCCCCATGCACCGCCCTCACGACTGCATGGAGAGCACCCCTCTCTGCTCATCACAAAGCTCCTCGCTCTTCCGCTCTCACTACCCTCGATGGCGGAGTGACCCACGGGTACACAGCGATTCTCCAGGTGGATAGGGCGGTTGCGTTCCACCTATGCCTCGAGAACGCCGCCACCTGACAGGGTCGCCCTGTGCTCCCCTCCAAAGGCCTGTAGGACAATTTTGTCATTGACCGCCAAAGCCTACATCGCCACCATACAGGCCGCTTGCGCCCTGCATGCCATGGCCCTCCTGCAAGTCCACCAGGCCAAGGCACTTAAAGATCTGCACGAGGGTAGTCCTGATCCCAACGTGCTGAAGGAACTGCACTTCGAGCCTTTTCTCAGCACCAGAGTCTCCTGACGCCGTACTACCTGCTCCGCCCTGCTGCGAAGCCCCGCCGGGTATGTCAAAAATATTTGTCCCTTTAGTGCCCCTAGCACAGAGCTTGGATGTGTGGCTTTCACTTCCCAACCCGTCTCGCAGGCTGGCCAGGACCATCTGACTCGGTTACGCAATTCAGTTTGCCAGGCCCCCGCACCCCATCACGGTCATCCGCTTTTCCGCAGTACACGGCGAACATGCCAAGTCCCCGCTTGCGAAAATCATGACCCTTTTGCTCAAAGACACGATAGAGCCTGTCCCTCCAACCGAGATGTAGAACGGTCTCTACAGCCTGCCTGGAGTTCGGTCCGGCAGACACACATGTGATCCTAAGACCACGACCGGGCTACATGCCCAAGGTTCCTATCACGCCCTTTAGAGATCAGGAAGTGAACCTGCAAGCGCTGCCCCAGGAGGAGGCAGATGCAGCCCCTTCGTTGCTGTGTCCGGTACATGCTTTGCGTATCTACTTGGACCGCACACAGAGCTTTAGACGCTCTGAGCAGCACTTTTTCTGCTTCGGTGGACAGCAGAAAGGGAACGCTGTCTCCAAACAGAGGCTCTCCCATTGGGTGGTGGACACCATTTCATTGGCTTATCACAGCTAGGCCGATGCGTGTAAGGGCCACAGTCGTTTTGCTCTATGCGAGAAACATAGAGAGAAAAGAGGCCCGGCTAGGCTCGGCCCATTCCCAGGTTGGCAACCGTCGCCTTGTTCCCCTGTCTAGGGTAACTATAAGGGTTCCGACGACTTTATGGGGCATTGGGGAAGGGTACGTGCAGTCTGATACAGCTGGTCATTTTAGCATGTCAAGTACCTGCCCGCTCCTGTGTCAGCAGTACACGTACACGGCTCAGCGTGGCGTGATTTAAATTGGACCCCTAGTGTCGCTTCATGTGCTCCCGGCCACGTCACTGAGCCGAGCCACTGTTGTGGCCGGACCATTTCCTGCTCCTCAGAAAATTCCTGAATGAAACAGATGCATTTCCCCACCTTTATACCCGTATGTCCTGGGGCAGGACATGCAAATTCTGTCCGCCAACTTCTCATTGGCCATTTTTCATAGATCAGAGGTATATTCGGCACTCAAGAGAGACGCCTAGTGTCGCTTCTTCAACACAACGTCTCGTTCCCTCCATCAGGGAACAGAGGTTATATACGTAATCTAGACATAATGCAATATGAACTAACATGAACTAACAACGAACAATTGTCATTTTATTAGTTAACATGAACAAGATGAATAAATGCTGCAATAAATATATTGTTGATTTTTCATTCCTGATCCCTAATGCATTCAGTAATGTTAACAAATGAAATGTTATTGTAAAGTGTTACTGATTTTTGTCTTGTTTTCCAGTAAAAATAACTAAACTTGAACACCCTCAAAACAAGATACATTTACTCAAGAATCAAAATTGAGTATAATAAAAATTATTTTCAGAGAATAGTTGATTTTAGTTGAATTTAATATCTTGAATAAAGTTATTTTTTCTCATCTCATTATGCTTTTTTTAAGCATAAATTATGCTTATTTTTATTAATGCTTAAACAAGATGAAAACAAACAATTTGTCAATGGAAGATGAAAGATAAACTTGATTCTAGATATACTCTTTGAAAACAAGTCTTAATATCGTATGCACACTTTTTATTTTTTTGCAGTGTTTGGCTTTTTACAATTCTGGTGCAAGATTTTAATGGAAGAGACCAGCTTTCCAATATCATGTGCCATTTATGAAGAGACCCTTTAATGACTCAGGTTATAAGACAGGAAGTGTTCCTTTGTAAATATCAAATGACCTTTGAAGAGGGTCAGAGGCAGAATTGTTGATTGATAACATCAAAAGCGACTCGTTTTTCACGAGAAAAGCAAAGATGGAATAGATTTAACCTTGGAAATCTATAAAGACAAACAACCATGCAATTCTAAAAGAGCTGAATCTGGACAGTAATGGGGCCCATGTGAAGCTTTGTGTGTACAGTCTCCAAATCTTCAGAAGATCTAGTGATACTGCAGTGCGTGCTTCATTAGTTCATCTGCTCTAGAATACTCCTGCTGGTTTTCTGACAGTGTATTTCATAAATCATCTCTCTGGTTGTATGTTTGATGATGATTGGCACAGAGTAAAAATTCAGCTTGTTTTGTTTGTACTAGGGATGTGCACGGTTACTGTTTTTAACAATTGGTTAACCGCAACGTTTCACGAACGTTAAGTTTTTCTGTCGGGATGCGGAAATAAAGAATGTTTATTGCAATGGAATTTCCTCAAACACTACTCGAAACAGCAGCAAATTAGTTACACCATGACCTATGAGCCTAAATAGTGGAATACAAAGATCTTCAAATGATAAAATCTCACATTAAACTTAAACAAAAATAATCAAACTGTCTGTATATGGGCTCTGCATGCAGCTTCACATTTCTGTGAGGGAGTGAATACAAGTATTTTCATGTGTGGGGAGTTACACTGCTGTGGTTAAATAGCCTCTTCAGGATGCTCAAATGCCACTGAAATTGTTTAATTACTGTACAAAAATATACACACCGGAGCAAAAGGGAAAAAACATTGTTTTTCCGTTTATCAAGCGCTGAAATTTTATGCAATGAATGAAAATATGTAGTTGTTTTGTGATACCTTTGTAAAAAAAATGTTCTTTTATATTTCACTTGGTGTCTAAAAATGTGGCGATCTTGCACCAGACGCTGAAAGAAAAAACAGTGAGATTCAGCGCAACAGTCGAAGACACCAGTCCAGCACGTGTTAACAGTATATAAAATGGCACCGATGCACAGAAAAGCATTTTGAACAGCCCCTACTTTACCCTGTACTTGAAGAACTGACCCAAAACCGGATGGTTTGTCAGAACTCATCAAGTTCATTTTGGGTTGAAGTCCTCTATTGCACGTGTAGAATAACCGAATGGTGATTTTGGTTATCGAATAATGGCAAGTCGAGCGGTTAACCAAATTTCGGCTATCTGTGCAAATCCCTAGTTTTTACATGATGTTTTAGAGAGGGTTTATCTGTCAGTTATTTCAAATAAAGGTGCTGCTGTTTCTATGAGCAATTGTTAGGAAAACTCCAAGAAAAGAGCAGCTATCATGTATAGACTATGTGATCAGAATATCTGTCCAAAGAAATAAGTACTGACTATTTCTCAGACAAAAATCAGAAACCAAAACAGAATATACAGTTCTGTGCCTCAAACCAAATTCTGATTATCTTTAAAAGATTTCATACTAACCAGACAAATCCAGTGATTATTTGATCCTCAAAAGTGCTTATTGTATCAACTCGGTTCCTTGCAAACATATTTTTGTTTCCAGGTGAACTGATTACTCCTGGACGTTGATAAAGTTAGCCAATCAGGTTAGAACTTGCAGAGAACGGCCTGTGGGCGTTCTGTGGTGTGCTGTCTGATGCTGAGACTATATACTATAGCACTGGTTCCTTTCTGGCTCGTACATCACTCTTCTGAAAGCAAGCCAAAATATTTATAATTTTATTATGAAAGTCTTGAAAAGCGCAAATTTGGGGGCTTGTGTTGCTCCGCAATTAAAGACGCTGACTACCACATGCGGAGTCTCAAGTTCGAATCCAGGGCATGCTGAGTGATTCCAGTCAAGCTTCCTAAGCAACCAATTGGCCTGGTTGCTGGGGTGGGTAGAGTCACGTTCGGTTAACCTCCTCGTGGTCACTATAATGGCTTAAAAAATAAAAAAATTTCCTTACCAAAATCTTCAGAAGACTTTGAATATGATGCATGAGCAGCATGGACTTTTATTATACATTTGTGTCCTATTTAAAGATTTGAAACGAGTCACTATCAACTGCCATTTTATAGAAATATTAAAATTCTTCCATTTGTGTTCAGCAGAAAGGCAGGTCTATGAATTACATGAGGGTGTGTAAATTATGACGGGATTTTATTTTTTGGTTGAACTATTCCTTCATATTATTTTATTTCCTTAGGAGATGTTTGCACTTGCAATAGAACAGTGCTGATTCCCTTTTCTAGGTGCCTTGAGAAACACTGGTGACTCTGGATGTGTTAGCCAGTTGGGAACCTCCCCTCAGTTGCTCCAGTATTTTCCATGGTGATTGTGCACCTGTGGGTTTTAGCCTTATATAAGGGAACTTAGGGTGTTTTTCAATGCAAAGAGCATGAAGAATGGACTTGCACTCTTATGAATAGCAGTCTTGCCAAACTACCTTTGAAAAATTAATTTAGAAGGACAGGAGGAAGTATAACACCTCTTTTGCGAGCATTGAGATGTGCTGTGATATTCCTGATGCACAATTGACATTACTGGAATTATAACCAGTCACAGCATTCTTATCATCACACCAGTGAGATTTTGCAGGACTAGTGACACATTCAAAGAATAAAGTTGGTTAACACTTGTTTCCTCCATGTGATTATTCATTAAAAAGATCCCCAACAAAACAACAAATGTTGGAATTGAACTTCAGGGGATGATGATGCCAAGCAAGTCCTCGAGAACATAAGTTTAAAAAAGAACAAACATTTAGAAACAGCTTTAGTGTTGGTCTTGCACACAGGGTTAGGGTTTCCATGGTGATGTCTGTACACAAGCAGCAAATTGAAGCCTATGTCTGACAGCAACATTTTTGTGGATGCATATTGTACAACATTCCTAAACCTCATAGGCTGTCTTGGGAACCACACCATCAGGTAGACATTCTAGTTTATGGATAATTGGTTGACTGAAATAGGGGTAAACTGTGATTGAAGTGAAAAAAACTTCACCACTCTCTCTTTTCATCTCCTCAACTAATACTTTCCTATGGGTTTATAGTCATATCAGACTGTTACAGCTAAATGTAAATGTTGAGAAGATTTTTGATTTTTAATCAAAAAGAAACTAATTAAATGATCAATAGTTTGACTCTCACAGCAACTTAAATGCCTGGTAGAAAAGTTAAAAAATTTCTATCTGATACAAGCTTTCCACCAAGATAGAACCCAAAAATTGAGCCATTTGGAAAACATTATTTTGATTCAAGTTCAATTTTTCAAGCACATTTTTTGTTTAGCAGTGATGTATGGTGTGATGGTTGAAGTAATGAAAAAACATTAATCCTTCAATTTTTGGAAGAGGATGTGAACAATGACTTATTGTTGATGAATAATCAGGCGCAACATTTATCAAAGTGCACACCACAGAACATTCTTTCCAAAAAAGTGCCCCCTTTTCACTTTAAATCAACAATTACTAACAACCATTTATTTTTAATTCTTTAGTGATTGAGATTTATGCACTGCATAGCAAGCTTACTGTATCTAAAATATAAACATATAATCACACATTTTTCTGTCCTTGTGAGGACTGTCCTTTGAGATCTATTGTTTTTATATTGACCTTAAGATATTTTCTATCCATTTACCCTAACCCGAAACCTAACCCTCAAACAAACCTTTCTTTGTTTTTAGATTTTCAGTAAGACATGATAATGTTTTAATGAAATGTCACTGTCAATCCCCACAATGTCAGAGATTTCAGGTTTTCCGATCAATGTCCCCACAATGCTGGAAAAACTTGACTCATACACACACATAATAACATACTCAAGAGATGCTTTTCTTTGTGTAACATATACCATTGAATGGAAAGAGCAGACCATCTCTTTTCACCCCAGTGATCTCGGAGTTATTGTGTGATGTCCGTGGGGGATCCACTCTATTCTCTCTACACTGAATCCCACAAGGCAGGAACCTTTCCCCATCCTTGTAAAGAAATATGTTTTAGAATGCTTACTGTGCAAGGTTTACAGTGTTTCATTTGAGCTGTGTGAGTGGCTGGAGAGCTTCCAAAAAGCTTTAGATTCCTCAGGAGAGCTGTAGCTAAACATTTTGGCCTTTTGCAAGAGCTTGCTGATCGCTAGCACACTACAGCTGCCATTCACTCTTCCTTTTGCCCTTCTAATTCTGACTCTCTATTTTTCTCAACCTCTTTTTTATAGCCTGTTGTGTACAACCCCCCCCCCCCCCCCCTCCCTCCTTCAGGGCTCACACTTTCTCTCTTAAGCTGCGAGTGAGTTTGTCTGTGGTGCATATCGCGAGCAGTGTAATCACAGGGGCCTCTCTGCTGGCCAGATGTTCAGGGTCTGAATTTGATGCCGCGCTCACTCTTTCAGCTCTTCTGTGGTTCTTTAGCAGGATGATTGGCTGGGAGACAGCGCCGACAGCAATCCCAGACATCCTAGAACAATGACATTCTCAGAACGTTCATTTTAAAATGGGTTCAAGATTGTGCAAGACAGAAAGCAACAAGGATTCTGTTAGAATCTTTTTCCCACCTTTGAACTTCTGAATGTTCAGTAAACATTTTGTGTGTGTGCTGTGCATGGCTCCAGGACTTTGGGTCCGGATCATGACAGTGATGATAGTAATAATATAAATAATCAGTTCAGTGGTTGAGTATAATTACATTAAAACACACTAATGAAAACAATATTTACACAAAGCCGCAAAAGTAGACCATACTCCACAAACAATATATTTAATACAGCA
This sequence comes from Moxostoma hubbsi, assembly GCA_032164185.1. Lineage (NCBI taxonomy): Eukaryota > Metazoa > Chordata > Actinopteri > Cypriniformes > Catostomidae > Moxostoma > Moxostoma hubbsi. The sequence goes on from JAVLUX010000008.1 coordinate 26,741,264, forward strand.
AAAATACCTTTGTTTACTTTGACCTGGACCAGGTTTATAATGTTGTAATAAAACTAAGCAAAATCAAATACATTTACAGTAACCATCTACAGTATATCTGCAAGTTGTTCATTCACTGGTTAAAAGTACAGGTGAGTTGTACCATACAACAAATCATATGCGAGTACATTTTTGAGAATGGGATTTATAATTGTATAATTTTCCAGTTAAGGCATCCAAGTAGTAGTAATCGTGATAACCAATCTTAGTTTCCAAACAGCATTCCGGTATAAACACAATGTGTCATTTAAATGCATGACAGGATTTTCACTTAACTGTTTTGAACTTGTAACTTTGTTAGTCTCTGTAATGTGACCCTCAGTGTTTGGGAGACTGGATGACTCTTGAGGATATAAATGAACCATTTATTCATGAAGATCAATGTTTCAGTAATTTTTTTACTGAACTTTGGAAGTTTGAATGGGTCTGCTTTTATATGTAAAACGACACCAGGCTCCATATGGGATCACTTTGAGTGTGACAAATTTTTATGATGACGAGAGATTGAATATTTAATCCACACACAGATGTCAAAGGTGGTTTCACATCAGCCAAACCAAACTGAATTTAGAGAGTAAACTAACCAGAGTAAACTAACCAGAGTAAACTATATGAATGCATCACAAACATTATCAATTGTGTTACCAAATATATTAAAACATAAATTTTACTCCTAAATATGTTCCAGTACCTGCAGTATATACAGAATGAATAACAGCAGGTTTTCACACCAAAACCGACAATTTTACAGAAAAATCTTAAACAATTATACAGTTTAACACGTAAATTTCACTAGAGGTTTAAAAATAAAATTGTACCTTTTCTTTAATTTTATATGAAACTTTACACTCTGGTGACATGATTACAATAACATTGATATCCTATAGTGTTGTTTAAAGTAACATCCTGAAAGATCTACACTGATAATTAAATAACCACAATCAAATTAAATAAGGATAAATAAAAAAGAAAAATACATATGCATCCTCTACAGCATTAACCTTATTTTTACAAATGAATTATTCATCAGCACACACAGATGCAATAACACAATTTACAAATTATGTCTGTCTTTCTCAATTGCAAAATATCTGTGAGTGAGGTTAGAGAGAGAGAATTAGACACTAAGATGCCAGATACTCATCACATAAATATTTACAATGGACAAATGTCCCACAAGAGCATATAAATACTCGTAACTATTTGGATGATTTTGTTCAACTTTGAAAGCTACATGTATACATGAATGCACAAAAGTTTATTGATTTTAAAGATGGAGACCATAACTTCTTAAAGAAGTTTTGTTGAGTCTAAGAATGGGGATAATATCTCTCACATGTTGAGTTTCAAACTGATTTCAATATACTGTAGCATCAGGCCCTCAATGACATGTTAGCAGTGTTTAAATGTCAGGATTCACAGTAGGGCTGGGTGATATGGCCAAAATTGTTATCACACTAATGTTTTTCATATTGTTTGATATTGATATTTATCACAATATACATTTACACATTGCACTTTCTTTTTTTTATTTCAAAGTTGATGGAAGAAAAGAAGAAAAAACAGTCAAAATAGTCTCTACAAAACTGCACAGGGGGTCCAGAGACGGCCAAAGCAGTGGAGTCTGCGGGATCTTTTACCAATTTTACCGTCTTTTACTGTTTATCAATTGAAAATTAATGTTAAAAGATCATCGTTTGTTCTGAAGCATAGTGACAGCAGTCCAGTATTTGTTGGAATATTTTTTACATTAAAATGAAATATATTTTATATTTCTTTAGATTCAGATACCCAAGTATGGGGCATAGAAGTCCTTGTGACTGTGGAATGATGCAGACTGTGGGTTCAGGGGTGGGTGTCCCGAAAGAATTTAGAAAATGTTTTGTTTTTTTTTTTATTTAAAAAATTTTGTATATTTTTATTAAAGTGAGAGACTAGTCTACCAACTAGTAATTTTAGTCTTTCCTTATCCATTCCAGACATCTAATTAATTTTCACAAAATTAGAACAGAAATCGATTGTTTATTCGATTTGTTTATTATTAAAGGCTCTTAACATGCTGATTAATAAAGATACATTTAGAAGGGAAAAACATTATTGTCTAAAAGGTGCTTTGAAACCACGTTAACTCACACGGTGCTTCATGTCTACACACATGCAGGGAAAATAGGCAACGTGTGCGTAGTGGGACAGGGTAGATATGATGCATGTTTGTTGCTAGAGAACAATATTCAAGATTACAGCGAGAAAGATCAGAGCTGTTGTCCTCATCACTGTTGTTCACTAGAGACGATGAGAGGGCGTAACTGTTGTCATGAAGTCTTGCGGTGCAGATGGAATCAATCCGGTGTCCGACGTAACCTAATCGTTACCAAGGCAACTAGCATTAGCAAGTTCATCTAGTCGGACCCTACGTTACCACTGGCGCGTTGTGAGCGAAGCTGAGAGCGTTTTCAATTCATTCCTTTGAAAGCCAAGCGTCATGCTCACAAGGTGGATCGTAGGATTGGCAGCGGTGTGGAGCAAGCTCTCTCCTAGTGCTGTGAGCGCCTTTGAGCGGATTTCGCAGCCTGAGAAAGCTGAACTACTTGTGTTTTAGTGACACGCAGTAAATATCGAAAATTCCTCAAAAGCTTATCGTGGATTTTCTTTATCGTGATATATATACACTACCGTTCAAAAGTTTGGGGTCACCCAAACAATTTTGTGTTTTCCTGAAAAGTCACACTTATTCACCACCATACGTTGTGAAATGAATAGAAAATAGAGTCAAGACATTGACAAGGTTAGAAATAATGATTTGTATTTGAAATAAGATTTTTTTTACATCAAACTTTGCTTTCGTCAAAGAATCCTCCATTTGCAGCAATTACAGCATTGCAGACCTTTGGCATTCTAGCTGTTAATTTGTTGAGGTAATCTGGAGAAATTGCACCCCACGCTTCCAGAAGCAGCTCCCACAAGTTGGATTGGTTGGATGGGCACTTCTTGCGTACCATACGGTCAAGCTGCTCCCACAACAGCTCAATGGGGTTCAGATCTGGTGACTGCGCTGGCCACTCCATTACCGATAGAATACCAGCTGCCTGCTTCTGCTCTAAATAGTTCTTGCACAATTTGGAGGTGTGTTTAGGGTCATTGTCCTGTTGTAGGATGAGATTGGCTCCAATCAAGCGCTGTCCACTGGGTATGGCATGGCGTTGCAAAATGGAGTGATAGCCTTCCTTATTCAGAATCCCTTTTACCCTGTACAAATCTCCCACCTTACCAGCACCAAAGCAAACCCAGACCATTATATTACCTCCACCATGCTTAACAGATGGCGTCAGGCATTCTTCCAGCATCTTTTCATTTGTTCTGCGTCTCACAAACGTTCTTCTTTGTGATCCAAACACCTCAAACTTGGATTCATCTGTCCACAACACTTTTTTCCAGTCTTCCTCTGTCCAATGTCTGTGTTCTTTTGCCCATCTTAATCTTTTTCTTTTATTGGCCAGTCTCAGATATGGCTTTTTCTTTGCCACTCTGCCCTGAAGCCCAGAATCCCGCAGCCGCCTCTTCACTGTACATGTTGACACTGGTGTTTTGCGGGTACTATTTAATGAAGATGCCAGTTGGGGACCTGTGAGGCGTCTGTTTCTCAAACTAGAGACTCTAATGTACTTATCTTCTTGCTCAGTTGTGCAACGCGGCCACCCACTTCTTTTTCTACTCTGGTTAGAGCCTGTTTGTGCTGTCCTCTGAAGGGAGTAGTACACACCGTTGTAGGAAATCTTCAATTTCTTAGCAATGTCTCGCATGGAATAGCCTTCATTTCTAAGGACAAGAATAGACTGTCGAGTTTCAGATGAAAGTTCTCTTTTTCTGGCCATTTTGAGCGTTTAATTGACCCCACAAATGTGATGCTCCAGAAACTCAATCTGCTCAAAGGAAGGTCAGTTTTGTAGCTTCTGTAACGACCTAAACTGTTTTCAGATGTGTGAACATGATTGCACAAGGGTTTTCTAATCATCAATTAGCCTTCTGAGCCAATGAGCAAACACATTGTACCATTAGAACACTGGAGTGATAGTTGCTGGAAATGGGCCTCTATACACCTATGTACATATTGCACCAAAAACCAGACATTTGCAGCTAGAATAGTCATTTACCACATTAGCAATGTATAGAGTGTATTTCTTCAAAGTTAAAACTAGTTTAAAGTTGTCTTCATTGAAAAGTACAGTGCTTTTCCTTCAAAAATAAGGACATTTCAATGTGACCCCAAACTTTTGAACGGTAGTGTATATCAATATCGTTTTATCGCCCAGCCCTAATTCACAGTCAGTACTGATCAGCATGATGCACATTCAGTACTGACCATCAGGATGCACAGTCAGTGCTGAACCTTAGGATGCACAGTCAGTACTTAACATCAAGGTGCACAGGCAGTACTGAAAGTTATAATGCACAGTCAGTATTGATCTTCAGGGTGCACAGTCAAAACTGATTATCAGGATACACAGTCAATGCTGAACAGAATGATGCACATTCAGTATTGACCATCAGGATACACAGTCAGTACTAAACCTTACGTCAGTACGAGCCTACAAGATCAAGACCAAAGGACAATTCATTCTGGACTGAGATCTAAATCTTTGTGCTAGTTAACAGACACCTGGCTAAGTGATTGTGTAAGCATACACGTATTCGCACTTCTTCCTGCGCTGTATGTGCTTTATTCTTTTATTTATGCTTTGCGTCTCTCCCCTCTATAGAGGCGCTGCATAAAGCCTGAACTGAACATAGGCGTGGTTATTTTAACAATAATAGCAGAGACACTGGTATTAATGCCAGTATCTAACCCAGATACTGGCATCTTTCACTTAAATACACTGCAGAAGACAAAAATGAAGCAAAGTGAGTTTTGTGTCAGGAGTCAGGACAATTTAACATGCCACCTTTAGACTATACAATTTTTTCCATCAAAATTTAGCTTAATTTATCTGCATGTTACGAGCCTTTCATAATAAACAATCACTGAAATGAACTGTTGATCTTATTCTGAGAGTTTTGAAGAAACTACTTTGACTGTTTAGTATTTGTTTTTGTTTTTTTTTACAAAGTACTATTGCTGCCAATGTGGCAAGTAATAAAAACTATTTAAATAAATATTTTCTATAATTTCATACCATATGACACTATGTAAGCTATGTATTATTATCCGGACATTTGCTGGTAAGGAAATGTATGGAATGAACCTCTTGGAACTCTAATTGTGTACCCCTGTTATAAGGCATAGGCTAGATAGTGACTGGATGAGATTCCGGAATTGAATGAATGAATGACATAATGCTATTTCAAGTCCTCTGCGAGAATTATCGTTTACACCCTGTCTACACCTGTTGATGCGACACAACGGCTTGAGGCTTGAGGCACAACGGCTAGATGCGTCGACACAAATGTTCTAAACCATTTAATTTGTGTAGTAGCACCAGCACCTATATTGTAAAATGAAAAGCGACAGCATCATTGATTATAATGGGGTTCTATTTCTTTTGCGCCACTTGCGTCTGGTGTAGACAGGGTGTTAGGCTTCTATTTCCTAGCACGTCTGCTTAGTGTGTTGTTTTTCTTCTGGACTTCTAGACTAATTTGAAATAATGTTTATTTGATCTATGACAGATATGTGATTTTGAATCTTTTGAAGTAGTGTTGTTGTGTATTTGCAGTCAAATTTGAGAGAGAGTGTGTGGAACTGTGTTTGTCTGAAGAGTGTGTGTTGCTTGATGGTGCACTGCACACACACACACACACACACACACACACACACACACACACACACACTGAGAACTGTGATATTTCTTAATGTAGTCCAACTGACATGGGCTGAATCAATCATTCTCAACACAGTTGTTAACAGCTGTGTGTTTGGGTTACTTACATTAAGTTAAACATTTCTGGAGGTCTATTTGACTCTCACAAGTCTCCACAACTGAAAACCCAATTTTTCCTTCATAATAAAGTTTTGTTGACATGGCTAAGAAAGCTTTACATTCCCAAATCATAAATAACATTCTACAGAATATACATACATTCACATTTGCACACATATAGCAGGCCATTTAAATACATTATCAATATTACAAATAATACTAATAATACAAAAATACTACCGAGTTCAATGAGACATACTTTGACAGCCTTTGAAGTCAACAAAAAACTATTTGAAGCGCTTTCTCATCTTTTTTTGTTGATAACCATATATTTTGCAATGTATTATTTTTTGTTTAGTTGCATTTAATTATTTGTTTTCAGCATTGTTTTACGTAGCTGTCTACGTCCCCATTTTATGTTGCAACCCACCAGTTGAAAGTCGCTGAGTAAAAAATGAACAAAAACTTTATTTGTATAATGAAGTCAAAGCCAGTATTAATAAAATGATGGTTTAGTATATGTTACTCTCTGTGTGAAAATCTGTTCGATCCTTTAGGTATTTATTGAAATCAATAGGACGCCAGGCATTTAGTTTCTGAAATAGTATGTTGTTATATTTAAAATATTAAACTGGGTTATCCATTATTTTTATGAAGTCTGGGAGATTTTTGAAATGTTATCATGCTGTGTCGATGTACAATTTTTCCTGATTTGATTGTAATGAACAGTATGCGTGTTTGTGTGTGTTTGTGCACTCCTACTAAATGCAGAAAAACTAAGATTATAATTAGTAGAAGAAACCTTTCATCTTAAACAGCAGAATGATCCAAGTAATTATGCATGTCAAAATAAGCAGACATTTCTGCTTGAGCGTTTTTTTAGATGTTAGAGTAAAGATTATCGGGTTTTGACTTAACGGTTCTTCGGTGTATCAATCAGGGAAAATCATATAGCCCATAGTTATCCTAGATTTCATAGTCTTTAGAAAACTGAAGCCCATAAATGCACACACGACACACACGGAAATCAAAAAAGGCATAAAACACTCTCTTACAGATATGAAATGGTTATTTTCCCACTGAGAGGATTTTTGGTCCGCTGTGTGTAAGGTGATTCCCTAATGCATAGCCAGTGGTGTATGCGGGTGTGTGTGTGTGTATAATTCCTGACAGGAAATTGTTCTCTGTGGAAATGAAACCACTCTAACGCGGCTCTCAGTGAGGAATGTGAGCTTATGGAAGACTTCCTCCCCACTCTTTCTCGCTCTGCACCCCATCATGGACACGCACGCGTGTGTGTGTGTGTGTGTGTCTGTGTGTGTGTGTGTGTGTGTGTGTGTGTGTCTGTGTCTGTGTGTTATTACGATCTCCGTACATACCATAAGTAGTATTTTAAAGTATTCCAATCCTACTGGTGTGTGTGTGTGACCCCTTCGGTCGTTTTAGTGTTGTGGGAACACCCTGTGGTGTGCAGTGAAGTTTATAGGCCATGCTGAAGAAAAACACTTCTATATTACAGCCTCTGAAGATTGACAGGTGATATGATATGCCTGTGTGTGTGTTAATATATTGTTCAAAGAAGTGAAACTATGCACTTTTTTGAGTGCATATTTGAATTGGCCAGTTAAAATTACTCCCTTTGGATCAGTCATATCCTATATTGACTGAAATTTACTCATCTGAGTGGTGAGGAGAGAAAGCTTTCAATTTAGTGGTGTTATTTCTGAGTGGAGAGGAATTTAATGAAAGGGTTCATTCTTGATTACATTTTCTTAAACACTTTTATCAGTTAGTTTAGCCTCTAAATGCACATGAGGACTTGGACACACACATTCCCACACTCGCTTTATATATGTGTGGAGAGCTCACCATTTCTTTGCTATTTTGAAGACAGAATATTGTGTCAGAGCCATGACACGATGAGGCGTGGTCCTATATACAAAATGTTTTGTGTCCATTCGCAGAGAATATGTCTTCATTTTTGATCATATATTTACTAAAAATAGATATTTATGAAACTATATCATAAAAAATGTGTTCATTCAAGTGTATGGGGCCAAACGTTTGTGGAAACCATAAGTACTTTATGAACATTTAATTTCAAAACCACAGACAACAATTGACCCGTTGCTGCAACAACAGCTTTCACTCTTCTGGTGAAAGGCTTTCCACTACTGTATGTAGTAACATGGCCTTTGCTCCCATTCATACACAAGAGCATCAGTGAGGTCAGGCACTGATGTTCGGCGATGGGGTCTGGCTCACATTTGTTGTTCCTATTCATCCCAAAAATATTCAGTGGGGTTCAAGTCTGGGATTTGTTCCTCCACACCAGACATAGTAAACCATTTCTTTATGGACCTTGCTTTATGCACAGGGGTATTTGTCAGGGTGTGTGAGAGAGACAGGACCCAAGAGTAGAGGTAACAGTTCAATAGGATTTATTAACAAAAAGTTATTTTTCAAAAGCAAAGCAAAGCCCTGGCAAGTTTATCCTATGACACACGGACAGAGACAGAGGAATCCTCCTCCAAAAGGACTGGGCGACAATACAGGCAAATCGAAGGCACAATAGATGGTAACCACACCTCTAGAGACAGGTAACCAACAGACACGAGCAATCTCCAACTAAACAAGAGAGTACAATTTACACTTAACAGCAAACATCACCTTGGTCACCTTGAAACAACACACAACAGCATAACAATGATCCCGTATCGGACATGACACAAGAATGATTTAAATAAACGGGGTAACAAACAAGAGGCAGGTGCCACTTGCAGCTAAATATTGTAATGATTAGCGTTCCTATTGAATCAATCAGGCTTCTCATGGAAACACTGATTCAACATTCCAGCAGCACCTGAAACATGTAAGGGCAAAATTTAAACATGCTTTGACAAAAACAGAATGGAACAATGATCCTACGATCCTTGTCAGACAAAACTCCACCTGGCAAAGTGACAGAGTCTTGACATCACTGGAGGATGCACGGCGGAAACTCGTGCACCGTGGTAACCCACCACCGGACCTGTGCACCCACACAAAGCACATACATGAAACACAAGACAGACTGGACAATGATGTCATGGTCTTCGTCAGACAAAACCCAACCTGTCATGTTTTCAGGACCATGACATCATGGTCACGCACGGCAGTTCCAAAAAACCGGACCCATGCGCTCACACAAAGGAGGTACGCAAGACACCGAAGCAGGCCGATACTGTTACGGTCCTGTCAGGCAGAACCCCAACCTGACAGGGTGACTGGACCGTGAAAGTGTTGCCATGCTCAAATAGAAATGGGCCCTCCCCAAACCTTTGCCACAAAGTTGAAAGCACACAATGCCTTAGAATGCCATTAAATGGTAGCATTATGATTTGCCCTCATTGAAATTATTGGAGTACCCAAACTAGGTCATTTGAAGGGGATATCTACATACCTTTTGGCCATATAGTGTTTATTTTTTAATTACATCCTTTTTGACTTTAAATCAAAATGCTACCACCATCTGAATAGCTTCTATAGTAGCCTGGACTAAGATGACTTATGTGAACATAAATTCACCTGAAACATCTCCTGATCATATAAAAATGGCACTAACCTCTGGATTTTATCAAGAAAGTGGAGAGTGGCTTCACTCACTTCTGCATACCATGGATCGTGATCCTGGATCGCCCCTGTCTTGTGTCCAAAAGAAAACCTATGTCTAAAGTACATGAACACAAACCCTTCAGGCTGAATTGTTGCATGTCAGAGCACAATATAGAATGCAATGCAAGTTAACTATAAAATGTTTATAGTTAGCCACTTCAATAATAGCACATCCAGTTCTTATGCCTGGCACAGACATTTGAAGCCATTTTTTTGTCCCCTTGAGTCCCAAAGATTGGTACCACAAAAACAAAGCAAGTGCACACAACAAGCATGTTCAACAGGACCACGTGCTTGCAATACATTACTCAAGCATTTGCGTCTGCATTGGCAAATTTGCATTAAGCATGTTTCTGAACTTAAGTAGCACCTTTACATCAGGAGATGCCTGAAAATGCTACTTAGGCAGATCAGGTTTGGAACAGAGCCATACATGCACACTCATTATGTTTTGAGAGTTTAAAGCATTCTGTATTTACAGTGGCTAATGGTAATTCATAACACTACACCAAAACATTTCCCCAACCCTCTAGTTGCTGGGTCAGCCCTACTTAACACAGAGCATGCAACCTTTGTGTTAGCAATCCAGACCCTTCACCATTATCCAGTGCTTTAAATGTGTCTGTTTGCTTTCTGCAAAAGCAACAATGGTGTCATAAAGCTCAAATCATTTTGTCTGTTTTACTGTTGGTCATTAAGACAGTTACTAAGACAGGTCACGTTGTTACTGTAGAAACTAATACAACAGGGGTATGGATGCAGCCAAATATATGAAAGAGAGCATAAACAATAAAGAAAATATCTTTCAGGGTTAGGCAGGTTTTCTTTGGCTATAGTGATCAGCGCTTACTGAGAGTTGTAAGCCCCTACATACTGGCTGAAGGAGCTCTCTCCTCTCTCTGTCTGTCTCTCTCTGTTTTTCTCTCACACTTTCCCTCTCTTTTTCTGTCAGCTCTTCTCTTCATGATTCCAGTGTTTTGCCCATCCAAACACATAAAGTCCCTATGCAAACACCAGTTGTGGCAGAGAAGGACTGCATTTCTGGAGATGAATGGGAGCTGTATGTGTGCATGTCTGTCTGTAAGTGCTCTCATGGTGAACTCCAACAGATTAATGTTGTTTTCCTGCAGTAAATAGCAGAGATGAACTTTACTTTGTGTTTGATGAGGACTGAAATAGATTGGATCAAATATTTGATATTATAATATTATTAAAGGCATAATATCCTAAGGAAAAGATTTATATCAGAATTAAATTTTGACCTATAAAATATTTCAGACGTCAATAATATGATAGAAAAGAGAAAGACTGAAGTCTTATTATTGCATATCATTACAATGCTTCATCTATGTCTGCAGGAGACCAGACGGAGAATGATTGTATCACAGTCCCAACACAGAGCTTTCAAATGCCTTTAGAATCTTACAGGTGCGTGTGCATGTGTGTGTATGTGACACATGTTAGCAATAACTCTGTGGCAAAGCATACAGTCTAAAGCCTCTCATGCTCTGTGAAATCTCACCCCCATTTCTCAGGTATGCACTGGCCAACTCAGACTCAGCAAGGACCCTGAGGGGGCCTCTGCCCAAGACACATGCACACACTCTCTGTGCTTTGATCGGGTAGTCCACATTATAAATGTGGAGTGAAGCTAGTGGCCAGCAGCTTAGGAATAGATCTCCGGAATGGATCTGTCCAGATTCTAGTTGCTCTGAGCTGAATTGTGTTGGCAATAAAATTCATACATGCATGAATAACTGCAGTGAGCTGAGGTGATTCTTCCTTTATGAACTGAATCTGGCCAAGTGTTTTGTGCTCTATCCACCCATCCATCCATCCATCCATGCATTCATCTACCCATCCATCTGTCTGTCCCCTGCAGCTCCATGGTTATTGCACAGTAACTCTTCAGGGTTACCACAGTCATCAGAAAGATTATTTAGTTCATCCATGTTGATTTATAACAAAGATGATAATCTGCTGTGTAATATCTGTCCCATTTAGACGCATCAGAGCGAGAGAGAAAAGGGGATGAGTTGCTTTGTTAACTTACATGCCTATAGGCACATTGTTTTTCAACAGCTACATTAAACACTAAAGGTGTTTAAACATTACTGAACTAAGAACCCTGGAGAGAAAATAAAATTATCATATTAAAAATTTGCTGCATTTTTCTTGGACTGCTAATGAATGCATAGATTTCTCCCACTATGTGTCAGAAATGAATATAATTGCCAAGTCAAATTCCAAGTCAATTCCTGAATTTTATGAAATATGAAAACATTACATTTATTTAATTTATATATACACTATTGATTGCTGTATATTTAATAAATTACATTTATATTTCATTGTGTTGTCTTGTGTTGTTTTTTGTTAATTTGTGGTAATTTTCATGAAACATCATCTCACAATATACTGTATATAAAAACAAAGAACAGAATTAATGGACAACATTTTCTAAAATAAAATTTTAATCTCTTTTAGTACTCAATATATTATAATCAATAGATAATTTTTTTTATTTTAAAATATTTTTTATAGCATTATTATAACAAAACAATGTGGTGGACATTTAGTGGTGGTGCATGGCAAAGTAAAAATAAATTTAGCTTTTAAGTTAGAATACATGAATTCTTAAGAAAACAATTTGTTTCTACATATAAATAATAAATAGGCATAATTAGCTCAAATTAATGGTCTAATTATCTATGCTTTGTCGTAAAACGTGTCAGACTATGAAATTCCTCTGTTGTCTGACTGTACTGAATATATTTGAGTTGAATAAATTTGTCTTTCTGTCATTTCAATTCAGATTCCAATTCAACATCTTGTGTTGCGTGACCAATTCAATTCAAATTAACAGGCACAGTCGATCTCTGCCATTCATTTTTATAAAAATAAAAAAAACATCCATCTTGTCCATCTCAATCTCTCTTTTTTATACACTGATTCCATCTCTCTGTACATTCAGTGATGAACCAGGGGATACCAACTAATGTTTTTTCTCATTTCTGAGGTTCAGATTGTTTTATCTCCGAGCATTCAAACTAATCTTGGATCAGATCAAAGCAAAGCTTAATTGAATCATTTATGAACATGCAGCTGGGGAAACAGATCTAAATGGGAGGTCTCAGAGCAGTGAGTGGAGAGAGAGATTCTCATCTGCAGGTTAAACCTCCTGCCAACAGGGTTCAGATTAGTCAGAGATCTCTATCTCTCCCTCCCTAAAATCAGCTTTACACCTTCCCAAGTGGCCAGGCCACATCATGTGTGTGCAAGTGTGCAGGTGTGGAATGCAATCTGATTGTAAACAGAAGCATAAGCCTCTTTATTAAAAATACATGGGAAATGTTAAGAAAAGTCGTATTGTGCTGTATCTGTCATCAGCGCAGTGGCAAGAAAAAGATTGACAGGAAAGAGTGAGATAGAGAACAGAAAGTTACACACACACACACACACACACACATACACACACACACATTTGGATGAATAGACAAATAAAAAAGGAAAAGGAAGAAGAGAGGGAAGGAGAAAATAGGCAAGGGAAAGGGCAAATGGAGGGAGGATGGACAAAAAAAAAGTCAGACACACACACACACACACACACACACACACACATTCCATATCTTAGATTCACATCAGGCCAAGAGGAGATGGAGAAATTGAATTGGATAAGCCTTGAGTGACTCCATCAGTAATTACCATTCAACCAGGCCAAAAACACAGTTCACATACACATACACACGCACACAGAGAGAGATTTTATTTTTGTAAACATTCCAGTTCAGGTTAGAGTGTTTTTCCCCACAGTTGATTTTGATCAGTAGAAAGACAAAGATGAATCAAAGTGATGAAGAAACGTCTTGGTTACTGACGTAACCTCCGTTCCCTGATGGAGGGAATGAGACGTTGTGTCAATGAGTTGACAATAGGGGTCGCTCCTGCGGAGCCCAGACATCTCTGATCTTGAGAAAAGGCCAATGAGAATTGGCGTGTGGAATTTGCATGCCACTCCCCCGGACATACGGGTATAAAAGGAGTGACGCTGCAAATACACATCAAGTATCGCACTGAGGAGCCGAGCCAAAGACCCGGCGCTTTCAGCGGTTGATTCAGTGTTGTGGCCGGAGGGATACAACGTCTCGTTCCCTCCATCAGGGAACGAAGGTTACGTTAGTAACCGAGACGTTCCCCGTCTGTCACTCACTCGACGGTTTGTCGATGAGTTGACACTAGGGGTCCCAATGGAAAATGCCACAAGAGCTGAACCGAGTTACGCAGACTGGTGGTGCGAGACGGGCAGACCTCTGAGTACCTCGTAGCCAGCACAGCAAGCCGTCGCATAACTACCCCCAACACACTGGCAGGCATGAAGCGGTTCCCTGCACCTAGGGGAATGGCTAACTGCTCAGAAGCATAAGGACTGGCTGGCCCAGCCGGGGCCTTCCCTCTAGTACACTCGAAAAAGCACATAAAGGCATCATATAAGAAATCCATTATGTATTATGTGAAAACTCTAAACTCTGGTTACTCTGCTACAGCACCTGTGTGAACTTGAGGAGAGCTGACTTACACTGATACATACAGTAAAAATCGTTTAAGTTGGTTAAATTAATTGGGAACAAAAAGTGTCTCTGAAAATTGAAAATGCACTTGGTTGTTAGAAAAGATCTAGATTTTTTTGTTTTGTTTGTTTTTTACCAATTTCACTTGATTTAATATTTTCTATATAATGCAATGACATTCAACCATCTTTAAGTCTCCAAAAGTGTTCAAATGCTTTCTGGAACCATTCTACATGTATTTGAGAGTCCCCATAATGAAGAGTTTAAGCAAAAGAAAGCATTGATGACAAGTTCAAGTGTGAGATTACCCTTGAAAAGCATTTAATCAAAAGTAACCTTGATGAGTCCACCTAAGGGAGTATCAGTGATAAATATATTCCTCTTCTCGACATTCAGAATAAACATAAGCACATATTCCTTTTCTCTATAGTTGAAGCATGTTTGTGGAGGTAGCTGTGCTTGAGTTAAGTAAAAACATCAGCTAAAATGTATTTGCTCATGCTTTTACTCTTTTCTGTGACACAATCCGTTATTCAATTCAACTCATGTTTACTTTGTTTCCAGCTGAATCCGATCTGTGTTCTGATGCCAGCAAATCAAACAAACATTCCACACATCAACTCAAGCATAAACAGAGAGAGGGATCTTGAGACTTTCACAGATGAACTTTCATTTAACACAGTTCCTGGCAACTTCTGAAACAAAAGATGCAAAATAAAACATTCTTTTGATAGACACTCCTCACTTTTATTTCAGGTCTACAACAGACAGTGTGTTATCTGCCATTGTGTGTGTTTGTGGTGAAGCGTGGAGAAAGTTTTCTGTGTGTCTTATTGTATTTTGGGTCCGAAGGCTCCATTGCAGTTTAATACCAGCTCTAATGTTGTTTTTGGAGAGGAGTCAGAGCATTAATTTACTATGTGCAAACAATGTGATCAACTAAACTACTGTTTTCCAGCTACACAATTGAAGCCACATGGTAAGAACAAAGCTAAAATTTAAATGCTCTCCATACTCACTTTCTCAAAACCCTCAGAACTCTTGGATCAAAACATTTGACCTCCCACTCTTTCCTCTCATCTATGTGCGGGTGAAGGTAGAAGGGCTACCCTGCAGTTTCTGTGTTTTTCTCTGTCCAGAACATTGAATTTCAACCACTGAGGGGGGTTTTTTCTTTTCTTTTTTCGGCCTAACAAAAGGAAATGAGAAGGTAAAAGCAAGGGTCGTATCCCTCAGACAACACAAGGACACGCCGAAAGATGTCAGAGGTTGTATGTTAGAGTTGTGTTGAATGGTAGCAGCAGCCCCAGGCTAATACTACATAGGTTACATGTGACTCATCAAAAATATTTTTGGCCTGCAGTGAAAAAAACACATGAAACCATTATAGTTTAGCAAAAACTTGTGTAATTTAATCAGTGAAGAGCATAATTTAAAAACAGATGTCCAGTATTCTGTATCATTGGATAAAGTATGTTAACTTTCACACCCACATGTTGCTACAAAGCCATATTATTTTTTTTCTTTCAAGGAACACAAAAAGAGATTAGGCAAAATGTTAGCCTCAGTCACCATGCACTTTCACTGCATCCTTTTTCCACACAGTGAAAGTGAATGGTGACTGAGGCTAACATTCTGCCCCACATAGTCTCGTGGGAACTTGTAATAAATTGTACGAGACTGCGAAATCATACAATACACTTGAAATAAACTTTTATTCCCATAGAGACCAACTAAACAAACAAAATTTCAAATTGACAATACAGGCATCACATTTTAGCTAGGCTCCTATTAGACACTTCATTTTAAGAACGGAAATACCAGTGAACAGTGATTTGGGTACTCATTCCATTTAAAAAAAATAAAAATGTTATGTTATACAAACTAACATTGACGTAATCAATGTTAGAAACCTGTAATACACTTCCCTTATCTAGTTCCAAACACCAATGTTTTCTTCTTTCCCTGGAACACTGAACTAATTTTATTATATTAACCATGGATATGTTTGGGGTTTGCAGAGAGGTTAGACTTTATGGTCAGATTTGGGGTTTGGGTTAGGGGTTAAACCAAAGAAAAATATCATAAGAACACTAGTTGAAAAAACAATGTTTCTATTTTTTTCTGTGGTGCACAAACATTTTCCCATTAAAATTATGGTTAGGTTTACGTTAGGGGTTAAACTTGGGAAAAATAGTAATAACATCGTTCGTTGGTTTGTTTATTTTTCTCAATGGCATTTTAAAGTTGTATGTCATTATACAAGCCAACTCGTAAAATTTCTGACAATTTCACCGTTTCATACTCATTATTACCACTTGTCATGAGACCTATTTTCATGGCTGTGGTTGGCACCGTGCTTAGTGCAACGACCATGTGCTTGTCTTATCACATTTTCGTGAGAGCGCTGATACTAAGCACATTTTGTGTGCCGGCGCAAGTGAGTGTGGGTGGGAGTGTTTGCGCTATCTATGGGTGTATGAGTACAAACTCTGGGTGTATTGTATGTTAATGAAGTGGAACAAAACACAATTTGCTATTTTCCTGAGAAATAGGTAGTTGTGCTAATTAAGACATTTGAAACCACATCTAATCTCAGAGCAAAGTCTAAAATCAATTCCTATATTTGCAGTTTGGGGATTCCACCAGCTGATGAGATTGAATAGCTATTGGTCACTTTTAGTTCTAGCCATGATTTGTGTGTCAGTAGCTCAATATGATTCATCATAAAAATAATATGTTTATTTTGGATAACAATCAGAACCTTTCCTAAGCTCAAGGAATCTCTATAGAAATTATACAAAGCATTAAACAGAGAAACATAACAAATATACATTACAAGACAATGAAAATTAGGAAAAAAAATAAATAAATTTAAGCAGGTGAGACACGGGTGAGCTGTACGAGAGTAAATACTTCAAGAGAACATTTTTGATGGGAAATCTGATACATTTCTGCGAACCGGTTCTTTTGGACTGTTAGTTTCCATGCAATGGTTAAAAAAAAAAAAAATAAAACGATTCAGTGGTTCTTTTACATCATCACATAATGGTGTCATTAGTATGCAATTCTAAAATCCTGGCATCATGGTATGCACAGTCAGACATTTAAATAAATCCATATGCATATATATTGATTATTATTGCTGATCATTACCTTGTAGTTGTACCTTACATACTTGGTGCAGTATGTAAGATTCAGAAAACGTCTAGGATGCGGATGTAACCTCCGTTCCCTGATGGAGGGAGAGAGATATTGTGTCGAAGAAGCGACACTAGGGGTCTCGCTTGAGCACCGAATATACCTCAGATCTATGAAAAAAGGCCAATGAGAAGTTGGTGGACAGAATTTGCATGTCCCACCCCCGGACAAACTGGTATAAAGGTGGGGAAATGCATCTGTTTCATTCAGGATTTTTCTGAGGAGCCGGAAATGGTCCGGCCACAACAGTGGCTCGGCTCAGCGACGTGGCCGGGAGGATACAATGTCTCGTTCCCTCCATCAGGGAAAGGAGTTAACATCCCTAACCAAGACATTCCCTGTCTGTCGATCACTTTGACATTGTGTCGAAGAAGGGACACTAGGGGTCCAATTTAAATCATGCCATGCGCTGAGCCATGTACTGCTGACACAGGAGCGGGCAGGTACTTGATGTGCCAAAATGACCAGCTGTATCAGACTGCACGTACCCTTCCACCAATGCCCCATAAAGTCATCAGAATCCTTATAGTTACCTTTAGACAGGAGAACATGGAGACGCTTGCCAACCTGGGAACAGGCCGAGCATAGTCGGGCCTATTTTCTCTCTATGTTTCTCGCATAGAGTCAATGGCTGGGGCCCTTACACGCATCAGGGAATGGGGTCTTACCCAGTTTCCTATTCTTTCAAGGGGAAAAGACCCTGTGGAGACCACACCTGTCCAGAGAGGGGGAGGTAAGAGTGGTGATATACACAACATGGGCTTTTAGGTCACATGTGGGAAGTGGCGTGGTGGTAGATCCCGCCTCTTCGGGGGGAGGTGGGATCTGCCCAAGGGAGATGCGGGTCCACTCGTAAGGGGACCTTACCGCGGAAAATACACACAGGGGGAAAGTCCATGTAGAAGCCCTGACCTGTGGAGCACTTATTCCAGTACAGGGTAGACCTGAGTACCTGGAAAGGATTGGGTCGGTGAATTCCTCCACAGAATTGCAGACCCAAAGGGCTAGGGAGGAGTCATCCAGGGAGCCGAGTGATTAGGATAGCTGGGAGAAAAAGCGTACAGTTTTACCTCAACCGAGGGAAGGGGCGCTAGGTGCAAGCGATCCACCCGGTCAGTCTGTCAGCGTGTTACCGAGTTCTACTGGCTCGGACCTGAGAAAACACGGGACGAAACTGACTCTACCCTGAGACTGTAAAATCTTGCAAAGGTATTAGGTGTTGCCCAACCTGCTGCTGTGCATATGTCTGCCAGGGAGATGCCTCTGGCCAGTGCCCATGAGGACGCAACACTCCTTGTTGAGTGTGCTCGACCCGCAAGGGGAGGGGGGGGGGGGGCACGGCCTGGGTGCAATAGGCCAATGAAATGGCGTCCACCACCCACTGGGAGAGCCTCTGTTTGGAGACAGTATTCCCTTTCCACTGTCCACCAAAGCAGACAAAGAGCTGCTCAGAACATCTAAAGCTCTGCGTGCGGTCCAAATAGGTAGGCAAAGCACGTACCGGATACAGCAATGAAGGGGCTGGGTCTGCCTCCTTCCGGGGCAGCGCTTGCAGGTTCACTACCTGGTTTCTGAAGGGCATGGTAGGAACCTTGGGCATGTAGCCCGGCCTTGGTCTTAGGATCACATGTGTGTCTGCCAGACCAAACTCCAGGCAAGTGTCGCTGACAGAGAACGATTGCAGGTCCCCGACCCTCTTGATGGAGGCGAGCGCGATCAGCGGGCCGTCTTTAGGGAGAGGGTCCTGAGTCCAACTGATTCTAGCGGCTCGAAGGGAGGTCTCTGTAGGCCTGAGAGGACCACTGAGAGATCCCAGGAGGGGAACAGGCTTGGCCGGGAGAGATTTAACCTCCAGGTGCCTCTTAGGAACCTGATAATTAAGTTGTACTTACCCAAAGACTTGCCGTCTACTATGTAGTGGTGGGCTGCGATAGCAGCTACATACACCTTCAAGGTGGATGGGGACAGTCTCCCCTCCAACCTCTACTGCAGAAATGAGATCACTGACCTGACTGCGCACCTTTGTGGAACACCAATTTGAAGAACAAGCGTCACTTTAGGGTGTTAAGTTGCCTGAATGGGCTGTGGCTTGGTTGATTGTGTCTACGACAGCAGGTGGTAGATCAGATAGATCTTCCATGTCCCATCCAGGGGCCAGACGTGGAGGTTCCAGAGGTCTGGGTGCGGATGCCAGAGCGTGCCCCGTCCCTGAGAAAGAAGGTCTTTCCTCAGAGGGATTTGCCAGGGAGGGGCTGTCGCGAGGAGTACGAGGTCCGAAAACCAAGCCCGGGTGGGCCAAAATGGGGCAATAAATTGTTCCTCGTCCTCCCTGACCTTGCACAGCACCTGTGCAAGAAGGCTCACTGGGGGAAATGCATACTTGCACAGCCCCGTGGACCAGCTGTGTGCCAGCACATCTGCCCAGAGGGGAGCCTATGTTATGGCATACCAGAGCGGGCAGTGGGAGGTCTCTTGGGAGGAGAACAGGTTTACCTGAGCCTTGCCGAACCGTTCCCAAATCAGCTGGACCGACAGGGGATGAAGCCTCAACTCTCCGCTGGGCAAGCGTTGTCGTGATAGCATGTCCGCCACCATGTTGAGGTTGCCCGGGATGTGAGTCCTCCAAAGGAGGAGACGACAGGCGAGTTGTGACATGTGGCGGGAGCGTACGCCGCCTTGGCGATTTATGTATGCTACCGCGGTGGTGGTGTCTTATCTGATTAAGACATGTTTGCCCTGAACCAGCGGGAGAAACATCCTCAGGGCAAAGAATACAGTCAAAAACAAGCAGTTGATGTGCCAGTGCAGCGGGGCCCCTTTCCAATGGCCCACGGCTGCGTGCCCGTTGCACACGGCGCCCCAACCCAATTTGGAGGCGTCGATCATAACCAGGATGCGTCGGGACACCTGCTGCAAGGGGACTCCTGCCAGAAAGCAGAGGTCTGTCCAGGGTTTGAATGTATGGCGGCAGGCGGGGGTGACCATCACACGGTGCATGTCGCGGCACCATGCTCGTCTCGGGACTTAAGTCTGGAGCCAGTGCTGAAGCGGTCTCATATGCATCAACCCCAGCGGTGCGACCACCGCGGAGGATGCCATATGCCCCATGAGCCTCTGGAAAAGGGACCGCAGTGAGAACATGAACAATCCACAAACACTGCCTCATTGTGATCGCAGCCCAGACACACGAGACAGCGCCTTTGGCCATCTGAAGCGGAGAGCACTCTACTGCATTCAGGAACTACACAGGGGCAGAAATGCATCTTTATAAAGACGCGTCCTGAAAAGGACGTTCAACGCCGCTGTGTATTTCTCTTTTAGAAGATAATCACTCTTTTAACAAAACACTCTTTTAGGTTTTGCGCTGTCCAAGTACCCAGGGGCAAACTGCACTGCCGTGCAGAGAAGGATAAAGCCACTGAAGTGCGCCGTGGATCCAACAGAGGTATCGCTCAGAGGTAGAGGAACAGGTGTGTGACTCGCAGCTCGCTGCATACACGACCATCGGCTCTGAAGAAAATTTCTGAATGAAACAGACGCATTTCCCCGCCTTTATACCCGTGTGTCCTGGGGCGGGACATGCAAATTCTGTCTGCCAACTTCTCATTGGCCTTTTTTCATAGATCAGAGGTATATTCGGCGCTCAAGAGAGACCCCTAGTGTCGCTTCTTCAACACAACGTTGAAATGAGCGACAGACGGGGAGCCTTGTTATAATGACACCTGTGGCCATTAAGTTAATTGCCACAGGTGTGAACGTGATTTACCGGCATCATGCTGACAGATGAGGTATCATAATTCAAATTACAGTTATGATTGTTTTACTACA
The DNA here is from genome assembly GCA_032164185.1 of Moxostoma hubbsi. NCBI lineage: Eukaryota > Metazoa > Chordata > Actinopteri > Cypriniformes > Catostomidae > Moxostoma > Moxostoma hubbsi. Next base: position 26,762,469 of record JAVLUX010000008.1, read on the forward strand.
AACTTTTAGACTAAACTAAAACTACTTATCAGATAAGATAGCATACTGATACACACATACAGCTATATAATACTGAACTATACCAGACAGCTAAAATTACACAGATCAGTCCTTATGGCACTAAATTTCACATGCTTTGCAGTTATGTAAGCTTACTTGTCCAATAAGAAGAATGCCAATTCAGGGTCGGCTTTGATCCCCAAAACTAAATGAAGGTCCCCCCAGGAATCAAATGCCCTGCCAATATTCACTCTAGTTTTCGCCTGACCACGATCATGTTCCCGCTTAGCCAGATGGGATTCAGTAGATACATTTTTTTTCAGGAGTCGGTGTTGTGCTGGGAGCTGGACGGTTACTGGATTCCATCTCTAAGATAACATTAACTAGTGTTGCTGACTGTCTGTTGAATAGCGGAAGAGAACTATTACTGAGGCAAGGCTCTCGGAAGCGTCACATACTTTAGATTTTGCCGGCAAAAGCGACCCGCTCCCTTCACATAAAAATCAGTCTACAGGCTTTAATAGGCAGCCTAGAAAGTCCGGGAAGCGCTAATTTTTTATGTTGCGTTCCAAGCTGTTCACACATTTGCCAAAGTTTTTTTGCCTAAATCATCTCCTCATGATATTTGATATCAGTTTTTTGTATTTTCTGAAAAACCTGAAAAAATTACTTTGACGGTGAAGGTGACGATATTGCACCTTTAAGTTATAATAATAAGGGTGTTTGTCATCAGTATTTCATTCTGTAATTCTGCATGTCGAATAGCCTGACAGATATTTATTACATCTTGGATAAAAACCTAAAGCACCCAATACAGACACTGATGAGCAAATGCAGATATGTTCTACATGTCTGAAGCATATAGAGAGAAATGAACTAGCCTTAATCAATTCACTTGAAAATACATTTTCTGTTTATGTTCTAACTGCTCCAGAATGGTATTAGAGCAGAAGCAGCCACACGATGATCCAAATTAACTTGGCTGGGCGACTGGCCAGCCAAGTATCAAGCTGATCTGATGATAGAACACTCCCGGCCAAGCAAACAATGAAGTGCAGCCTGGTATCAACCAAAACAGTAAACAAGGAGCAATATAGCTGATCCGTCAGCCCACCACAACATACATAAGGCATCTCTAAACACACCTAAATTTACATACAGGAAACACACTAAATAATGACTTAAGAAGCTTGTTACTAGAGAGACATACCTTAATAGTAGAGACCATCTCCATCCCCATTGCAGACGGGAGCTTTAATGCACTGGAGCATGGCAAACGAGGGTTCACTGTTTAGTTCCTTAGTCCACCAAAAACAAATGAAGCCCATATCACCCAGTTCAACAAAAATAACAGCCCACAGTGTAAACACAAGCTACAGCTCCTTCCCACGCACCGCGCCGGAAATGCAGTGATGGCACGTAATGCTCAGTATAACGCACTTCCAGCTAGTACACACATGCAGCTTTTATAGCCCACATAACCAAGGCTTAATCAAACATGCCCCCATTCCATTAGGTGAGGAAAATGGCAACGCACCCCCCCCCCCCCCCGCCCCCCACTTGACATTGTCATCCCGACAGTGAGGTAAACACCCATGGGCACTGCAACTAGAAGTACCCTAGCTCCAAGGCCTAAACAAAGCAATGACGGCATTAGACTCCAGCACATAATGAGCCAGCAGCTCAGCAGGTAAAATTCAGCACCACTACTAGAGGATGCATACCTACAGCGGTCTCAGTACAGACTGCTGGAGAAACTCCAGGCACTACATGGGCTAAATCTACATTCTCCAGTTCTTCCTCATTCCCTGATTGCACCGGTGACACCAAACCATTGGGGAAATTACCCAGTGATCCCTCACCTTGGACTCGAGGCTTCAATGAGGACTGATGAACGTGACGTACTTTGCTCAGGTCACTCACCGGAGCCACTGTATACACAGCACCTCCAACCCTTGGCGCCCTTACCACCTGGTATGCGGTTGAACTCCATAAATCCTGAATCTTGTGATGACCCCGCACCCCATGATCATGCAAATAAACAAACCAGCACTCAATCAAAGGCAGTTCCTTTACTCGCTGATCACGTGTCATGTGTCATGCCTGTGGCCGCTGCAGAGCACCTTCAATGGCAAACTGTAGCTGTGCCTGATGTACATGGCCAATCAAATGTCCACTTGCAACCTCGGCTCCTGGTCAAATATTAAGAAATATGGAGACTCACCGGTTTCTTTGGGTGGGATGGTATTATTAACATTAGAGTACCTGGGATAGACAAGAGGCCCAGTCTCTCTTCCTTCCAGTGGGCAAAGTTCGAGAGCAAGTTATATGAGGGACTATTGAACCTCTCACACTGGCCATTACCGGCTGGGTGATATGGACTGCTGCGAAACTTAGCCACTTGGTAGAGACTGCACAGCTCCTGGATCAAGGCAGACTCAAAGTTTAGACTCAAAGAATGAATCTGCCCCGGAACCCCAAATTTAAGACATTCTTCCACCAGGACACAGGCCACAGTCTCGGACATTGGTCCCAGGTGGGAACAGCCACTGTAAATTTACTAAATACGTCTAACAAGACCAGCATTTTCTCCTGCACCAAGTGGGAGGACTCCAAAATAGTGAAATTGATAGCCTCGATTTAATTTGTCTGTGAGGCCAACAGATGCCCCATGTAGCTCCGAGCAACCGGAGAGCCATCTTTGGCCAACTGACACAGCTCACACTCTTGGACCCAGCAGGCGGTATCTGCCAACATACCTGGCCTAAAACACCATTGCCGCACCAATTTGAGGGTGCATTTGATGCCTTGGTATCAATGTTGTTGGTGTAACTGTGTCAGTACTTCTGAATTTAAGACCATGGGTAACACCAACTGGAGTATCTCTTCCCCACCATCAGGAGAGCCCTCCTTTTCCACTAGCCGGTCCAATGCTGGAAGGGCGTCAAAGCCAGCTTGGACAAATGTCGCCACTCTATCGGCCCTAGGAGTTGACCCTGCCGGTACCATCTCAAGACTTCCCCAATAACTGGGTCTGCAACAACCTGACATCAGAAAGTGCATCAGCATTCTGGTTATGTCTACCAGACCTGAATCTCAAAATCAAATACGGCCAATTCGGTCACCCACCTTTGCTCAGTAACCCCAAGCTTGGCGGTAGCCAAATGACTAAGTGGGCTGTTATTGGTGCATACCAGACACTTATGGCCTAGCAGGTATTCGTGGAATTTTTCAGTCATGGCCCACTTAAGGACTAAAAACTCAAGCCGCATGGAACTTAAGTGGCTGTGATACGCTCAGCCAGCATAAGGCTATGACTACAGTAAGCAACGGGTCACACATTACTATCAAACTCCTGCGAAATTACTGCTCATAGCCCTATGTGACTGCCATCAATCTCCAGTATAAAATGGAATGCAAAATCTGCATAAGCAAGAATGGGTGCAGTAGTGAGCTGCTGTTAAGGGTTCTAAAAGCTTCTTCACACTGCTCTGACCGAATATCAGTCAACTCCTGACTACACTTCTTACCTGAATTACCTATAGTTAATTCATCCTCTAATTTGTGTAACAGGGAAGCCAACTTTGCAAACCCCTACACAAAATGCCTGTAATAGCTAACAAACTGCAAAAAGGTCTGCATCTCAGATGCCTTCAACAGACGAGGCCACTGGGCAATTTTACTAGGGTCTGTCACTACCTCCTGGGCAGAGATGACATGCCCCAGGTACCTTACCTCTTCTCTAAAGAACGTGCACTTTTTCAACTTCACTCGACTCTTAGGTGACCAAATACAGCCCTCAACCCCTGCAGATGTTGCTACACGGATGAGGAAAACACAATTATATCATCAAGATAGAACAAAACAGATTGGTGACGCTGGTCTCCAAAGAGTCGATCCATCAAGCGTTGGAATGTTTTTTGGGGATTACAAAGTCAGAAGGGCATTCTATTCCATTCGAATAGCCCAAAAGGTGTACAAAATGTGGTCTTCGGGCGGTCGGGTTCAGAGACAGGGACTTGGTTATACCCGCTGGCCAGATGTAGTTTTGTCATTGGTTTTAGTTAACTGCCCTTTTACCTCGTTATGAGTTCTGTTTGTCCATTGGTTTATGTTTTCCCTTGTTTTGTATTTAAGCCCTGATGTTTCACCTTGTCCTCTGTTGGTCGTTGTTAAGAAGAGGGCAACCAATGGACAAACAGAACTCATAACGAGGTAAAAGGGCAGTTAACTAAAACCAATGACAAAACTAGGACAGATAATAAAGTAATCAAACAATAAACCAATGAGGACCGGACACATAGACAAGGAGGGAAAACAGGACATGACAAAACTTCAAAATAAGAGTGCACAAAACAAAAGGCAATACGGAACATAAAAAGTGACAAAAGCTTAAATAAAAAGGTAAACAAACCAAAGACGGTGAGGATCGTTACAGATTCGTGCCATTAAGAAAACACAGTTTCACAATGATTAAGACACTCTATGCCTTTGGGCATCATACATTATGTTGCAGCTAACTAGTAATACCAATTGACATTTTAAAAACATGTCCATTCTAGGGCTGGGCGATATGGCCAAAATCACGATAATCTTTTTCATATTGTTCGATATCAATATTTATTACAATATACATTTACACATTGCACTTTCTTTTATTTATTTCAAAGTTGATGGAAAAAAGAAGAAAAAATAAATTCTAAACAGTGAAAATAGTCTCTACAAAACTGCACAGGGGGTCAAGAGACATGGCCGTAACTACCATTAGGGACACAGAGGTCATGTCCTCGGTATTTTTTCCTTGAAGTGTCATTTCATTGTGAAGTGAAAATAGCCGACGAGACAATTATCCTTGCCTCAACGGACCGTCATGTGACATGTACTTGCAGATACCGCTGTCAAATTTTCATTGTGAAGTGAAAATAGCCGACGAGACAATTATCCTTGCATCAACAGACCGTCACGTGACACGTACTTGCAGATGCCGCTGTCAAAATGAAAGTAGTCGGCTGTAGCAGATGTGTCATATGTGAGCTGTGTGAGACACTGCATTGCGTTATCCCAAAAGAGTCCTGCAAAGGTGGGATGCTTCTGGCCACAGAAGAATATTTACTGAAAGCTAAAGGTATTCTTTATTATTTTATGTATTGCAAGCCTAATTTTAACTGCAGCATGACTTGTGAAATGTTTTGTGAAATTAACATCTCCTGAACATACATTCAAAAATCATAATTTTTCATATGAATCTACCAAGGAGGTCTATAATACCTGGAAAAATTTATATATTAATGTTTTGTTTCATCAGGGTACACGGTTATGCTGCATTCTATTCAAGTGATGTGGGATATTCCTACTTGATATCTCCGGCCATAAATGCATTCCATTCCCATATTCGTAACTGCAATGCTCCCGTTAGCTTAGCAGGGGTTTGACTCTCATTAGAGATGTGTTCTAGCAACTCAACTGATAAACAATGCTGCAGCACAAACATTTGTGCTTCAGGTGTATGATTATCAAAAGAGATTGTAATTTACCATGTTTTATACACCTGTTTCAGCAGGCGTTTGTTAAACAAGCTTTAATATCATGTAATGTGGAAATGATCGATAGTACTTAATAAAGTGAATGATTATCACTTACTTTGTATATCTCCCTGAGCATCGACATGTTTGGGTGACATTATGCCCCTGCATCTCGGTGAAATTGTAGTTGAGAATTATGTATATCACTTAAAGCGTGATTGCGTCACTCAAGGTCAGCTAGAAGGCCTCGACCGGGACATATCCTAAAGATCACACCCACAAAGAACAAATAAATTAGTCTGATTGGCTGATGAATCTGACAATCTGACTTTAGTTGCTCATTCATTTGCATGGTGTAAGGCCTGATAGTGTGGAGCTCAAACTTACGTGCTGCTTTGGGCATGTGATTTGTGAAACAGTTGTCAGTGCTTGTAAGCATCAAGGAATAAATTATGACTGGATAAACTTTTTGTTTTTCTCTATTTTTGTGTAGATTAATTAAGTGTGGAAAGGATGAAAAATATTTATTTGCAATGTTAGGCCGCGGGGGGGCGGGTGGGGGGGGGGGGGGGGGTTATACAGATCTAATGATAATTTATTTTCCCCATTTGGAGGTTAAACCTGTGCGCACACACAAACACACATTATAAGCTCCATTATTCAGGACAAAAATATCAATCAGCTTCAATGGATCAACATGATGAACCTCATCACTCTGTACTTTCATCTCTTTGCTCCCTTTTATCCTCCAACTCTGCATTTTTCATGCTGTCCATCTTTTTTATTCCCTACAAATGCTCTTTATTGTCTACATCCTCCTCAATATTTTCCATCCGTTTCTCCCTCTTCCTTGACCTTTTCTCTGGTGTTCAAACGACAGCTTAGAGGACGCCTGCCCGTGTGGGCAGAGAGATAGAGCAAGAAACACACATACACACTGAAATAAAATTTTTGTTCATGATTTTTGTTCGCTCCTGAAAAGATTTTTGATATGTCAGATAAACTCCAGATTGATAATCGTATAATGATTGCAAAGCTCTCACTGGGGATCTGGGGATTTCCATTGGTAATTCTAACTGGCAATATAGAGTCTGTTTGTTTTTGTGTGTGTGCATGTACTATAATTCATAAAATTGTTCCCAAAAGTGAGCTAAACCTGATTAAAACTCCCTTTGGGGACATCTAGGGACATCCTTTATAGGAAAATGCATTCATAAATAAAGCAAATGCTATTTTTTAAAATGATAGAAATACAAGACATTTTCTTTTATAATTAGCTTTATTTAGAAACAATACTAGTCTAAGGTATGTCTCCAGTAAACGTGTGTGAGTGTGTGTAATAGTTTGATACCTAACCCCTTCCCCAGCCATACGTGAGTGTTTCAATATGGTAACTCTGTGTAGTGTGTGTGTGTGTGTGTGTGTGTGTGTGTGTGTGTGTGTATCAATGTTTGTGTGTGTAATTGGGGTAATTTCTTTATTACACTAATAAATTACTCATTAAACGGCATGTCCAAAATGTCACTGTTTAGTGTCTTTTTGTCCAACACTTCCTCCCAATCTTTCGCTCTGTGTTTTTTCACTCCTCCTCCTTCCACCTGTGAGCAGCACTGACATCTGTTGCAGAAGTGATCTTCTGTGGTAAATCATTAGCGAGCGCTCAATAAACAATCAAGAGTCGGTTCCGAAAAAAATGAAATATTTTATTGAACAACAAATTCCACTCATTTCACTTATCTGCATTCTCACTTTAGTCTTGATCAGAGATATTTATTTTGATCTTCTGAAGAGTTTTAAAAGTTCAAATAACTCACTCTTGTTTTAGGCTGCTTCACTTTGGGAAATTATCTACATCAATTCCTTTACTCAGATAAATTAATTGAGAGAATTAAAGGCCTTGAGGGCCGACAGACAAGTATACAGAAGTCTGATGATCTGAATGCTGTTGTTGAGCATTTTCTGCTTTATCATGCTCCTGATTAACCTCAAATTAGACAGTAAAATCTGGAGACTCGAAAACAGTTATTTGTCGCATCACTGATGTGCTGGAAGTTCATTGCCATTTTAAAAATAGAAAGTTCCATTTCTACACCGCAAAAAATAAAAATAAAAATAAATTCAAGTATTTTTGTCTTGTTTTCCTGTAAAATGGCCTAAACATTCTTATCACATGATTTATTTACTTGTCAAGCAAAATGTCATAAGATATTAAGTTTTGTTTTAAAAGAAATCTGACAAAATTGAGTGAACTTTAGACTTAAAACAAGAAAAATTTGAATTAAGTTAATTTTTCTTACCCCATTGGCAAATTATTTTTCTTGTTTTAAGCATAAATCTCACTAAATTCAGTTATATTTCTCTCAAAACAAGACTTATGACAGTTTTCTTGTCAAGTAAATAAATACATTTAAAGAATGTTTATATATTTTTACTTGAAAACAAGACAAAAATATTTTTTTAAATGTTTTGTTCAAAAAGTAATAACACTTTATTTTGTAAATTCTTGTAATCAGATTACAGTTACTGATTTTCAATTAAGTTAATTACATTTAAGTACATTACTTGGGTAAAATATATTTCTAAAATAAAATCTTTATGTAGAATAAAGTACATGTAAAGCATGAATTATGATCATATGTACGTCTGTTTGTATTTCTGTGACAGTTGAAGGTGTGTGCCCAACACAATCTCTTGGTGAAATCGTCAGGATTTGTGCGACTTTTCTACATTTAGCTAATTTGTATAATATCGTGCGACTGCACTGGTATGAATTCCTACGACTTTCACTACACCCAATGATGTTGCTGGACATCGTTTCCATCTAATACATGACAATTTCTTGCTTCTGTCACACACAACAGCTGTCTATCATGTTTACACACTCTAATGATCTGTTTGGTTAAGATAAGGGGTTTGGGTAAGGCCATAATATTAATAAGTATGTCCTTAATGCTTAGTGCGTGGAACTCGCGCTTACTTCCGCATTAGACATCCGGGAATTTTTACATGATGAATTCGTTCGAGTTTATGCAAACAACATTGTGCGAGACCATATGATATAGCCAACTCATAAATTATGTACGACTTTTCATGAGATAAGATTGGTGTGCCCCATAACGAGTCGTTATAACAGAGAAATGTGTGGTGCTGAGTCCATGGCTTGCGTGCAACAATGAACAAAGAGCGTAAAGCTAAAACTTCCTGTGAAAAGTCTTTTTTGAAAGTAACTAGTAAGATAAGATAAATGTATGAGGCAAGTAACAATGTTGCTTTGCAGCCATAAACATCCTACAGTTAGGCAAATTAACTTTCTAAATAAAAATGCTATTATTTATTGAATATTGGTGTTCTTCATCATAGGCAGTTGTTGGCATTGTCGCCTCACAGCAAGAAGGTCCCGGGTTTGATTTTCTTCTCAACTGGGCCTTTCTGTGTGGAGTTTTCATGCTCTCACCGTGTTTGCATGGGTTTCCTCCGGGTGCTCCGGTTTCTCCCATAAGTCCAAAAACATGTAGGTTAAGTGAATTGGAGACTCTAAATTGCCCCATATGTGTGAGTGAGTATCCCCCAGCCACTGGGGGTTGTGTAAGGAATGGCATCCAGCGTAAAACATGTGCCAAGTCAAATATGCGGATCACGAATGGTCCGCTGTGGCGACCCCTAATGGGAGCAGCCAGAAGAAGAAAAAGAAGGTATGCTTCATCATATTGCTGTTGATGTTGTTTTATAAAAGCAATAAGAGAGACAACACTGTGTGTTACAGTAATTTGACTTATATTCAAGGAGGAAGAGAGCAGTAATTCTAGGCACACATGCTTGGCAAAGGGGAAAAAAGAAACATCTTAAATGGTAGAGGAACTGTGCAGGATGGAGAGAAAGAAGGACATCATATCTGACTGTATTTTCTCCTGTTACTGTATATAGGGCAGAATATAATGAGTTGATGATGGCTTTAAGATTTTTGTCCCCTGCATGTACAGCAGTTCTGTGACTCAGTGAGTGAACTTTGTTGAAGATATTTCTGAAAACTGAATGTCTTATACTGTACACTGTCAAAACAGTGACTTTTACAAAAGTAAATGTAACACATTTCCGAAGAAAATGTTTTGAAAAATGAAAATGCTTGTGAATGAGTGGTGCTTGGCTGTACAAAGGTCACTGCTATAGGGTGTTGTGGTAAGAGCCATGGTTTCTATGGTTTTTTTGAGTGTTATTAGTGGGTTGCTAGGGTGTTGCTTGGTGGTTCAGGGCAATTACTATGTGCTTGTAAACTAGCAAGTCAAAAGAGCTCATCTCAAATCTTGATGATTTTCTGCTTTTTCTGTTTCATCACTTAGAAAGTATTAGCATACATCTCTTCAATAAGCAACACACAGTATCATTCACATAGCATTGCATAGCACATGCAGTGCAGTACAGGTTTCATGCCAAAATGTAATACTTAATGTATTATAGTAGTAATGATAATTGCCTTAGCAAGCACCCCTAATAAGAAATTAACTAATTTAGTAAAGCTTATGCTTATAACAATTGAAAAGATTTCCCAATATATTTTACATTCTTCATATTATGTATTTAAGTCTTCATATTCTATGCAGTTTTGCTTTTCATGCAAATGTGTCTTTTAAGGATATTTTCTAGAGAAAAAGTAAGCATTTCAATATGGTTACACATGGATTTAACATCTGTAAAATCAAACATTCATCATCAATGGCAAGGCTGTGTGTGTTGTGGTGATAATAGCTCAAATAATAGGTGTCTTGCTTGTCAGGAAAGGCTCATTAAAAGCCCTATTACACTCATTAAGCCATTACCTGACTCTGACCTGTAGATCTACAACACACAGACACACACAGACACAAACACATATACACACACAGCTAAATGGCTGGCTAAATATTTCATGGTGAACACTGCACAGGAACATTTAATTAAGCTAATTGATCCTTTCCCTTCATGGTGAAAAATTGTCAACCATGAGACAAATGACAAGGCGTCTCTTTCTTTCGTTCCACTTCCGCCTCCCTCTCTTCTCTCTTTTTCTTCCTTCTCTCCCTTTTTTCTTCCTTCATTTCTCACTTTCTCTCCAACTATAAATTTCTCTGTTGCCCTCTCTATCTTTCAGTTTTTTTCATGACATTCATGTCTTTGTTTAATTTCAATTAATTCTATATCAGTTATACTTTGTTTTCGCACAAACTCCGGCAACCATTTCAGAGTGCACTCGCACACATACTCACGCACTCACACACACACACATTTGTAATGAGGTGCACTGGTGCTTATCCACTGAGTAAAAGGAGTTTCTCTCCATATTTTCCTCTCATTTGATGTTGAGAAAGTCATTTCACACCTGACAAAGTTCGCTGACAGGAACTCATACACATGCATGTGTGTGAATTATACATGCCACTGAAAAATGATGTAGAGTTACAAGTCGGCCTGCTACTGAATACATTAGACTCTTAAAATATATGTTTATAATGCATAAAGTTCTTAAATACAACTCACAGGTTGTCTTTTGCACTCTATTTGGACCTGCTCTATATTTGGACCACATAAGGACATTAGACCTTGTTGCTTTCATCCTAACCCTTACCCATACCCTGTATCCAACCTTAACCTTAACCATATTAAGTAACACTTTTCTTTTCATTGTAATCTCTCTCCACGACTACACTGACACAAGGTGCAGTTAAACTCTAGGGAGAGTTTATCTTTTACCTGAACAAGTCAACACAGTGTCAGTGTACATGTACACACAGCAGAAGCTGTGAGATTAGTAGCAGTTACAGGACAGAAAATATTATTTGGTGAATCATAAGGCAGAGCAGTAATATTACAGTAATGCTTTCATTTATTCAGTTGCTCCCCCTGTCCTGCCTCTCCAACCTCTGTAGCTCTTTATTGTCTCTTGATGATGCAGTCATATTAAGCCTGATCCTCATCCAACATCATAATCACATTTCTCTTTCTCTATTACACACACACACACACCATGCCTCATCTGGAAGATGCCATTAAAACCCACTCTCACTCGACACAGATTGATCACTGATGAGGTTGGAACGTGGACATAAAAAGATAAACCAGAATTTGTTGCGAGGCCTGAATATCACACACACCATTCACAATCTTACACACACATGCTCAGAAATTTCCACAGCACTGGCTTGTTCTTTGTTTTCTCGGGTTGCCTTATTGTCTGGTGTCTGAGGTCCTCTTAGGACACTGGTAATTTAGTACTTCCACCTATTTGTTCAGACAGATTCTTTCTGTTTTCCATTTTCTTTTCGCTCCTTTTCTCCACTGACTCAAACATTGCTTAAACTACTGCCTCTCTGGTATTTTTAAAAGGAAACTTTCAGCTGACTTGGCTAATTAATATATCCAATACTAACATTTCTTCCTTGCTCGCTCTCCTTTACATAAACATATACAAATCCTTTCAAAATTAAAGCTGATGTGATTTTTTTTTTCTATGTTAAAATTATTTTTCGTATCTCAGCTTCAACTAGCTACACAAAAAAAGTTTAACACTGCGAAAAATTACTCTTTGTTTTAAGCAGCCCGTCCTGCCCCAACACAGCAACATTTGCTTGATCTGTTTGTACAACCAATGGAAGATGGAAAGTTTTCTATAACTTTCCATCTTTGAAAGCAATTATTTATTTGTGTAATTCCATTTAGTGATGCTAGTGGCACATAAATAACACATTTTTAGCCTTAAAACTAAAATAAAGCTAATAAAAATAATTTGAAGGCAGGGACATAAATTAACCAGGCCTTGGGGCAAATACTAGTGAATTCATTTTGCATCCTGACCAATTAAGAGTATTTTAAATGTAGTCTTGTTAGTGTTTGTGTTATAGCTTGTATTATTTATAGCTACACCTTTGATAGCTCTACTTAGAAAAAACAGCTATAATTGTCTATAATAATAATTTATTGATAGTAAATTTCAGTTAAATGTATTAATTGGATCACACTGTGTTCTTTATTTAGTACAATATGCCTCCAATTACAAAGGCAAGTACTGGCCAATTGACAAAGTATTTAATTTCTGAAAAGTTTTCTTAAAAAAGATCCAGCATTTTGTTGTGTCATAGTGCTATATAAAGACGCATACACAGCTGTCCATCTCAATAGTGAAGTAAAGTAACGGAAATGTTCCGCTGCAAATTTATGGATTTTTTGCAATAAAGCATGCATTCTAATGAAAGATTTTAGGAATAAAAATGTATAATGAATGATGAAAAGCACCGTGAACAATGTGGGTAGTAGTGGTTCCTTGAATCCTGTAATGCAGACATCCCATTACACCATATGAAACAGGATATTAATGGCTATGGTTAACTAGAAAGAACTCTGGAGATTTCACTGAAGAGCTTGTCATCAGCTAGCTAGCAGCTGCACATTGCGCTATTAGCAGTATGAATATACAATAACTTCCCTTGCTGGTTAAATGTTTTTGTCAGAATCTGAACTGTGGAAGTTTTGTGTTTCTTGCATGTGAGTATGTAAGCTCTTTTAGAAAGAGGATAATCTATGGACCTTAAAAGCAAAGCAATTACAAAGGTTCTTGTGACTATAAGTGTATGTGGAACATGAAGGGATAGAGCATAATACTGACTCCCAAATTCCAATTTTATTCACTTTTCTATTTCTGTCTGCTCACTCTCTCTCTCTCTCTCTCTCTCTCTCTCTCTCTCTCTCTCTCTCTTTAACCTCATGCGTGAGTCTTTCCCTCTGTCTGTCTGTCTGTCTGTCTGTCTGTCACTTATTTCTATCCCTTTAACATACTTAATTATGTCTTAATGAAAATCTAAAATGTCCCCAGGTTGACAGATAAACGTGTGTGTGTGTGTGTGTGTGTGTGTGCGCGCAAGTGTGTGTGTGTGCACGTGTGTGTGTGTATGTGCGTGTGTGTCCAGGTATTCCCTACGTTATGGGGACCAAATGTCCTAACAAGGATAGTAAAACCTAAAATGTTTGTAGTTGTGGGGACAATCAGTCGGTCCCCATGAGAAAATCAGCTTATAAATCATACTAAATTATGTTTTTTTTAAACTGTAAAAATGCAGAAAGTTTTCTGTGAGGGTTAGGGGATATAGAATATAAAGTTTGTACAGTATAAAAACCATTACGACTATGGAGAGTCCTCAAAAAACATGAAAACCCAACATTACCCATGCGTGCGCGCATGTGTGTGTGTGTGTGTGTGTGTGTGTGTGTGTGTGTGTGTGTGTGTGTGTGTGTGTTGGCTTCTGGTGTCGGTTCAGACAAAAGCCACTTTAGTTCTGTTCCATCAGATCAGGCTGGCATCCCATAGAGTCAGTAACCAGGGCAACCTGGTATTCTGGTGCCCCAGGGGAAAGAGGGAGAGAGACAGTGTGTGTGTGTGGTGTGCCGGTGAATGCATGGGGTTGGCAAAATGTTTTTAAGCTGTCTTCTAAAAATGGAACACAGGAGCTCAGGAGGCAACATTTTTGTGTTTTTGCTTCAAAGAGATGCTGACTAAATCTGAACTGATCTAAGTTGTATTAATTCCAAGTGACCTGTTTCAGCTGTGTGTGAGTGTGCATAAAAGTGGGTCAGTAGTCAGTTAAAGAGGAAACGGGTCAGAAGCATACGTCAGCTCTGGATAAGATTACTGAAGAAATCTGTTGGACAACTGGAAACCTTTTACACAGAGCTCAAGCATGAGGAACTTTCTGTGTATTTGAGTTGATCCATAATTTATCTGTTAATGTTACATTTACAGGATAAAAAGTGTTATTCACTTTGATGTGAATTAACATTCATATCTCACCTCTCTTCTAGAAAAAACATTTAAAAAAAAGTACAGTTTGGTTTCACTTTTTCTGAGACAGTGCCTTTAATGTTCCATCCGTATCAAGTGTTCTGTGGATGTTGAAAAATGTATTTTTAAAAATGTGATGAATTCATAGTAGAATATTTTTGCATATTTGCAGTGTGATTTGTGATGATTCATTGTCATAACATGAGCTGGCTGCTTTGGTTTTAAAGACTAAACTAATGGTAAATGCTCCTTCATTCGTTTCCCCAAACACTGACTCTAAATGTAAAATTAGGAAAACATGATCGAACTCTCGTTGAACACACAACATGAAAATCCAGCCATTCATAATTAATTGAGGTAAAACGCTGTGAACAAACCCATTGGCAGCACATTTGAATTAGATTTGCCAGGCCATGAGCAGTAAAACAGGAACAGTCGTTGTATTAGATTAGACAGACCAAAAGCATAAACGCATCAAACGTAATTGCATTATGTGTATTGTGTTCAAGGGCCTTCGTGAAGTACAGAAGATGTGCTGAATGCGTGCCAGAGGGTGAACACAGTGTGAAAAAATGCTTAGCTACTGCTTGTTCATTTATTGGGGTTATTAATCATTCATCTCAACTTGAGCGATATTATCAGTTCAGTGTTGTTACTCTGCTCTGCTCTGTGTTTGTTTTTGTTTTTGTCTTTGCCAGCCTCTGGCCAGTGAAAAGCAATATCAAAGCTTGTGTGTGAATTAAAGTACATTTATCATTGCTTATAATCGTACTGTAGGTGGATAGAACAGAGAGAGTGAGATATGAGCTAAGAGAGATTAAAGGTACACAAAGGTGCACTGCTCATGCAGTAAACTTAGAGGCAGATGTGATGATGTGGTGATGAATGTTATGTAAGTCTTTTGTGTTTGCCTTCATCTGTGTGTAAGTCTGCCTGAGGATGCTGGCATACTTCTCTTTCTCCATCCTGTATGAGTTCATATAATGACTCACAGACTTTATTGCCTCTCAAAGAACATAGCTATAAAAATCAATGTGCACTTATTTAGAATAAATTAATCTTTCCCTTGGAGTCCGAAAGATGATTTTTGGCAAATGCCAGCCATAACCACAGTTCTAGGGCTGATCCGTTCCTCCCGGAGCAGAACAGGAGCGTCAGTGAGCGAAAGAGCGCGGTGGTCTGGCAATACTCATTTATCTTCATTATACGCTCAGAATCACTGAGATACAGAGAGAGAGAACAGAGCCTGACTCTACAGTAGCCATACGGCATGTGTGTGTTTATGTGTGCGTGATGGATATTGGGTGCCTGAAACAGAGGCATATCTGGGTTACATAAAGACCTTGATTAGACTGAATGTGCTTTTAGGCCTACAGTAGAGGGTTTGTGTGTTCTGCGCGCGCGCGTGCGTGCGTGTGTGTGTGTGCATGCGTGTGTGTGTGTGTGTGTGTGTGTGTGTGTGTGTGTGTGTGTGTGTGTGTGTGTGTGTGTGTGTGTGTTCGACGGCTTTGATTAGCTGATTACAGTGTTTTTATAGTTACCCACTATGCCCACCATTATAACTTCCTTCAGCTGTAACACAGGTACCTCTGTGCACGTCCATGCTGAACCTTTTCTTGCTGACACTCAAAAGTCCATCAGCCATCTGCTTTCCTCCATTCTCATGTGACAAATATTCATATTTCTTTCATTTACTCTGTGGAATTGGAGTTTAATGGGGCTCCTGTTTTCCAAGAGTTTGCTAACAGCAGCAATAAATGAAATGGAATATAGTGGTGGTCTTTGTGTGTTTGTAAGGGTATATCATTGTATATTCAGTGCTTGAAGTAAGACGGTACTCACCAGTACACAGTACCTGCGATTAAGTCAGGATCACTTCTGTCAAATGAATACTAACTTGAATGATTGAATGAATATTTTATTGAGTGTACATAGGGCTGGGCGATAAAACGATATCGATATATATCACGATAAAGAAAATCCACAATAAGCTTTTGAGGAATTTTCGATATTTACTGCGTGTCGCTAAAACACATGCAGTTCGGCTTTCTCAAGCTGCGTTTCCACTGGGGCGGACGAAATCCGTTCAAAGGCGGACTTGCTCCGCACCGCTGCCAATCCTACGATCCACCTTGCGAGCATGACGCTCACCTTTCATAGGAATTATTTGAAAACGCTCTCAGCTTCGCTCACAACGCGCCAGTGGTAACATAAGGTCAGACTGAATGAACTTGCTAATGTTAGCTTCCTTGCTAACAATTAAATTACGTCGGACACCGGATTGATTCCATCTGCACCGCAAGACTTCATGACAACAGTTACACCCTCTCATCGTCTCTAGTGAACAACAGTGATGAGGACAACAGCTCTGATCTTTCTCGCTGTAATCTTGAATATTGTTCTCTAGCAACAAACATGCATCATTTCTGCCCTGTCCCGCTCTGCACACGTCACCTCTTTTCCCTGAATGTGTGTAGACATGAAGCGCCGCATGAGTTTAGACCTTTTAGACAATAACGTTTTTCCCTTCTAAATGTTTCTTTATTAATCATCATGTTACAAGCTTTTAAATATAAACAAATCGAATAAACAAATTGATTTCTGTTATAATTTTGTTAAAATTAATTAGATGTCTGGAATGGATAAGGAAAGACTAAAATTACTAGTTGGTAGACTAGTCTCTCACTTTAATGAGAATATACAAATGTTTTTTTACATTTTTTAAAAAACGTTTTCTAAATTTTCTCTCGGGACACCCCTGAACCCACATTCAGCATCATTCTAGAGTCACACAGGCTTTTATGCCCCATACTTGGGTATCTGAATCTAAAGAA
Organism: Moxostoma hubbsi; assembly: GCA_032164185.1. NCBI lineage: Eukaryota > Metazoa > Chordata > Actinopteri > Cypriniformes > Catostomidae > Moxostoma > Moxostoma hubbsi. The sequence continues at coordinate 26,779,628 of JAVLUX010000008.1, forward strand.
ATATAAAATATATTTCATTTTAATGTAAAAATATTCCAACAAATACTGGACTGCTGTCACTATGCTTCAGAACAAACGATGATCTTTTAACATTAATTTTCAATTGATAAACAGTAAAAGGTGGTAAAATTGGTAAAAGATCCCGCAGACCCCAGTGCTTTGGCCGTCTCTGGACCCCCTGTGCAGTTTTGTAGAGACTATTTTGACTGTTTAGAATACATTTTTTCTTCTTTTTTTCCATCAACTTTGAAATAAAAAAAGAAAGTGCAATGTGTAAATGTATATCGTGATAAATATCAATATCAAACAATATGAAAAAGATTATCGTGATAGTAATTTTGGCCGTGTCACCCAGCCCTAGAGTTACACAATTTAAGCATCTGTTGGTGCTGGTGGTATGGTTCTGATCTGGGCAAACTCAGCATGCAGGGATATTCTGTTTACTTGCAAATGTACTTTTAAAATGTTTTAAACATTTTATGTCACGAATCTTGTGAAAATTGGTAAATACAGTGACTAGTTTTATTTTTCATAATCTTTTATTACGTCATCCCTGGTACCGTTAATAACACTTCTTTTTTCGGACACCTTGTTATGTAAATAAGCATTGCTCAAACACGCAAAAAATATATATATTTTAGGGAGATATGGTTAAAAAACAGTTGACATTTAATGGAATGTCCTCATTTAATTCCACTACATTTACTATACAGCTCTCATCCACACTAGAATGCCATTTTCCTCCACCAAAAACAAAGCGTTTAGAAAACACTCTCTAATTACCACATACTTAAGAATCTGAAAACAGAGTATTCAAATGAAAATGGATTAGTGTGGATGTGGCCTTGGTTAGCATGTGTGTGTACAGAATGAAGAATCACTTGAATGCTGATCTTAACAATTACATTCCTTATGCCACACCACATGAGCATAATATATTTTTCTTTCTATCTATTACCTCATTAATTAGTAAAAATCCATCAGAAAATAAAATAAAATTACCATATGCAGATTTCCTGAAAATAACCACAGCGAGCGGTAGACAGAGGGAGCATTATCCCTGCAGTTTAAAAGCATATCTCCTCTTGGCTGGCATTTGCAGCTCAGAGAGCAATAAAACTTTTTCTTTGAGAGTTAAGTCTCTGTCCAGCATTGCTATAAGCAAAAAACATTGCCAGAGTGTGTTTATGTGTGTGTGTGTTAAGGCCTTCACATACAGGGTCACTGTCTCTAATGCTAAAAGGACATCTCTGATCCTCATGCTGAAAAACATGAGGCATGTGTAAGAAGCTCAGTGGTTTTTAGAGGTGTTGTGATGATGTAACATTGCAAATTACAACTTTTCCCCATAAGAGATTTATAATACATGATTTATATGATTTTGTTCTGAGCTAGCAGATTTAATGTACACGTGCACATACAAGCATCCCTAAACAAAAACCCCTCGGGATTCCTTTTTATGTATAAAAAAATCAAATAAAAAGCCCTGATTGAACAGTCAGAAACTAATCCACAAAGATTTAAAAACAATGTAGATACAAATCAGTAACCCATGTCATTTTGATATTTGCTTTATTTTTCCCTTGTAGACATATTAATGACCTTCACAAGACAGTGTTGCCTCTTATGAGAGCACATTGCATTGCAATTCACTTTTAGGAATGCAGCTGACATGAAGCCTAATCCAGATTGAAATCCAGATTGGCATGCCTCTGGAATCCAGTGTGAAATATTTGCAAGGCATGATGGCTTTGATATACCACATAGGCATTCAAATGCTGCAGTGTTGATGAAATCTACTGTAGAGGGTGAGGAATTTTTCAGGATGCATAACACATAGCCAAATTCTGTTGTATTCTGTTCATATCAGCTGTAAAAAAATAAAAATAAAAAATTTTTTAAAAAAAAGCTACAATGACGGAGTCAAAACGAATGAACCACTTCACGTTTATAATGTTGATGTTTTAAAGCAGGTGGTGATTATTTTTAATCAACCTACAAACAGCAGTTACTGGCCTCGTTTAATAAATGTGAAGAGCTAGTTTATTTAGCTCAGTGTTTGTATCAGAACAAGTTTCACCTTGTAGAGGAATAGTGCAGAAGACATGAGATTAGGGGCTTGACTATTGGCAGGAGGGTTTTGGAGAATCTGCTTGTTTTGCTGCAAGTGCGTTAAGGAATGTTTTGGCGGGTAAACACACTGTCAGTATCCATTTGAGTGTTTAGGACTGACATCCCTCTCTAGGGCACTTAGGAACAGTGATTATGCACACTCACACATACCCTCCAACCTTGAGATAAAACCTGGAATACTTAAGCCCATCACAAGATCTGATGACTCTATAGATGTTTGGATGAACAATATTCTGAGTGGGACAAGATGAACGATATTTATCATTGGAGATTACACAAAATACTGTGCAGTCAAAGCAAAGATCCCATGACCAATTAATGGATTTTATCGTTAATGGACCAGTGTCTGGATTTGGAATGTGGCTATTTCGAAAGCTTTTCTGGAGAAATGCCCCCATCTCCACCTCTCTACACATATGTGCTTTTAGAGGGGCTCGATCCCAGATATGCATGCCTGATTGTTGGAATGCACACTTTTTCTCTGGTGGAAACAATCTGAAAATGATGGTGAAGATGGAGTAGCTATATAGCAATAGCTCAAAATATTAGTATTATGTTTGATTTAATGAAGTACTGTATTTGTCAAAAAATCACGGAAAATGTTATTCCTCATGACTTGACCCCTTTAACATTAGGTTTAAGGTCACTGCGGGACTCACATAAGCACAGTATCACCCTTCATTTCCTGTCCCCACTGTCTCTATGAAAAAAAAAAATCCAAATAGTATTTTTAACTATTATAATAATATACTGTATGTTATTGTAGTATAGGGGAGAACGGGACTAGTTGTCACACATGAAATTTGTCACAATGGTAAGATTTTAAGTCAAAAGTGGTTTTAATGAATTGTTTTGTGCTTCATAATTGTTTTATGTTTTACATTTTTGCTTATTAAGATTCAATGTTCTTGTCACTCCACTGTTGTTATTGTTGTTTTGTTGTTACTCCACTTGTTTAAAGGCAAATTCCATTGGGACAGCATGCTTCGCTATTGGTCCAAGTTGCCACGAAAATGTCTTGTCTTCAATGAATGGTTTGTGTTTCCTGTGCAAGTGTGGTTAAAATGTTCAATAGCTTAATTGGTGGCCAAGACTTAAGGTACGTGGCTATGACTTTTAAAAATAAGCGTGACCAAGAAATATTCACTGGAGTAAAAAGTGAGAAAGCTAGCTCCGGCCTCCCCTATTAAATAAACTACTGTATATACTATTAAATTACATACTATTATAATACTATATATATGTACTTAAATATGAAGTCTGATGTAGATGTAAACGTGGATTTGTGAGAATGTGTGTGGCTTGGGCTTTTCTAAGTACCCTGCAGTGGGTCCTATGCTGTTTATGCACTGTGACAAGCGAAACCAATTTAACCTTCATTTCACATAACCTCTACAGATGTGAGCCCTTTCTCAATCAGCGTCTCTCTTTCTTTCTCTCCCTCTTATGGATGTTTTTTTGTAATATTCATCTCATCAATGCTGATGCAAATTAGAAGTGAAAACAATTTCTAGGAAACAGTCAGAGCGGTGAGGGTAGGGTGGTGAGATTTCTGATCTTTGTACACAATTTCCCTGCAAGCTGCTACAGATCTCTGACCTTTTCATCTCAGAAACAGTTTGCAGCACAGTTCCTGTCTGTTGGATGTGTTAAAGACCTGAGGCTGCTTGAAACCCACATATTTAAAAGAAATGAATATGAATTGATTTATTTAGGCCTATTTATTTATAAAAGGCACCAGTATGAATAGAGAACAAACAGTTAAATTCAGTGTGTGCCCGCTTTTGGTTATACAAAAGGAGTGCATGTGTGTGTGTATGTGTGTGTGTGTGTGTGTGAGAGAGAGAGAGAGAGAGAGAGAGAGAGAGAGAGAGAGAGAGAGAGAGAGAGAGAGAGAGTCACTGTTACCATGCAGGTTATTGCTGTTTCAACAGAGCATGCTTTTGGCAACATTAAAATTGCAGTCTGTTCATGTTCATTTGAGCAGGACTCTGCTTGTAGCTTTTGGCAAAGTGCAGTAATATTTCTAAGGGTGATAATATGTGTTGGGTAACAGGGCAGTTTCAGAATTCCACTGTAATCCATTATAATGTGGTATGAGATTCATAAGGTGTAAAATCACTGTTTAGTACATTATCGCATCATTTTTATTATGTACTCCTGCATATTGAATATACATTATTAGTGTGAGTGTTTAAAGGTGTCATGAATTGGATTTTTATTTTATAATGTTCCTTGAGGTCCACTTATAATGTTAGTGTGATTTTCTTCATTAAAAATAGTCATAATTTAGGAACAATTGGTCATTTTCTATACAGATTTTTGCCTCTGATTCAAATGCTCCATTTTTGGGGGCATGTGTTCTTGAAGACTTCAGTGTAAATGCCTAATGCTGTGATAGGGTAGCATCTTTGCATGTGGATAAGTGTAAGCGCCCCTCCATTATGCATGTGTGGCATTTTTTGAAAACTTCAGATGGTTAAAAAAATGACAACTAGAGAAATTCATCCATACATGTTTGAGAGAGAGTCTGATCCCCAATTTGAAGAAAATTAGCCCCCTCCACAAACACCATGGATACTGCAGTCTGTGACAGCATGGTAAGTAATCACAGTAATTTACTTGTCTATTTGTGTAATAGGTATTACTTTTATTCTTGTTTAAACCAAGACACGACAGAACTGTTTGTATCTTGTTACATTGTTGGGGAATTTTCCAATGGTGAAACATTTCTGTGTTTTACAAATGCTGAGTAACGCATGACAGTACCAAATAAAGTAAAATACATGGTGCTAACACATTTATAACTGTGAAAGGATACATTTACCATGCAACATGTAAACGTATACAGGATACATTCGCCAGTGTTTGTTGCACTGTCTTTCGTCATATAATATCATATATTCGGTGTAGTGACAAATGCAATCTGTGGCAATTGTGCCATCATGCCAACAGAACAAGAAAATATATGCTGCTTAGAGATCCCTGTGCCTTAACTAATACACAAGCATCTAAAATCACTAGGATCAAATCAAAAACTCAGTACGCATCTAACTGTCAATACTATCAAAACATACTATCAAAACAATTTACATGGATACATACACTTGTTTGTTGCAACATCACTGACGGGTCCAATATAGTTATCACTGCATTAACTTTTAATTTTTTGTAGGTCTGTTTATTTATACAGATTTCCCGATTAATTTCTGATTCACTTGCTCTCGATTCAATTCCGATTATGATTCATAGGGGTATATTTCTGTTACAATGTCCACTTGTTTAGAAGAAATTCTCTCCCAGATAATGCTGTTAATTTTACTGGGGGCTGAGGAGGCAAGTACATGGCCGAGCGTTTTTCTGGTGAGAGAGGAAGCGGTAAGGGTTTTCACCTGAGATGAATTGCTGATAATTGTGATTTCTATGTTCACAGTGAGAGGCAGGGAGATAAAAGGCTGCCCAAAACCCCAGAGAGGAAGAGAGAGACAAGCCTGCATGTGTGTGTGTGTCCGTGCAGCCTGCAGTGTCGAGTGTGACATTTTCTTTAAGTTGTGAAAATAAAATGCCTTTTGAGATGGATTAGTTGCCTCCTGCTTCCTCCTTTTTCTCCTCCATGAATGAACCTTGTTACACTGGTGCCGAAACTTAGGATTTAGAGGAAGAGGATATGCTGTCATGGAGTCATCGCCACTGGAAGAAGTCATGTGGACCCTCGCCAGCATCCCCAAGGCCAAAACCAGGTCCTCATGGAACTCAGAAGAGAGCAGCAGCGCTTTGAGGTGCTACTTCGGGCCCAGGAAGAAGATCGGCGGGTGCTGTGGAGCTTGGTTTCCCAGGAGGGGCAACCGCTGCAACCTCAGCAGCAGTGCCCCCCCGCATGTTGCTTACCAAGATGGGCCCCATGATGACCCAGCAGCATACCAGGAGATCTTTGAGCATAACGCTGAAGTGACCACAGGGCCAGTGGATGGTGCATCTGCCAGCATTGCTGGCCGGTGAAGCCCAGAACGTAGCGCAACAACTTCCGGTCACTAACCTCCTTGACTACTCAGTGCTGAAGAAGCAGCAACAGCTCCATGAAGTCTGCCACCGGTGAGTGCTGACCAAGGAGGACAGCGACGCTGTTGATGACCCCCCACCCCCCCCATTCTCTCCTCCCCCCTTCCTTCCGTCCTGTTCCATTTCCCCTGAAACATTCCTCCAAGACCGGCCTCTCGGGCTGGGGAGTCTACTGCTCCACCTCATACTGTCTCTCTCCAATCTTCATCTAAATTTGGGAACCAATTAGCCATCTTATCGCTCATTATTGAAGGGGTTGTGTGTAGATGGGTCCTGTGAGAAAGTGAATTGATGTTGGATGTGGGAAGTATGAGCTGGGGAGTACTCGCTTTTAGGTCTAATTGATATGAGTTTTTATTCCTTATTTACTGTACAGTGTTTTTCACTAGACAGTAATATTCAGAATGCTCCGAATTGTTGAGAACATTGAACACTCTGAACAGTGTTGAGGGTCAGTGATGAGGAGATGTTGCTGCCTATTCTAACCACCTGACGTCTGCCTGACAGGATGTCCAGGATCCAGTTGCACAGTGAGCTGTTTAAGCCCAGAGTCCGGAGTTTCACATCAAGCTTGGAGGGCATTATGGTGTTAAATGCTGAGCTGTAGTCTACAAACAGCATTCTCACATATGTGTTCCTTTTTACCAGGTGGGAGAGAGCAGTGTGTATTGTAGATGCAATGGCATCATCAGTGGAGCGGAAGGCAAACTGCAATGGGTCCAAAGAGGTGGGCAGCACTGAGCAAATGTGATCTCTGATTAACCTCTCAAAGCATTTGCTGATGATGGGGGTCAGAGCAACAGGACGCCAGTCATTTAAACAAGTGATTTTTGATTGCTTTTGTACAGACACAATGGTGGATGTTTTGAAGCATGTGGGGACTACAGACAGGGAGAGAGACAGGTTGAAAATGTCCGTAAAAATACCAGCCAGTTGGTTTGCGCACGCTCTGATGACGCAGCCCGGAATGCCATCTGGACCCGGGGCTTTATGGATGTTCACCCATCGGAAGGATCGAGGGCAGTGTTATTTTCCTTGAAACGATCATAAAATGTATTAAGCTCATCCAGGAGAGGCAGCGGTGTTCGCGGCAAAGTTTTTATTCCCTTTGTTGTCCATGATGATGTTAATTCCCTGCCACATACTTCTACAGTCGGTGGTGTTGAACTTTCCTTAAATTTTTGGCCTGTACTGGCATTTGGATGCTTTGATAGTGTTACGGAGGGCATAACTGGCTTGTTTATGCTCCTCCATGTCCTCGGAATTAAAAGCGGAGGTCCGCGGATTAAGTGCCGTATGAACATCGCCGTTAACCCATGGTTTCTGGTTGGGGTAGATCCGTATTATTTTGGTCGGAACAACGTCCTCTACGCACTTCCTGATGAAACACATTACTCTATCAGCGTAAACCTCGATGTCGTCATCAGATGTGGACCGGAACATCTCCCAGTCCGCGTGATCAAAACAGTCTTGTAGCGCAGAGTCTGAATGGTCTGACCAGCACTGGCTCGTTCTGAGCGTGGATGCTTCCTGTTTCAGTTTCTGCCTGAAAGCGGGCAGAAGCAGAACAGAAGTGTGGTCTGATTTACCAAATGGTGATCGGAGGAGGGATCCAAAACCTTGTGTGTTTAAGCTGATGTGTTGGTGGTATTTTGGGGCGATTGTTTTAAAATTGGCTTTGTTAAAGTCCCCGGTAACAATGAACGGTTCAGGGTGCGTGGATTCCTGCTCACTTATACTCCCATACAGTTCCTTGAATGCCCGGTCTGTGTTGGCTTGTGGGGGGGGGGGGGATGTACACAGCAGTGATAATGACAGTGATAAAGATCAGGAGAGCAAAAAGACTTGATAAGGCAGTTACGTGCCTTCATTTACTTATAAACAAAGTGAGACTGTTAGACCCTGTTAGACTCATCCTCTCCCAGCCTAATATATGTACGCATGAAATATGCATACCAATTGTCAAGAAAATTAGTCAATGCTTCATCAAGACACAACAAAACCATAGCGTTTCCTGGCAAAAACCAGAGCAGAGAAACAATCCAGCAACAGCGTCAGGCTCTCACAGCTGAGAAAGGGAATAATATAGGCAATGTTCTTAAATACAACCCAGCGCTCCCAAAACACATACCTTATATGACTACAAGCATGATTAATAACACATTCTCCTTACCTTCTCCAGTGTCCACATCCAGTTTGTGCAACCAGCGAGAAACAACATAGTAGCAAGGATTGAGATAGGAAGTAACCCAACTGCCAACCCCAACTCGTACAGTCGAAGACCAGAACAAGTCAGCGTCTCTACTGTAGAACATACATTTAACAGAATGCAATTCTCGTAACCAAATACGTTATCATCTACCAAACAACAAGTAGCGCATTCTCCTTACCCACTCGGGTACTCGCATCTGGTTCCTGGAAACAATGACGAATGTGCATTAATGATGCAGCAGTTCACTGAAAATGATGCATACCAGGCAGCATGTATGCGCACATTTTTATAGCCCAGGGGTGCAGCTGATAGGCCAAAATGCCAAAAAACAATAATGAAAGTAAATCGCCCCACCTGCCACAGATACATAGGACAGGGGGCTGGGTGCTGTACTGTCCCAAGTGGTGGAGGGGTAAGGAGCGCCCCGGTGCTGTACATTAGTCGGAAACTCTCTATGAGAGAGACTAAGTTTAGCACCATAGAGAAGGTGTGCTTAGCCATCAAGTGGGTGGCCCTCACTCTCCACTTCTATTAGCTGGAATGGGTATTCGCCCTCTGTTTGGACCATGCCCTACTCCAATGGCTCCACCGCTTGAAGGATGACAATGCCCAGATCACTCGTTGGTATCTGGCACTCCAGCCATTTAAGTGGGTAGGCTGGGCTGTTCCCCTGACCTGAGTCGGCCAGTGGGGGTATGTGGAGGCAAGGGCATGGCTGAGCGTTCGTCTGGGGAGAGAGGAAGCGGTAAGGGTTTTCACCTGAAATGAATTGCAGATAATTGTGATTTCTGTTCACAGTGAGAGGCAGGGAGTTAAAGGCTACCCAAAACCCTAGAGAGGGAGAGAAATACAAGCCTGTGTGTGTGTGTGTGTGTCTGTGCTGCCTGCAGTGTTGAGTGTGACATTTTCTTTAAGTTGTGAAAATAAAATACCTTTTGAGTTGGATTCATTGCCTCCCACTTCCTCCTTTCCCTCCTCCACAAATGAACCTTGTTACACAGACCTTCTAACTAGGTTTGAAATGACATGAGTAAATAGTGGCAGAATTTTCATTTTTGTGGAAACTATTCCTTTAAGCTGGGATAAGAAAAATTATTTTAAATTCGAAATGTTACCCAAATAACCTATAAATTATAACTAAATACCACCTCCAAAAAGTAACACCATACCTTCACTTAACATTTCTGAGAGACAGTGTGTGTGTGCATGCGTGCGTGCGTGCGTGCATGTGTGTGCGTGTGTGTTATCACATGACATAGCGGTGGCAATTGTAATGTCAGGGGGATACCAATGTGGCCTGAAGCCATCAATGAACTGAAAGTGAGCAGTGAAGAGTTAATAAAGAGAGGATAGGGTCTGGTAAGAGTTAATGCAATATGGCTTTGCTGTGTGTGTCTGTTTGTCCTTGTGTCCAGAGGCTGCACTGGTATAATTGAGTAGGGATTTCATTGCTCGTGTCCAACAGCAGGACAATCCCAGTGGCCCTGCACGAACACACACACACACACACACACACACACACACACACACATACACACACGTACCTTCACACAATGTTCCTTAAGAGCACACCGAGCATACCCTCTCAATGTCAGGCTTTTAGCCAGCAGCATTAAGCTTAAAAGAATTCATATCAGATTTGGGAATAGATCCACCTATACTGCAGAAGGGAATGTAGGATTTTCACCCAAAAAAAAAAAAAAAAGCATTTGAAAGCTTCTACATGTGATATGTCACTAGTGAACAAATGTTCAATGACAAATGTTTCCATGTTCAATGACAAAGGGACAAAAAACAAGTTCATCACCAAGAACTTAGGTGACAAAGGCAATGTAAATAATGGTTGATTAACATTGACTATAGATTATGTGGTAATACTTTACAGTAAGGTTCTACTGTATATTTATTTTTCGATTTATTAATGTCTCAGATATCATGAATTTGCAATAATATGTATTTTTATAGCATTTAATTACCTTGGTTAATTTTATAGTACTGTATAAATAAACTATTGCTCATTGTTCATGTTACTTCATAATGCATGTTAACATAAAGGAATAGTTCTCCCAAAAATTAAAATTGTGTCATGATTTCCTCACCCTCATGTTGTTCCAAACACATATGACTCTTCCGTGAAACACAATTTTTTTTTATATATATATATATATAAATATTCTAGTCCATCTTTTGAATACAATGGCAGTGGATTGTGACTCACTCTAAATCTTAAAGAGGACCCAAAAGTATCAAAATGTAATCTAAAAACATGTTTAACTATAATTTTTGTGCTAAACACAAAGTAAGGTCTCGCATGTACATGCGTGCCACTGTGAACAAGGTCCTCTCATACCACTCATGAACATGCAACTGACGTCAGCATTTTCAATGAAAAATGACTTTAATTTTGGGGAAAAAGCAAAACCTATTGTATGTCTATAGAAGACTTGGAATATGTCAAACGAGTAACATGGACCTAAATTTATTATATTTTGGGGTCCTTTTTAAGCTTTAAAGTGAGTCACTATTAACTGCCATTGTATTGAGAAACAAAAGAGAATAATCATTAAAAAAATCCTTTTGCGTTCTGCAGAAAAAAGAAAGTCATATGGGTTTGGAACAACATGAGGATGTATAAATTCTAACTATACTAATTTAAATTTTGGGTGAACTATGCCTTTAACCAAGATTAATAAATGCTGTAAAACTATTGTTCATTTCTAGTGCATGTTAACTATTGTGTTAACCAATGCTAACATATATAACCTGTGACAAAGAGAAGGGCGTGGCCAGGCCTTGAGAGTGCACGGCTGGCACTGAGTCACCTGATCAGCCGGGAGGGGGATAAAGATGAGCCGGGGGGGGGCAGACAGACAGACACGTGGCCACTGTTTGTGTGCATCTATGTGTTTTATGTTATGTTCAGTTAATTTATGTAATTAAAGACATGTCGACTGTTCTGCCAGTTCCCGCCTCTTCCTTGCCCATCCTTACCCGTTACACAACCTTATTGTAAAGAGTTACTGATTATTATGACACACTGGCTAGCCAGTGAAAATGCATCGTGAAATTCTGTAGACTCAAACATGGAAGCATGGAGACCAGAACAAAGACGATTGCAGCACAGAAGTCACCAATCTCTCATTTCTTTATTTCTCTCTTTCTCTGTTTTCTCTCCTTCTCTTTAGGTTAATTATGGTAATTACACTGCCATTAGTTCTCAAAATAGATTAATTGACTGACAGGTGAGGTGTTTAAATGCCTGCAGGAAGTGAAGGGTTAGGGAGCCTATCAGCACCAAGATTAAACATGCATGATTACCCCACTAATGAGCAACTACATTAAACAAATTCCATTCTAATGGCTTAAAATAATAATAAAGAAAAGAGACAAATAAATTAGTCTATACAACCCAGAACTAATAAAAAACGTTGAAAAGTCTAGCCAAGCCATCTTTCAATGGGAATTGGGAGCATTGATTGTTTGCAATTCTGACAAATCTGACAGATCAGAGACCGTATTTACAGCTTGGTTTATCATTGAGTGTACTCACAGGTGAATTTGTCTCAATCAAAGTCTTTTGCTCATTTAAGTAAACTCTTTTACATCTCACCATCTCATTCTCTCCTTCCATCTCCCACTTGCGCTCCCTCGTCATTGCTCATCCACTAAAAAACAGGGAAGAAAAACTTGAATCTAGTGATGGAAAATGTCAACTTTCCTGGAGTAAAAAATATCACAGCATACTGAGACTGGAGCATCTCTGTTCAACCAAATTTCCTACAGAATTCCATCATAATTTACTCGCCTTCATTTCTACTCAAACCCGCATGACTTACTTTCTTCTTTGGAACACAAAAGGTGATGTTAAGCAGTATGTTAGGGATTGACTTTACATTTTCCACAGTAGAAAGTAAGTCATATTGGTTTAGAACAAAATGAGTATGAGATTTTTTTTTTTTTTAACACTTTAAAAAGTTAGAGTCCCAAAGTTGCCCAGATGGTCTACTATTTCTGTTTTACAGTGATCAGAAAAGGTTATGAGTGATTAATAATCCTCATCTTACCATCATGCATTTTTTATGTCCATGTACTGTATTTGTACTGCTTATTGTGGATGCTCTTGTGTGTTAAGAAGCTTCTTTATAGAAAATGATCATTAAGGAAACATGTCAGCACCACATTGATTAAAAATGTGAATATCACAAACAGAAAATTAATACAATTGTCATTTTATTTTTGTCATTTATTGTATCACTGAAATAAAGTGGAGGTCAGATTCTCTTTCAAGGGACTGTTGTAATGATGTAAACCATATGTGACACTGCCAAAGAAAAACAATAAAGTTATCCAGCACAATGTCATTCAAGTATTCTGTCTTTCGAACTTGGTATGACATTCAAGTTAAGTAGATACTTCAAGATTTTTACCACATCTTTAACTTTAAAAACAACTGATTTCATCTGCAACACATTGTGAACATTACACATTAAATAGAGATAACCATAGGAAAGAGATCATTTTGGTTTGCATTAATTAATAAAATATACAAGCATATATTAAATACATATATTATACAAATATATTAAAACATCAGCGGCTCTTACTTCAATATGGTTGGGATTATTGTAGGATATTTGAAATGGAATGAAGAATAATAAATTAATAAAAGTAAAATTGAAATGAGGAACTTGCATGTCATAATAACAATAACCGGATGATTGACAGTTCGGTGACTGAGGGGTCGATGACTGAGGGGTCATTGGTTTCAAGACGTGATTTTATGTCACGTACTATGACCTAATGCTTGCACACTTTTTTTCTACACATTAAAATTAGACACTTTTTTATCACAAAAAGAGTTCACACTTCAAGGATATAGTATAAGTAGGTGAATTGGAATGCAGCACTAAACTCCTGTTAAAGTTAATGTGGGAAAAGTCATGTGTCTGTTTTCCAAAATTCTTATATCCACATCTGTTTTGAGTATTGTAATAAGTGGTTATTAGGTTTTGAGAATTCATAACTGGTATAAAACATTTCATGTTATCATAGTTAAACCTTGCTTTGTAATGGGTAGGATTCAAACCCTGTGAAGTTATGTCTGGTAAGTTTGCACGTAAGACAGTGAAACATCAAAAATCAGGTCTACCTGATTTATCTAGTACATTGAGTTGACTCCATCTATAAGATGTAAGGTAGGCCATAGGACTCTTATTGTGGGCCAAACTCATGGCAGAAAGAGCTTGTGTAGCAGGGCCTGAATGCAATACTAAATGACAATAGCAACCCTGAATTTAATTTGAAATCAAACTTACTACACCCATACAATATTGCATTCATTTGAATTCTGAGCTCAAGCCAGGTGCCAAGCTAAAATCACAGGACAAATATGATGGCAATACTTATCAGTATGCCTGACAGTTCAATAACGCCCTTGAGGCAACAGATGTAGGTCATGAATGTACTGCTGTGTAAATGCACATGTATGGCTAGTTCCCCGTCTGTCGCTCACTTCGACGTCGTGTCGAAGAAGCGACACTAGGGGTCTCTCTTGAGCGCCGAAAGATACCTCTGATCTATGAAAAAAGGCCAATGAGAGTTGGCGAACAGTATTTGCATACTCCGCCTCCGGATACGGATATAAAGGCGAGAGAAATACGCTCGTTCATTCAGTAATTTTCTTCGGAGCCGAAGGTCGGGTTTATGCTGACTGCTGCGTATAACACTGCTGATCCTGCTTCTGATCCTCTGACGCTCTGCTGCTGTTGGATTTACGGTGCACTACAGCGGCTGTTTTTCTCTTCTCTGCCGGCGTGCAGTTTGCCCCTGGGCGCTTCGACAGCGCAGAGTTTGAAAGAGTTCCACTATATAAAGTGTTATATTTCTCACAAAGAGTTTATTTCTCTAAAAGAGCAATACATAGCGGTGTTGAACGCCCTTTTCAGGGCGCGTCTTTTTAAAGATGCCATTCAACCCCTGTGTAGTTCCTGGATGCGGTAGAGTGCTCTCCGCTTCTGACGGCCACAGGCGCTGTCTCGTGTGTCTGGGCGCCGATCACACCGAGGCTGCGTTTGTGGATGGCTCATGTTCTCACTGCGAGAACATGACCATGGTAACGTTGCGGTCGCGGCTTGCTTTCAATAGAAAGCACGCCACTCCAGCCGCCCCCCGTATCGCTCCTTCTTCCCACGGGAATGAGGACGATGCGGTTGGCGCTGGAGGCGATTTGGGGAGGGCAGCGGGTGCGCTTCCGCCGGGCACGTCCCCTCGGACCACCCACCCCCCGACACGCTCGTTTACCTCCGTCCAGTCTCGAGGTAACGGCGACTCGCCTCCGGGCCGGTCTGCCTATCCTCTTGAGCCTGAAGCCGATGAGCTCGCCGCTCCATCGGAGAGCGTGGCGTCTGACGCTGACTCCTCCCCTGGACTGCCGCCTTCGGGCCAGCAGGCCCAGGTTGAGGCGGATGCGCAGATGTCCGACATGCTTGCCCGGGCCGCCGTCGGGGTGGGGTTGGACTGGAGACCTCCATCCTCCCCACACCCGTCACGGTTGGATGACTGGTTCCTGGGGTTTGGGCGCCGCTCACAGCCACGCCCCCCCCCGGTCCCGTTTTTCCCGGAAGTGCATGACGAGCTGACGTCGTCATGGAGAGCCCCGCTCTCCGTCCGTCAAAAGCCCTGCTCGTCCGCTCTCGCTACCCTCGACGGCGGAGAGGCCCACGGGTACACGGCGATTCCCCAGGTGGATAGGGCAGTTGCGCTCCATCTCTGTCCCGGTGACCCTACCACCTGGCGCGGGCACCCTGTACCCCCTTCCAAGGCCTGTAGGACTTCATCCTCCCTCAACAACAAAGCCTACAGCGCCGCGGGACAGGCCGCCTCCGCCTTGCACGCCATGGCTCTCCTGCAAGTCCACCAGGCCAAGGCGCTCAGAGATCTGCACGAGGGTAGCCCTGATCCCGACGTGTTGCAGGAACTGCGCTCAGCGACCGACCTCGCCCTCAGGGCCACGAAGGTCACCGCGCAGGCACTCGGGCAGGCGATGGCCACCCTAGTGGTCCAGGAACGTCATCTGTGGCTCAACCTGGTCGAGATGCGTGAGGCCGACAAAGTTCGCTTCCTCGACGCCCCTGTCTCCCAGCTTGGCCTCTTCGGCGACACCGTCGAGGACTTTGCCCAGCAGTTCTCCACGGTGAAAAGACAGACGGAGGCCATCTCACACATCCTGCCTCGCCGCAAACCTGCCGCCAGGGCCACTGCCCCGTCTGCTCGCCGAGGGCGTCCTCCTGCGGCTAAGAAATCTGCTCCGCCTCAACCCGGGCCCAGCTCTCAGCCCCTGCGTCGAGCACACCGCAAGAAGCAGACGCCCCCCGTCTCCCGGACTCCCACGAGGACCCGGAAGGCTCCCAGGCGGTCCTGAGACGGACGACCCAGCGATGCAGACGTTAGCTCCGGAGGTGGTAAGACCACTCCGTCCCCCGGTGGAGGGCCGGGAGGAGAATCTTTTGTTTTTAAACAATTTAATTTGCCGCCCCCCCCCTTAGATGGGGTTGCGGTACCCACATTCTCAGTAAAAGAGCTATTCCCTGTGTCTCTGGGTCACCTGGCCCGCAAATGCCGTTCTCACGGCACTTTGCCCTTAGATCCCGACAGTCCTGGCCTCCTGGACACGGACCACCCGTCTTCAGCCCCACGACTGTCCCCCGGCCGGCCGGTTCCGACGAGTCCAGAGGACGCCTACCCAGGACCTCCTCCTCAGTCGCTAACCCGCCCCCTGCCGGGTGTGCGGAGCAAGGTAAGTGCTTTGAGTCTTTTCTCAGCACCTCAGCCGCGGGTCGCCCCGTCGCCGCCCAACGCTGCCCTACCTGCTCCGCCCCGCTGCGAAGCCCCGCCGGGTACGTCAAAATTAATCGTCCCTTTAATGCCCCTAGCGCAGAGGTTGGACGCGTGGCTTTCACTTCCCAACCCATCTCGCTGGCTGGCACGGACCATCCGACTCGGTTATGCAATTCAGTTTGCCAGGCCCCCGCCCCCCTTCATGGGCATCCGCTTCTCCGCAGTACACGGCGAACACGCCCACTCCCTGCGCGCGGAAATCGCGACTCTTCTGGCCAAAGACGCGATAGAGCCTGTCCCTCCAACCGAGATGAAGAAGGGTTTCTACAGCCCCTACTTCATCGTACCCAAGAAAAGCGGTGGCTTACGACCAATCTTGGACCTGCGAGTTCTCAACCGAGCGTTGCACAAACTCCCGTTCAAAATGCTCACGCAGAAGCATATTTTAACCTGCGTCCGGCATCTAGATTGGTTCGCAGCGGTAGACCTGAAGGACGCGTACTTCCACGTCTCTATCCTGCCCCGACACCGCCCCTACGTACGGTTTGCGTTCGAGGGCCAGGCGTATCAGTACAAAGTCCTCCCCTTCGGCCTGTCTCTGTCCCCTCGCGTCTTCACGAAAGTCGTAGAGGCAGCTCTTGCCCCGCTCCGAGAAGCCGGCATCCGCATACTCAATTACCTCGACGACTGGCTCATCCTAGCCCACTCGCGAGAGTTACTATGCGCTCACAGAGACCAGGTGCTCAGGCACCTCAGCCGTTTGGGGCTTCAGGTCAACTGGGAAAAGAGCAAGCTCACTCCAGTTCAGAGCATCTCTTTTCTCGGGATGGAGTTAGACACGGTCTCAATGTCCGCACGTCTCACAAAGGAGCGTGCTCAGTCAGTGTTGAACTGCCTCGCCGCCCTCAGGCCGGGCACAGCGGTCCCCTTAAAACTTTTCCAGAGGCTCCTGGGGCATATGGCATCCGCCGCGGCGGTCGCGCCGCTGGGCTTGATGCATATGAGACCGCTCCAACACTGGCTTCGGACCCGAGTCCCGAGACGAGCATGGCGCCGCGGCACGCACCGGGTAACAATCACCCCCGCCTGCCGACAAACATTCAACCCCTGGACAGACCTCTGTTTCTTACGGGCTGGCGTACCCCTACAGCAGGTGTCCAGACGCGTCTTGGTCACAACCGACGCCTCCAGATTGGGTTGGGGCGCCGTTTGCAACGGGCACGCAGCCTCAGGCCGTTGGAAAGGGGCCCAGCTGCGTTGGCACATCAACTGCCTCGAGTTGTTGACCGTCCTCTTTGCCCTGCGGAAGTTTCTCCCGTTAATTCGGGATGAACATGTCCTAGTCAGGTCGGACAGCACCACTGCGGTCGCGTACATAAATCGCCAAGGCGGCGTACGCTCCCGTCACATGTCACAACTCGCCCGTCGTCTCCTCCTTTGGAGCCAGCACCGACTCAAGTCGCTGCGTGCCACTCACATCCCCGGCAACCTCAATGTGGTAGCGGACGCGCTGTCACGACAACGCTTGCCTGGCGGAGAGTGGAGGCTTCACCCCCACTCGGTTCAGCTGATTTGGGAACGGTTCGGCAAGGCCCAGGTAGACCTGTTTGCCTCCCGAGAGACCTCCCACTGCCCCCTCTGGTACGCCCGTTCAGAGGCTCCCCTCGGGGCAGATGCATTGGCACACAGCTGGCCAGTGGGGCTGCGCAAGTACGCATTTCCCCCAGTGAGCCTTCTTGCACAGGTGCTGTGCAAGGTCAGGGAGGACGAGGAGCAAGTCACTCTCGTGGCTCCCTACTGGCCCACCCGGGCCTGGTTCTCGGACCTCGTACTCCTCGCGACAGCCCCTCCCTGGCGAATTCCTCTGAGGAAGGACCTTCTTTCTCAGGGACGGGGCACGCTCTGGCATCCGCACCCAGACCTCTGGAATCTCCATGTCTGGTCCCTGGACGGGTCGTAGCCACGATCAACCAAGCCAGAGCCCCTTCTACCAGGCAACTCTACGCCCTAAAGTGGCGTCTGTTCGTCAATTGGTGTTCTTCCCGGGCAGAAGACCCACAGAGGTGCGCAGTTAGGTCAGTGCTCCTGTTTCTACAGGAGAAGTTGGAGGGGAGGCTGTCCCCATCCACCTTAAAGGTGTATGTTGCTGCTATCGCAGCTCACCACGACCCAGTAGACGGCAAGTCTCTGGGCAAGCACGACTTAATCGTCAGGTTCCTAAGAGGTGCCCGGAGGTTAAATCCCTCCTGGCCAAACCTGTTCCCCTCCTGGGATCTCTCGGTGGTCCTCGCCGGTCTTCAGAGATCCCCTTTCGAGCCGCTAGAATCAGCCGGACTCAGGGCCCTCTCTCTAAAGACGGCCCTGCTGATCGCGCTCGCCTCCATCAAGAGGGTCGGGGACCTGCAAGCGTTCTCTACTAACGACACTTGCCTGGAGTTCGGTCCGGCAGACACTCACGTGATCCTAAGACCTCGACCGGGCTATGTGCCCAAGGTTCCTACCACGCCCTTTAGAGATCAGGTAGTGAACCTACAAGCGCTGCCCCGGGAGGAGGCAGACCCAGCCCTCTCACTATTGTGTCCAGTACGTGCTTTGCGTGCCTACCTGGAACGCACCCAGAGCTTCAGGCGCTCTGAGCAGCTCTTTGTCTGCTTTGGAGGACAGCAGAAAGGGAATGCTGTCTCCAAACAGAGGTTGTCTCACTGGGTGGTGGAGGCCATTCAGTTGGCCTACCACACCCAGGCCGTGCCGCCCCCCTTACGGGTGCGGGCCCACTCCACTAGGAGCGTGGCATCCTCGTGGGCACTGGCAAGGGGCACCTCCCTAGCAGACATTTGCAGAGCTGCGGGCTGGGCAGCACCTAACACCTTCACGAGATTTTACAATCTCAGGGTTGAGTCAGTTTCGTCCCGTGTTCTCTCAGGTCCGAGCCCGTAGAACTCGGTACACGTCGACGATCTGACCGGGTGATCCGCTTGTACCAGCGCCGTTTCCCTCTGCCGAGGCAAAACAGTGCGCTTTTGTCCCAGAGGACCCAGGTCCCTGGTTGATTCCTCCCTAGCACTTCGGACCTGCAGCAGTTCATCGGAGGAACGTGCTGGTCCAGTCCACAATGGGTACCTCCGGCTACCCCTACTGGAATAAGTGCTCCACAGATCAGGCCTCCTACGGGACTCCTCCTGTGTGTATTTCCGCGGTACGGTCACCTTACGAGCTGACCCGCGTCTCCCTTAGGCAGCCCTTTGCTGCCCTCCGGTCGCCGTGTTGTAGCAACTCCCCCCTCCTTGAGGTTGGATCTACCACCGCGCCATTTCCTCCTACATGCCCCAAGTGGCCATGTGATGTATTTTTGCCACCTTTACCTCCCCTGTTGGGCGGGTGTGGCCTCCGCAGGGTCTTTTCCCCCTAAAAGAATAGGACTTCGGAATAAGACCCCCTTCCCTCGATGCGGTAAGGGCCCCGGCTGCTCTTGCTCTATGCTGAGAAAACATAGAGAGAAAAGAGGCCCAGCCAGGCTTGGCCCGTTCCCTAGTTGGGAGCGTCACCTTGTTCCCCCCTAGGGTAACCAAAAGGATGCTGACGCTTTTCCGGGGCATTGGGGAAGAGTACGTGCAGCCTGAACACAGTTGGTCGCTTGTGCACGTGCAAAATACCTGCCCGCTTCTGTGTCAGCAGTACACGTACACGGCTCAGCGCATGGCGAGTTTTGAAGTGGACCCCTAGTGTCGCTTCTTCGACACGACGTCGAAGTGAGCGACAGACGGGGAACGTCTCGGTTACGTATGTAACCTCCGTTCCCTGATGGAGGGAACGAGACGTCGTGTCTTCCCGGCCACGTCGCTGAGCCGAGCCGCTGAGATGCCCGGAACACTCCCGGCTCCTCAGAAAAATCCTGAATGAACGAGCGTATTTCTCTCGCCTTTATATCCGTATCCGGAGGCGGAGTATGCAAATACTGTTCGCCAACTCTCATTGGCCTTTTTTCATAGATCAGAGGTATCTTTCGGCGCTCAAGAGAGACCCCTAGTGTCGCTTCTTCGACACGACGTCTCGTTCCCTCCATCAGGGAACGGAGGTTACATACGTAACCGAGACGTTTGATGGCTGGAGTCTGGGGACTTAATCAAGACTGAGAGATTGTAGATGTAGTTATGATAGCACAATGTTCTCTGTAGAATCCAATGTTCTTTTCTCATGGGGACACGGATGTAATCCTTGAATCTAATTAGGGTTCAGGGAGTGTATAAAATACCTTTGAAAGGCTTATTGAATAAGACTGCAAATGTGCATTAACATGGAAAGCATTCCTGAACTACAGGCAATAAATGTTTTCCATCAAGTGTGTGAGTGGCAAAAAAAAAAAAAAGAAAGAGAGCAAAGTAGCAGTACCTTCACACCTCATAACCAATTGAACATCCCAATTATTTTCACACCAATAATGCTGCAATCAGCAAGGAACAAAGAGGATATAATCTCCCATGCTCTCACACACACAGTCAGGGCTGCATTCTCAAACACCCCTGGTATAAAAGCCCATGGGGGGAGTAATTATCTGCTGCTTTGTTTTAATTGGCTTCAGAGAAAGATTCAGAGAAAGATTCAGCAACAGCTCTGGCCCAAGTGTTAAAACTCTGCGATCATCGTTTAATCAGCCTGAACAGGGAGCCAAGAGCCCACGGCATGACTTCTGGAACAGTTACACACACATTCTCTCGGCATATGCAAGTTTTGGGGATCACATCAAAGTAAGGGAACGCAGTCTGGACTACCCCGGCCGGCAGACCACACGGTTTTGCCAGAATCCTGACTGGGATGTTTGAAGTTTGGGAATTCGGCCAGAGCCTACAAATCAAACAGCACAGGCTTGAAATATTTTCCAGTTCATGTCACCTCTATGACTCAAAAACCTTGGCTAAATTCTTAAATGAATCACATCCCTCTTTTAATATTTTACAGAAGTCTGTCACTTGAATTAAACACCCTTGCGAGTGATTACTCGAAAGAATCCATCTCTGTCTCGTTTGCAGTCACCATGGCAACTTCAGTATGTCAAGCTGCCGGTCACATTTCAAACTGTCTTTTCAAGCGCTAATACGAGTTTGATGTTCCAGTGATTCACGCAGCCTCTTCTTTGACTCTCGGTCTCATCATGCGCTTGTGGTTTCTTCCATTCCTGAAGTTCAACTCATTGGCAAAAACTGGTGAATTTATCTCACTGACCTGAATTAAGGGGAAAACAAGCTCAAAGTGGCATCTGTTAGCTTCCAAAACCTTTTGCTTTGAAACGACTTACTTATGAATATGCACAAATGCATATTAATTATTAAATGAGTGATGCCATATTGGGTCCCACTCAGGCACGCAAGTGTATTAATATGAATGGGTTATGCATTCCCCTAGAACTGAGTGAGCAAAATACTCCTGATGGGAAAGTGAGTTAGCACACACACACACACACCTGTAAACATACACAAACTTGTTCTTATATCATTGTGGGGACTCATCATAGACTTCCATGCATTTTATGGATTTTATACAGACAAGGTAGTTGATCTCCGGTTTTACTATCCTTATGGGGACATTTGGTCCCCATAATGTAGTATAAACATGTATACACTTTTGTAAAGTCTGTTGTTTGCCAGGATGCAGTAATTAATGTCTAATGATATCTCCAACAAACTCATGTAGTCCAGCAGATTGGTAAAAAAAAAAAAAAAAAAAAAAAAAAAGAGGTCTGTGTGCATATGTGATATGTCCCAGTGTCCCTCTAGATAAAACGATCAGACTTTGCAAAAGTGTGTCAACTATTCTTACCTCCTCATCATTGCTGCAGGCACAGTATAACATTCCACCAACACTTTTCTTAATAATGGGGGAGAAACAATTCAGTGCTGTCAGATATTTCTGCCAGGGGAATAATTTATTTAAAAAAAGTGCAGACTTTACTCATTTAATGTGAATTACTTTGTATTATTTTAATAGCAAAGCATGTTTTATTACAATTAATTATTTAAATTCAAAAGTTGTAGGTATATGTTAATATTAGCTAATATATGAGGTGTCTCAAACTAATAATGAAGACATATTTTTAAAGATTTTTTTTTTAAGATTTTTGCATTTACACATGTCAATTGTATGACAAATTTCCATCAGAATGAATTGAGTAATCTTTAAATAATATACAATCTAAATTCAGAATAAATCTCAAGTATTTGATAAAAATTAATGAGGAGTATGAACTTTAAAACATAGTGATCAAAATGTATACATTTTAAACAGTACAGTCTAGTAAATTGCAAAGCAACTTAATTTGTATGGCATTGAATGAACATTTTTTTATTCTTTAAAGGTATAATTCACCCAAAAATTTAAATTCTTTCATTATTTACTCACCCTCATGATATTTATGACTTTCTTTCTTCACCAGAACACATTTATAGAAAAATAGAAAAATATCTCAGCTCAGTAGGTCCTTAAAATGCAAGTGAATGGAGATTTCTCGTTTGAAGCTCCAAAACTCAAAGACAGTCAGCATAAACGTCATTCATACGACACTAGCTGTCTTCTAAAGCTATTAC
Organism: Moxostoma hubbsi; assembly: GCA_032164185.1. NCBI lineage: Eukaryota > Metazoa > Chordata > Actinopteri > Cypriniformes > Catostomidae > Moxostoma > Moxostoma hubbsi. The sequence continues at coordinate 26,802,446 of JAVLUX010000008.1, forward strand.
TTTTGGTGCAAAAAAAAAAAAAAGATACATTTAAGTACTAAGCTTTATTAAGCTTTACAAGATGGTGGAGTCCAAGTGGTCTCTCGTGTGACGTATTCGCATTGCCATGGATACAGATGTAATCTCACTTTCTCCATTTAGTTGAGACATCCAGGATGAGTACACAAACGCACCATTGTGAGTAAAGATAAAAAAGAAAAAAATACAGATAAATACAGATCTAAACCAAAACCAACAAAGCTTCTGTATAGCGTTCCTGCTCCTCACTTTAAAACAGCACTGCTCTTCCGGCTGTGACACAGGTGTGTCAATTCTCGCGTATTTCAAATGCCAGTGCGATTATGTCACATGCGTACCTTTGCGGAATAGAAGCATGATTTAGTGTTTAAAAATAGTACTTAAATATTTATCTTTTTCGCACCAAAAGCCATCAGGACGCTTTAGAAGACATTCATTTAACAGCTGGTGTCATACGAATGACGTTTATGCTGACTGTCTTTGATTTTTGGAGCTTCAAAAGAGAAATCTCCATTCACTTGCATTTTAAGGACCTACTGAGCTGAGATATTTTTCTCGAAGAAAGAAAGTCATACACACCTGGGATATCATGATTAAATAATGATTGAATTGTAATTTTTGGGTGAACTATCCCTTAATAATTGTAAACGATTTTATTTAATCTTACGCCTGAAATATTTTTTTTTATGTAGTAATGTTAACGTATACCACTGTTAATGTTTAAATTGTCTTACAGCATGTAGAAACAATGTTCATCAAGATTAATAGGTTGAGAAATGTTATTGTTTATTGCTTGTTCAGGTTAACTATGGCGTTGACTTATGTTAATGTACCCAGCTTTATTGTTTAGTGTTAATCCAATTATTTTACATTTATTAAATCAAAGGTTTTGATAGATTTGACATAGCATTTTAAGGGTTAGATAGCTTTTTACAGAGTTTACACAGCATGGACTTTCGTATGACAGTGGGTCTTTTTTTAACAGTCTGCTTGTCCTCCTGTCATTATCATGACTTGTTTGTGTTTTGTATTTTGGGCTGGCTCATTTAAAGTGAAGTGAAGCAAACAGTGGCTCTGGGGAGTTGACAAGTCTGACACACTCTGCTGACAGCACAGCAATGAATATCAAAGACAACTGCTCCCAGACCAGTGAGAGCAGCCATTCTGAGTTCACTTCAGTCCTGACAGGTTTAGATAAAAGAGAATAAGGTTTAAATGTCCTGATGAGTTCACTGGGTGGCAATGCAGCTGAATAATCACCTGAGGGAGCCCTGCATGCACCTATGAGACAAACAACAACAACATATAGTAAAATATAGTATATATACAATATATATATATAATCTTTTATAATTAAGTTGCACAATTATTGATGGTAAATATAAAAAAGTGTCTAAAACACTTGTAGCAGAAATGTTATATTCACATGTATAAATTTGGTCAGCCAAATTTGCTTAAAACTGAAAAGTCCTTCATTCACATGTTGTTCGAAGACTTTTTACGGTGGAATAGAAAATCTGTTGTTATAAAAATGTCAGAGTGCTCTTTTCCATCACATAGGTACAGAAATACATGGTTATCACTGGCTGTTAAGTTCAGTTGACATTTAGCTTGGTTTGAGAAAAAAGAAAATAAAGCCAGGTTCCCTTACATGCAAAACAAAAGCTGTGCCTCTAGACTTGCACTTATTTAATTAACTAACAGTTATTAATAAGTAGGGTTACTGTCATAACCTCCATTCCCTGGAGGGAACGAGAAGTTGTGTCAAACACGTTTGATCTTTGAGAAAAACCCAATGAGAATTGGCGAGTGGAATTTGCATGCCCCCCCCCCTTCCGGATGACGAAGGTCACGGCGTGGTCCAGGAGCACAACCTATGGAAGAATCTGGTCGAGATGAGGGATGCCGACAAAGTTTGCTTTCTCAACGCAGCTCCCAGATCACCCTACATAGTCGAAGCAACCAGGGGTGTACCGGGGCCGCTGGAATGTGCCTTATATCCAACAGCATATGCTACTTATTTAGAGGTGAATGGACCGGCAGTGGAATTCAGCTCGCTGATACACAACCGCTCAGCTCTGAAGAAAAATTATGAATGAGTGGTTGCGAATCAGCTCCTTTTATACACGTATGTCCGGGGGAGTGGCATGCAAATTCCACTAGCAAATTGGCCTTTTCTCAAAGATCAGAGGTGTTTGGGGCTCTCAAGAGTGACCCCTAGTGTCACTACATCGACACAATGTCGAGTGAGTGACAGAAGGGGGAGCAAAACGTCTAGATTACATATGTAACCTCCTTTCCCTGATGGAGGGAACGAGACGTTGAAGCGACGAAGAAGCGACTACAGACAACAGTCTCTCTTGAGCGCCGAATATGCCTCTGATCTATGAAAAAAGGCAAATGAGAAGTTGGCAGACAGTATTTGCATACCCTGCCTCGGACATATGGGTATTAAGGCAGGGAAATATATCTAGTTCATTCAGGATTTTTCTGAGGAGCCAGAAATGGTCCGGCCGCAACAGTGCTCAGCGATGTGGCCCAGGAGGACACAACGTCTCGTTCCCTCCATCAGGGAACGGAGGTTACATACATAACCTAGACCTACGTAACTGCTGACACAGGAGCGGGCAGGTTCTTGACGTGCAAAAGCGACCAGCTGTATCAGACTGCACGTACCCTTCCCCAATGCCCCAAAAAAGTAGTCGGAATCCTTCTGGTTACCCTAGACAGGGGAAAAAGGCGATGCTTGCCAACCTGGGAACGGGCCGAGCCTAACCGGGCCGCTTTACTCTCTATGTTTCTCGCATAGAGCCAAACGGCTGGGGCCTTTACACGCATCGTGGGAAGGCGATCTTACCCGGTTTCCTGTTTATCAGGGGGAAAAGTCCATGCGGAGACCACAGCTGCCCAGAGAGGGGTAGGTAAGAGTGGCGAATACATCACATGGGTTTTTAGGCGACATGTGGAAAGTGGCGCAGTGGTAGATCCCACCTCTCCGGAGGGGGGTGTTGCTACAAACACAGCGACCAGGGGGCAGTGGGAACTGCCCAAGGAAGACGCGGGTCCACTCATAAGGGGACCGTACCTCTGAAAATACACACAGGGGGAGTCCATGTATGAGTCCTGAGCAGTGGAGCACCTATTCCAGTACAGGGTAGATTAAGTACCCGCAGTGGATTGGGTCGGCGAGTTCCTCTGCTGAACTGCGGACCCAAAGGGCTAGGGAGGAGTCATCCAGGAATCCGAATGAGTGGGATCTCCTGGGAGTGAAAGCGCACAGTTTTACCTCGGCCGAGGGAAAGGGCGCTAGGTGCAAGCGATCCACCTGGTCAGTCCGTCAGCGTGTACCAAGTTCTACCGGCTCGGACCTGAGAAAACACGGGACGATACTGACTCAACCCTGAGATTGTAGAATCTCGCAAAGGTCGCCTCTTGATGGAGGCGAGCACGATCAGAAGGGCCGTCTTTAGGGAGAGGGCCCTGAGTCCAACTGATTCTAGCGGCTCAAAGGGAGGTCTCTGAAGGCCCGAGAGGACCACTGAGAGATCCCAGGAGGGGAACAGGCTTGGCCGGGAGGGATTTAACCTCGGGGTGCCTCTTTGGAACCTGATAATTAAGTCGTGCTTACCCAAAGACTTGCCGTCTACTGCGTTGTGGTGGGCTGCGATAGCAGCTACGTACACTTTCAAGGTGGAAGGAGACAGCCTCCCCTCCAACCACTCCTGCACCTGCGGGGTGCTTGATGCACGGGCTGAGAGCTAGGCCCAGATTGAGGCTGAGCAGGGTGTTTCTTAGCCGCAGGAGGATGCCCTCAGCGAACAGATGGGGCATGGCCTGTGGTGGCAGGATTGCGGGGAAGGATGTGTGAACTGGGAGACAGGGACGTTGAGGTTGACGTTGCGTGTCTTGTCCGTCTCATGCATCTCGACCAAGTTCAGCCACAGATGACGTTCCTGAACCACGAGTCTGGCCATCGCCCGCACGAGTGACTGCACTGTGACCTTCATGGCCCTGAGGTCAAGTTCATTCACTGAGCATAGTTCCTGCAGCACATCGGGATCAGGACTACCCACGTGCAGCTCTTTAAGTGCCTTCACCTGGTGGACATGCAGGAGGTTCCTGGAGGGCCGTGGCATGCAGGGCAGAAGCAGCCTGTCTGGTGGCTCTATAGCCTTTGGAATGATGACGTTGTCCTACAGGTCTTGGAGGGGAGCACAGGCAACCCCGCCAGGTGGTGGCATACACGGGGCATAGGTGGATCGCAGCCGCCCTGTCTACCTGGGGAATTGCCGTGTACCCGTGGGCCACTCCACCGTCGAGGGTAGTGAGAGCAGATGAGCGCGTGGCTTTGTGACGAATGGAAGGGGTGCCTTCCATGAAGTCGTCAGCTCATCATGCACCTCTAGGAAAAATGGGACCGGAGGGGCGTGGTAAGCTGCACGCAGACCCCAGGAACGAGCCATCCAGCCGTGACGGCTGTGGGGAGGACGGAGGGTTCCAGTCCAGCCCCACGCTGGCGGCGGCCTGGGAAAGTATGTCAGACATCTGCGCGTCAACTTCAGCCTGTGCATGCTGGCCCGAAGGCGGCAGCCCAGGGGAGTCGTCCGCATCAGACGTCGGACCGCTCTCCGATGCAGCGGCGAGCTCATCCACCTCGATCACTAGAGGATAGGCAGGCTGGCCGTGAGGCGAGCCGCTGTTGCCTTGAGCACAGACAGGAGTCAACGAGCGTGCCGGGGGGCGGGTGTTCAGAGGGGGCGTACCCGGCGGAACCGCACCCACTGCCGTCCCCAGATCACCTCCATCGCCAGCTGCATTGTCCTCAATCCCGTGGGAAGATGCGGGGGGCGCTGGAGTGGCATTCCTTCAGTTGAAGGAAAGCCGCGACCGAAATGTTGCCATGGTCATGTTGCCATGCTGAAAAGGTTGTTCAACGCCGCTATGTATTGCTCTTTTAGAGGAAAATACTCTTTTACTGAGATGATCACTCTTTTAACAATAAACTCCTTTAAGTTTTGCGCTGTCACCCAGGCGCAAACTACACTGCTGTGCAGAGAAGGAGAAAGCCGCTGAAGTGTGCCATAGATCCAACAGCAGAATCAGCTCAGTGGAAGAGGAACAGGTGTGTGACGCGCAGCTCACTGCATACATGACCATCGGTTGCGGAGAAAATTTCTGAATGAACTAGACGTATTTCCCCGCCTTTATACCCGTATGTCTGGGGGCGGGGTATGTAAATACTATCTGCAAACTTCTCATTGGCCTTTTTTCATAGATCAGAGGCATATTCGGAGCTCAAGAGAGACCCCTAGTGTCGAAGTGAGTGACAGACGGGGAAAGCACATTATTAACCTACATTAAAAATGTTTTACACACATTCACTGAATTCTGAATGATAAGGCTTGTCCTTTTTAAGTTGAAGTAGTCTCCGCCCCTGAGCAAAACTACCGTACCACAAAAACAGTTAAACTTTTAAAACAACTGCATGTTTGTGAATGTTCGTTCATATGTTAGTCCTTTCTGCTCTTGATTGGGAGTTGATTTTTGAAAGTTCTCTGTTCGTAAACACCTCTTTAGGCTCAGACACTGATTCGCCCTGTTAGTGACGTGCTAAAATTTAGCAACTGCAGGCTGAACTGAAGCAGTTGTTTCAAAAGGCTTTGAATTCTTTATCCCTCTCAGTGGGATATGATGTTTTTGAGCCATCTGCTTGCAGGATACTGTGCTTCTCATTACCCATTGTTGCATTGCATGTGAATTTATTCATGACTGTCTGTCTCCCACTGAATTTTATTATTTTATTTTTGGCCATCATATGAAATAATGTTGTAATTTCAGTTTTCTATTTTTTATAATGCAAAACCAAAATCTTTCCAAGCACCCCCTGGAATCTGATTAAGTACACTGTAAAACAATTTTTATAGATAACAGAATAAATATAGGCTTCATGTGGCACTGTATATTAACTGGTTTCAAAAGTAGAAAGTATGATCTAGTGTGACTTAAATAGCTTGACTGCTTGGATTAAAAGTCATTTTTAAGAGTAAGATTATGCAGTAGATTAAGTGGTTCCTTAAGGAAGGAGCACCTGTCGGGGGGCAGGAGAGAGGAAAGATTGCAGTGGTGGGGATTTTGGTTCTTCCCAGTTAGTCAAGTCTTTTGAATCTTTCACCAAACAGATTAGTTCACTCACTATTTCTGCATTACATTGCACCTTTAAGCCAGCTGATGCCGCAGGAGAAGGTAAATACTCTTGATCTGTTAAAAAATGTCTGATGGGAGATGTGGCTTGTCAATAACTCGGCAGAAGGGGTTTGATGTCAGGTTAATGGAACATTTGGTATACTTGTCGACTTCCCCAGTGATCATGGTTTTTTGGCATGCACACAAGTGAAACGAAAAAGAATAGACAACATGACAAAAGAATGACGAACAGTACATAAAACACATCCACGTGCAACATGCTAAATAAAAAACCAAATCTAGTGTGTTGCATGTTCTGTGGTCCTATGAAAAGAATGCAAAACCAAAAAGCGACATTCAAAGATAGGCTCAGTTGATTTTTATACTGTGAAGTCAGAAACCAAAACTACCAATGTAAAAACTAAAATTAACAATGACCAGCCAAACACATCAAAAGTAAGTACCTCTAAAGATTTGAATGATATTGAATCAACATGATCATATGGGAAGTTCTGAGAGTTCCAGTATCCTAGGATTGGTCACACAATGCTGATTCTCTGACAATCACCAGCTCCCATCAGACATTTTTGCATCTTCTCCAGCATGTTTACCTTTCCTTTTGACTTGACCGGAAGCACGTTGTGTCAGCTGGGATTGGATCCCACAATGAAACCAGGAAGTTATCGTGTTCGCATAATCAGAAACGAGCGTATTTTGGAGGTTGCGTTTTTCACATTAACATTAAATTTTTACTCCACTGATAGTTAGGTTTAGGTTTGGGGTTTGGGTTGGGGGTACAGTTTACAAAATATGCACTCCGTTTCACTGTATTACAGCCTGTACAGCTGAAAACAACTCGCTTGTTCAGTTCACAATTTGGTTTTGATGCCTCTCTGTGGACATTACACCTGGAAAATGGAGCTAACACATGCCTATTTGCCTAACAACACTTACCGCTTTGGCTAATGGGTCAGTGTTTTGAATTTCTGTATGAACAGACCAATTTTATCTAAAAAAAAAAAAAAAAAAAAAAGTCACGTATTGGCATGATGTATGCCTACTCTCAGAAACAGGCTCTCACTGAATACTGTAAGCTAAGGTCTATTTTATTTATCATATGTGTATAGTGTGCCTAACCTTAATTCTATTATCTGCATAGTATGTCTAATAGAATGCAAAGCTTTACGTGGGGGTGGTGGGAGCTTATTGGGCTGTCCTGTCCTGAAAGGTTGAAAAACCCTGCTTTAAGGTAACAACTTAAACCATCCAAGTTATTACTGCTTTGTAAAGTATGTGTACCCTTGGTAAGGAATCATTGCTCTAAAACACTATTTTAGGATGGCAAACCTCTTTTTAGTCTGCAGTATTAGTAATTTAACCAGAAAAATGCTTGTTTTTCCATTCAACACACCACAAACACACACTCACAAATATTTTCTGCAGTGATGTAAACAAAGTGAAATATGTAGCTGGCTGATGCGATGTTAAAAAGTTTTGATGAAATCTCTAAAAGGCCACAGTATAAACTATGTTACATGTAAACAAACTTTATTTCATTAAATGTATGTCAGAAAATAGTTATTGGTATCCTGTGTAAATAATGTGAGTATGTGTGTTCCACTTTTTAATGACAGTAAGAAAGTTGCGCTGGTTAGGTCTTCATGCCACATATGTTTCTAGCTTATGCCAGACTGATTTTTACAGAGAATTCATCAGGAAAGGCTCCTGAGCATGCTGTAAAGTGAGATCTCTTCCGTGTAGTGGGTATATCACGTCCAGACACACCACAGGTGTCCTCATCCATCTCTGCAGTCCTTTTATTTTGTGCACAACTGTAGCTAAGAGAGAACAGACAACCTAGATTTAGATTCTGGTGGTGATTCCACAGAATTTATATGCAAATGAACAAGTACCTGAAATATTTAAGTCGATTTAAGCATTAGTTTAGGTGAGAAATCCAGGCAAAGAGCTTTAAAAAAAAATCACACGATAGAAAATGTGAACAAAAAATCTATTACATTTTGTACAGTTTAGAACAGTTTAATGTACAAGGCCATCACTGGGGTGGTTCCCTTGTTTTGAGTACAGTATTTGTACCCTTAAGGAGACAAAAAGTTTGTTTTTTGTTCCCAGAGGAACAAAATTTACAAATGTGCATTTAAAGGTACACAACAGGTCCTAAGGATACTATTACATTTGGAAAACAACTTTGTTTTTAATTTTAACAAGAGGTAAAAAAAAAAAAAAAAAAAGGTCCCCTTTAGGCTGCACCCCAGTGACTACTCTTGTAGCTTAAGCAGTATGGTAGAGTAAAACTAGTTATTTGTAGTGGATCATTATTTTTGAGTATCTTACCCAACACTGGCAGAAACCTCCAGTTGTTATACCTTAAAGGAATAGTTGACCCAAATTAACATATAATTCTCTTATCATTTATTCACACTTCTGCAATCCTTGTACACTCGCTCTGTACATGTGCCAACTTCAAGGAAGTGTAATCTTATGGATTACGTTTATACTGCCTTTATGACCTTTTGATGACATAATGATCCTTTTGAGGTTAACTATTCCTTTAAGCAGCTGTTATTACCTGGTCTAAAACTTAAATTAGTTTTGTTAGTGTATAAATGTAGAGACATCAAGTGATACAGTATGTTTGACTTGAACAAAACCAGTTAATTTACGTTGTAGATGTTATCGTATGTTTTTTTAAATTCTAGGCAGCCATCCTCCGTTTATGTTATTACTGGTGATCTAAAGACACAGTTAACTAAATGACAAGTGAAAAGTGTGTAGTTCAGGTATGGGATATCAAACAAGTTATTACAAAGCATAGGATTAACTTTCTTTTTTTTCCAGTTTTCTATAGAGGACTAATTAGTAAATTATAGGTTTAGTTAGGACATGCCTGAGTAACTGTGACGAACAGAACAGGAATGAGCAAAGTATAAGTCGTCCATTCTTGTTCCCTTCTCTCACTCTCACTCTCTCTCTTTCTCACACATGCACACACACACACACACACACACACACACACACACTTAGTAATGTTGCTGGATCACATGATGTTGGTGCTATAGAAAGTATCATCCTGCAAACTTTAATTTGTTTTGGAGTGTAAGAGCTCTGATCCTACACTGTAAAACATTGTACAATTGTTATTTTAATGTTCTGTTTCTACATGTTTAACCCTTAAAATGTGTTTTGTTGGTGTAACATAATATATTTGGTTTTGATCATTCATGTAAAGTAAAATTCTTGATCTTCACATTTCTGTCTGCCACAATTAATATCCCAGTTGCCTTAAAGGTGCTATATGTAATATTTTTACTGTACTAATTCATAAAATGACTATAATATGTCAATAGAGAATTAGGCAACATAGTAAGTTGAAATACTGGCTTCTCTGATAACAATGCTACAGCCAGTATTTTCTACTTTCACGAGGTGAAAGGAAAGTGTTGGCTGTTGGTTCCCATGTACATTTATTCTATCTGTGTAGCCATCTGCTTCTCTGTTTGAAAAGAAGGAAAAAAATACTCTGTTATTATTTAAGTAAGTATTACAAGCTGGGTTTTTTTAAACATTTTTGCTTACTGTATGTGTGGGATCAGTTTTTTATGGTATTTAGTATTTCGACACTGCCGGGTTGCCAGATTTGAACAAGTTTGCAGGCAAACAACAATGAGTGCTGCAGCCATGGAGGCCAGCAAACGAATTGGATCAGAGATTACAGATTACAACCGACCTAAAAAGCCTCGCCATCCATCTAAAAATCCCCATGACCAGAGGCGTAGAAAAACAAGGATAAATATTGGAGATTCCTTTGGAAGATGGAGACAGCTTAAAGACCAGATATACTTTAAAATTGATGCTGAGTTGGCAACTGGCATGAGCTTTGAGTCTGGGGCAGGGCAGATAACTCTCCAGTATTTTGAATTTGGACTGCAGTACCCATTTCAAACACTTGTTGTCAATCTTACATATAGCACCTTTAAGAGGAACGACAAAAAAATCAAATGTTATGATGCTCACATTTTACTAACACAAAATGTATCTAAAATGTTTTGTTCCCCTTCTGTCACTCACTCGACGTTGTGTTGAAGTGACACTAGCGGTCTCTCCTGGGAGTCCCAGACATCTCTGATCTTTGAGAAAAGATCCTCTGCCGTCCATTCATTTCTTACTCTCACAAGCTGTTGGTCTCTACGGCGCATTACAGTGGTTCTCCCCCTCTCGCACCAGCGTTGTGCAGAGAATTACCCCTGGGCGCTTCAGCAGCAGAAAAAACGTGGGCCGGCCTCGGCATGGAGCCACCCGCAGGAAACATACACTACCCGTCTCACGGCCTGCCACCAAGTACCTGAGAAAGGCTTCAAAGCGCCCCAGAGATGGGCAGCCCAGGAATTCCGGGAACCTGCATATCTGGAGCTGGTAAGTAGACCACTTCTATCTCGGTGGAGGGCCGGGTGGAAAATCCTTATTTTTCTTTACTTTTGCCACATGCCAAATGTGCTGCGGTACCCACTTTCTCAAGAAAAGAGCAGTTTCCTCACTTCCTGGGCCCCACACCATCGTTATCATGACCGCCGGGTACCATCTCTCTCTGGCAGGTTCGGTGTCCCGGAGGCAGGTTTCAAGCGCACCCAGCCACAAATCCGCCCCTGATGTGATGCATCCACGGTTCACGAGGACGAACTTCTTCCTCTCCCATCCCAGGCTGTTCCGGTAGTGGTCACAAGGAGCCAGGTAAGTGCTTTGATGTCCCTGGACTCGACATGGCCACAAGTGGCACCTCAGGCTCCGCCAGTCACAAGGCCCCACCCTGCGGTATGTCCGACATGATTGTTCACGCCCACAACGGCGCCTCTCTAGCAGACATTTGTAGAGCAGTGGACTGGGCAACACCTAACATCTTTGCGAGGTTCTACAACCTCTGGGTTAAGCCAGTTTCATCCCATGTGTTGTCAGGTTCAAACAGGTAAGTCTCGGGACAGCTGCTCGGGTGTACCACATGCGCCTAGCACCTTTCCCCTTCCTTGACACGAAGACGTGCGCTCCTTCTCCCAGTCGCATTCACAAAAGTGTGGACCCTGGATGTCCTTCCTCCTTAGCACTGTGGCTGGTGAGTTTTCTGAGAAACATGCCACCGGCCCAGTACGTGTGTCAATTAGGCCCTGTACTCGGGTAGGTGCATTGGTTACTCCGTTGATAACCCAGTGTGATGTATTTTCCGCAAAAGGGGTTCCTCTGTTGGTAAACCGTGTCTTCCTTAGGCAGAAGGCTGTCTGCCCCGGTCACTGTTTTTGTAGTAACTCCTCCCCCTTCGGGTAAGATCTAACAAGACCTTGTGACGTATTCCCACTCTAAAAATCAAAGTTTCATAACATTTATATCTGTATGGTAAATTAATTGCACGATATCTGGCCAATTTGAGATAATCACATTGGCTGATTATCATGTCCACTTCTCTGATAAACAGAAGTTCCAAAATCTACCGACTGCCTTGTCAATGAATAATAATAATATAACTTCTGTTTTAGTTTTTTTAGTGAATCTCCATATGCAAAAAAGAAGAATACATCAAAAATAATAAACACTGGCATACCTTGTAAATGAATAAATAAATATCACTTTATATAGACAATAACCATGAAAAATTTAGACGTTAACTTGTGGAGATCTGATTGTTTCAGGGCAAATCATTAACTTTTTTGTTTATTTATTTATTAAGTTTTCCCCACAGCAGTTATGTTAGCAGTTTGCAATGGCTTACAAATCCCCCCAAAATCAATGTTGCTCTTTATGGATTTCTGCTTGTTGTTGTCCTGTTCTTGTATTATTACAATGTTTTTGAATAAAACATCCTTAGGATATTATGGATTGTCATTGTTTGGCCCATAAACGATAAATTGATCGCAGTTTAAATCATATTGTATTATAAACCCATTTTTCATGCTCCCCCCTTTTTCTTCTAAATGAACAATGGTTCACTTGAGAGATGAATGATGATTCACTCGAGACATCTTTGTCTTCTCGTACAGGTTTGTTGAAAAGTTTTTATTCTGTATCTTGGAGCGCATGCATTCACACAAATCACAAACAGAGCACGGATATTTCGCAACACTCTCTACAGCTCTTTGTCATTGTGGGTGGAGGCCATGCGCTGAAGATTTCCCACTGGTGCAGCTGATGGATGAAGATCATCAAGGGGTAAACACAACGTTTGGCATCTGTGTCAGACACACAGTCAATGGGTTCAGCCCAAAGTTCTGCTGGTCCTCTATTGGCTCCCTGCTTATTTAATATCAGCTGAGGGTGTCTTTCTCGTGTCGAGGGGGTGTAGCCTCATAATGTCAGCCTTTTGTTTTCCCAATGAATCTATGAAACAAACCCATCAAAAAACTGTTGCATTTGTACACTACCACCAGATCACTACATGTGCAGCTGATTCAAAAATATATATACAGTATATGGAAATACTTGACTAAAAATGTATGACTGTTTGAATATACAGTATTTGAACTAGTTAGCGGTTATGCATTATAAAATGTAGTTATGTTAATGTCATTAATTAATGATAATTAGCACTCACAATGTATTGCCCTAATTAGTGAAAGACTGATTAACCCCAACATGATCTCAATATTCATTGGTTTTTGCATGTAAACCATCATTCTATCATACATAACATTTTTACATTTGCATAGATCCTAAAAAACCAACAAGATAATTGATTTGATAGCATCTGAAATGTAAACACTTTTAGTTTTAACAACTTTTAGAGATTTAATAATGTTTACAAATCCTTATGTATAAACATTATGTACAAATTACAATATTAATCACATCACCATGGATAGCTATGTGCGCTTGACCGTTCAGAAGTTGTAAACAATATCTAGCATCTGTGTCAAACACATAATCGTTGGGCACAATCCAAAGTTCTGTCATCCCGCTGTTGGCTTACTGCTCTTTTGATATCAGATCTCTATCCTGAGTGTATGTAGTCTCATAATATCAGCCTTTTATTTGCCCAATGAATCTATTTAACAAACCAGTTGAAAGCTGTCGTATTTTTACACCACCGGTTACGTCATACTTCACACTCGGATCAGCCTCTTCGCTTCTCATATAATCCCCCACAGCTGCATATTTTCAACTGGGAGGGTGTGAAATCTGTGGAAGATTTAATGGCAGAGGTCCTATGATATCAAGACTCTAAATCATTGACCCATCTGGAGTCATACAACACAAATAAGTGGTACACCCATTACAACACCAAATCAAATGCTGACTGTAAAGTAACTTAAGAGACCACATTAATCTCTTATTTAGTGCTGGACGGTGTACACGATATCCGTTGTAGAGTAATAAATAAATAAACGTAATTTTCTTAATAATTAGCTTTTTCCTTTTGAGATCATCCCCAAATGTCCCCATAGAAAGGATTTGGCATATAACATCTGGGGGCATGTATAGGTAAGTAAACCCACCCCCCTTACGCACAAACGTGTACACTTTAAGGACCTTAAGTTAAGATAACTGTAATTGCTACACTCCGTAACTTACAAATATATTTTGTTTTTTATTTTATTTTATTTCATACTAAAAACCAAAATGTTCAGAGATTTGGCCTTCACAAGTACTGTTTAGTAAATTACACACTCTCTCTCACACACATCCTGCGGATCCACTCAGATTTAAATTCCACATTTATCTTTATGACTGCACCACATCACACTGACATAGGTCATTATGAGGCGCTGTATCTACCTCCACCACCCCTCCATGTGTGTAAGTGTGTTTTGTGTGAGCATATGTGTGTTAGTGGCCATTATTTCCATTACCCTGTTGAAATAACCTCTCTGCTTTCAGTAACAGGCTACAGATGTGAGTGTGAGTCTGTGTCCATCATTAAACTCACACCGAATTCCTGTAGTTTCATGACCGTGTGAATCCGGATTAAAATTGCATCTCTCGTCAGTCAAGCATGAAAGAGGGGGAAAAATGTCTCTGTTTGTTTTTTCATTGGTATGACACACACAGATGTGAACACTATTAAATGCACTTCTACTGCTTATTTTGGTCAGAAATGATGTAAAAGAGTTTCTAAATGATTCTGGAGGCCAGCAGTTGTTCTGCTTGCCTGGGCATTGGCCCCTGAGTGTGTGTGTGTGTGTGTGTGTGTGTGTGTGTGTGTGTGTGTGTGTGTGTGTGTGTGTGTGTGTGTGTGTGTGTGTGTGTGCATGTGTGTGTGTGTGTGTACATGTGTACAGTACATCACTGGGTTAGAACAGCAGGGGATGGTCATGCTGCTGTGTTTGATTTAGGACTGACACATACAAATATAGTTGCGTATGAATATAGGAAGGCAGCGAGATAGACATGTTCTTGGAAGATATCTTAATCTTTAAAAGAAAGTATTCAGAAGGGCTCCAACAGAGCCATGTAATGCAATACAGACAAACAGAACAAAATGAGTGGAAAAGGGAGAAAGAGAGAGAATTTATCTCTTATTTCTTCGCTTATACTAAGTTTGCAGTTGTATTAATCTGTACTCTTACTTCTTGCAATGTCTGCTACTCAAACATCAACATATAACAATGTCAACCTGGTCTCATATTATCACATTAAAATACCTAATATTTAGAGGTGCAACTACAACAATTTTTATTCCCTTTCACACAAATCACGAATAAACCAGCAGTTCTTAAACACATAATTTCCATTCTGTTCCTCACACAGTGTTATCTTTTGACATCAAAACACTTACTATACTGCATGACTTGAAAAGTGACACATTTTAATGTTTGTATTGTAACTATTTAACTACATTTACATCCTTGTTCGAGGATGATCAAATTGTTGAACTTGTGAAGAGCACATAAGTTGACACGTTGTGGAAATGCTATAAAATAAAGGGTTTGCTTCTGCAATTGCATTTTTCATGTCATATTTGCTTTTTTATGACACTGTCGGTTAGGTTTAGGTTTAAGGTTTAGGGTAAGGAGGTTGATTTTCTGATTTCAAACTAACACTAGAGCATTAACCTTTAAAACCTAATCTGCTTTTATCTCACATTTAGCTTTTATGACACTGTCATAAAATAAGGTTTATGGTGTGGAGGTAGGTTTTGTTGATTTAAATATCAGTAGAACATTAACCTTAAAAACCTCATCTGTTTGGGAGAAAAAAGCACCACACAGTGGATATTTCACCTCAGAACTGCAGCAATACTTGTAAGAAATCAAGTAATGTCATTTTGCAAAAAATGTCTCCACTGTCATGCAATTTATTTGAAGTTTTTAACTCCTGATCCAGTAATGCCCACCTCATGAAATACTTTTCTTAAATCTGTACCTTCTCTATATTCATTTTATTATTGTTTAGATTGCTATCTTAACATACATGTCTCATGTTTTAGTGATCTGGGCTTTGGCGCAAGCATTTCGATGCCTGATGTACACTGTGAAATCAGTGAAATGACAAATAAAGTAAACGTGACTCGAGAGAGGGAGAGAGAGAGAGATGGCAGTTTGTATTAGAAGTACAACCAAGGAATTCAGAAAAGGCCTATAAAGATTTGTCCTTACCTTTAGAAGAGACATGACTGACTGTATCAAAGTATTTGTGTTGACGTGACTGGCTACAGATCCTCCTATCCACTTCAACAGCAGGTGCAAAAACTCAACAATAAATTACTTTCCTACAGTTTGTGTATGTGTGGATACAGAAGCAGCATTTCTGTAATTTCTCTGAACAGCTGAAAAAATGTAATCTGTTTCTCTGTCCGATTTCATTTGGAAAAAAAGGTTTTCAAGATTTGAAACGTATCTGATCAGAACACTTTCTCAAACATTTATTTAGTTGCCTAAATTGATTTAGAGTTAATGCAAACAGAACTACAGACAGACTGACTAAATAAATGCACTTGTTCCTCCAAACAGCGAGAACAACAGACAGAGTGAATAAAAACAGGCCGAGTGATTGAAAAATGCTAAAAAGAAAGAAATGTTCTTTCAAAGAACAAAGTTCCCTTAATAAATGCCTCTTAAATATATTCCGTGTGTGTGTGTGTGTGTGTGTGTGTGTGTGTGTGTGTGTGTGTGTGTGTGTGTGTGTGTGACTGTGACGTTCGTAAAATAAAAAGCAAAGCAATGGGTCGTGAATTACCCACTGCACACACAGGTTTTCCATTTGGGAGGTGTCTCCATGTCATTAAAGCTTAAATGCGAAACCCCATTAGCAAAATAAAGCATTAAAATAAAAGGTAAAATTACAGCTGAACAGTAATCGGTGAGAGCTAGATTTCATCCACCTACGTGCAAACACACACATGCATACACCTCTATTCACTTACAGTATTTTATGAGGTGCCAACCTGACCTGGCACTAAGCCACTCTAACAGTTTAAACTTGCATAACCGCAGACGTAAGTAATTCTGTGATTCTGATCTGCATTAACGGGGTGCCGTCTGAAACTAAACGAGAGATAAACAGCACGCGTGTGTTCTTTCGGGTCTTATCTACAGTATGTGCACGATGTGTTGTGTTATATAAATAGGATAACAATACTTTTAGTGATGTGCTGCCCTCTGGATCCATTTAACTGTTAATCAGACCAATCATCCCGCACTTCCCCCTTGCTCTGCCGAAGCCGACTCCAGATTTTACCCTGCAGAGGTGTGTGCGAGTGTGCGAATGTTCATTTCTAAGTTGGATTGTGGCCCATGAGAAAGACACGGTGACTGTGTGTTCCCTTTAGATATGATCCAGATTTTCTTCCCCAGAGCACAGCGAACTAAAGCAGTTCAACAGTTTTAACAGTAGAGTAACAATAACCCCAACACACTGTGCACGACCCAAAGTAATATCATTTTACATTTACATTTATGCATTTGGCAGACGCTTTTATCCAAAGCGACTTACAGAGCACTTATTACAGGGACAATCCCCCTGGAGCAACCTGGAGTAAAGTGCCTTACTCAAGGACACAATGGTGGTGTAACGCAAGGAAAAAGTTAAGAGAGCTGGATCTAGATGCAGCGAAGGATTTTTAATGAAATAATAAACAAATACAAAATAACAGGTAAACCAGGAACAAATAAAAAGTCCACAATGGGAAACAAAACATAAACAAGAGAAAACATCCACGAAGGGCACGGGGCAGAACACGGTAGGTCAAACACATTCAAGAACATACATTCAAAAACTGACAATACTGAACAGAAATCAGGGCATTAAATACACAAAGACAAATGAGAACATTAAACACAGGTGAGGAACAATAAGGAACAGCTGGAGGTGGTCAGAGCAGGGGATGATGGGAAGTGTAGTCCATGGGGAACAGATGACAGAGGTAAAACACATTGCAGACAACAGTGAATCGTGACATAGCACCCCCTCTAAGGAGCGGATACTAGACGTTCCCTAAAAAAAAAAGAAGAAAAAAAAATTTAAAAAACACAAAAACAAAAAACAAATCGTACATGGAGTGAAGGGGCAGCTCGGGGTGGCAGGCAGTCCAAGGGGGGCGCAAGGGGCAAACAGGCAGTCCAAGAGGGACACAAGGGGCAAGGGGATGAGGGGAATAGCGCAAACACAGGGAGGCAGGGCCAAGATAGCGCCAGGGACATGGGAGACCAGAGCAGGTCAGGTAGACGGCTAGGAGACCAAGGGGATGACCTCAAGGTGGGGACCGGGTCTGGAGGCCTGGGAGGTGACCACAGGACGGGGACCGGGTCAGGAGGCCTGGGAGGTGGCCACAGGACAGGGACTGGGTCAGGAGGCCTGGGAGGCGGCCACAGGACGGGAGCTGGGTCAGGAGGCCTGGGAGGCGGCCATAGGATGGGGACCGGGTCAGGGGGCCTGGGAGGAGGCCACAGGATGGGGACTGGGTCAGGAGGCCTGGGAGGCGGCCACAGGACGGGGACTGAGTCAGGAGGCCTGGGAGGAGACCACAGGACGGAGACTGGATCAGGAGGCCCAGGATTTGGCCACAGGACCACAGCCATGAAGTACTCCGAGGGCAGGGCAGTGGAAGGTGGAGCCATGGAGGACTCCGTGGGGCAGAGCCATGGAAGGCGGAGCCATGGAGGACTCCGGGGGCAGAGCCGTGCAAGACTCAGGTGGCGAAGCCATGGAAAGCGGAGCCGGGGAAGGTGGAGCCATGGAGGACTTCAGGTGCGGAGCCGTGGAAGGCGGAGCCATGAAAGACTCAGGTGGCGAAGCCATGGAAAGTGGAGCCGGGGAAGGCGGAGCCATGGAGGACTTCAGGGGCAGAGCCGTGGAAGGCGGAGCCAAGGAGGACTTCAGGGGCGGAGCCGTGGAAAGCTCTGGAGACAGAGCAGTGGAAGGTTCAGGAGACAGGGCCGTGGAAAGCTCAGGAGACAGGGCCGTGGAAGGCTCAGGAGACAGGGCTGTGGAAGGCTCAGGAGACAGGGCCGCGGAAGGCGGAGCCATAGAAGGCTCAGGAGAAGCCTTTCTTCTCCTCCTCTTCCGGTTGGAGGCGTGGGCGTTGGCTCGTTGGCCTTGGCAGGTGTGGGCATTGACTCGTTGGCCGTGGCAGGCGTGGGCGTTGGCTCGTTGGCCTTGGCAGGTGTGGGCATTGGCTCGTTGGCCGTGGCAGGGGTGGGCATTGGCTTGTTGGTCGTTGGGCGTTGGGGCGTTGGCAGGCGTGGAACGCTCAGAAGCTGAGACCGGGATTGAGAGAGGTGGCTCCTCTGGAGCGAGTTTCTCCACAACTAGTCTCACATACTCCTGCCATGTGTAATTCCCGGCCTTTGGCAATTCCCTCCATCGGCGTGTTGGTAGTCCGATTAGATAGGTGGTTTTCAGGCTTCGTCATCAAAACCGGTGTGGATGGCAACAGCGGAGAAGAAATGGGAGAACTCCCGAATTGTTAGATCTGCCTGGCTTAATTGAGTGAAGTATGCCGCTAGATCCATTTCATGGTCAGTTGTTCTGTAACGCAAGGAAAAAGTCAAGAGAGCTGGATCTAGATGCAGCGAAAGATTTTTAATGAAATAATAAACAAATACAAAATAACGGGTAAACCAGGAACAAATAAAACGTCCATGATGGGAAACAAAACATAAACAAGAGAAAACATCCACGAAGGGCACGGGCAGAACACGGTAGGTCAAACACATTCAAGAACATACATTCAAAAACTGACAATACTAAACAGAAATCAGGGCATTAAATACACAAAGACAAATAAGAACATTAAACACAGGAACAATAAGGATCAGAGCAGGGGATGATGGGAAGTGTAGTCCATGGGGAACAGATGACAGAGGTAAAACATAGGGCAGACAACAGTGAATCGTGACAGGTGCTGGCTGTGGGGATCAAACCAGCGAACTTCTGATTACCAGTTATTTGCTTTAGCCCACTACGCCACCACCACTCCCTGTTTACTTTCTTTGTTCTGTGTATGTTTTCCATCACATTTTCTAATCAGTATTTTCAGTAAAATATTGAGAGATCCGTAAAGATAAATTTAACAATAAAAGATATTAAGACTTGTTTTCAGAGAATCTGTATTTCTTACCTCATTAAGTCAGGTTTATGTTTAACAACCACAAGAAATGTTTTTTATTTGCAGTGTGATAGTGAGGTAGAGGAAGCCAAAGGGAGAGTCGTTGTAGGGTTGCAGCAGGAGGTCAGTGTAATGGGACTGATCTGTTTCTGAGCTTAAAGTACATTCCGAGAGGAATGTCTTCAATTGTCTGTGAGTGTGTGTGGCAGAGTGATCCACCATCAAACACACACATGCACCCTCTGTTTCTAATGCCTATGAGACATTATGCTGTCTTAAGCATTTTACCCTCCTTCACGTCGTAACCATGCAGGCCAAAGATGGAGATGAACGAGTACTCTGGTACGCTCCTCTTCATCATAAAGCCTCACTTCCTTATTACATCACGTCTCTCTCTCTCTCTGATTATTTCCATATGCCTTCTCTTTCTCTGCTGAGAATTTTAGTTTTTTTTTTGAAAGCATTACACCCACAAACACAAATCCATGTCTTACTGACATTCAGGACTGTTCAAGTGATTGATTTGATTTGATTGAAGTGCAAAACTTTCAGGGGAGTACTTCTTTTTTTTAAAGGAAATTCTACAGGTAATTTTTGGGGTGAAATTTGTTCGGGATCATCTCACGCAACTCCAATTTTCATTTGGAACAGTTAGCCAAACATCTATTATCTTAAAAGCTTTTTAGATGAAAAAATAGTCACACTTGTCATTTATATCTATATTTAAACAATATCACATGAGCAAGATTCTGCTGTGAGCTAATATACAGACCAACGGCACGACTGCAAGTGTTATGCTGCTTTTATACAACAGTTCAATGAACAAGTAAATACAGTAGGCCTAAAATTTAATAACTTACATTTTCAGACAAAAAAGTCTCTAAGTTACTATAACAAAAATTTTGAAAACTGCTGCGTTCTACTTTTCGTTACAGTTTTCTGATGAAATTAACACTTGAGGCACTACAACAACTGTGTGTTTTATTCACTTTCACACAAATCAAAACTACAACGGCTGACAATGACTTTATAAACACTTCCTTGTTATGGTATAAAAACATGTTTTCTATAATGGATAATTTAAAAAACTATACATTTTAATGCTTGTGTTACAGATTAACCTACATTTACACACTCATTCAAATGTGATTAGCTTGTGTAGTTGCTCACCTCAAAGAGGGTTGGACTTTGAACTCAGAAGTCCATGGTTCAAACCCAGCCAAACACTCAGACGAAACAAAAGTGACACAGAAACAACACCAAATAGCATGGTTGCTTAAGAAAATGTATTTTTCATTTCACATTTTGTTTTTGGACACTATTGGTTAGGTTTTGGTGTTGGTTTTGGGTAAGAATATCTGTTTTGGTTACATAGCATTTGATATTTGAACATTATTTGTAGGTTTAGGTTAAGGTTTTAGGTTAGGGAGGTATGTTTTACTCAGTAAAACCTCAATCTAATCTTCACCTTTAAAACCATGTCTGATTCCTATACCATTTCACTCATGGACATTTTACTGGGAAACTGCAGAGAAACGTGTAAAAAGGCATATGAATTTGTTTTGCAAAAATGTTGCCACAGTCATGCAATATTCAAAAAGACTTCTGTTAGCAAGAGTATATTTAGAAGCAGGGAAAAAAGTAGGGGGAAAAAAGCAATGTAACTAACTTGAAATCAAACCTTTGTGGTTAGTGCATCATTGTTTGAAAATACTGATGAAACAAATTTCCATTTGAATATGTACTTTTAAGACCACTCAACCATATGTTATGAGTTCCTTTGGGGGAAACCCCCTATAATTTGCACCCTGGATTTAATTAGTTATTCTTATATAATTGCTCGTTTGGTAATGTTCACAGTTATGCTATGCACCACCTTTGTCAATTGTGATGTGGCGTGAGTTACAGTTGCTTTGCTTTGCTTTGAATAATAAGAGCAGCCAACTCAAAAGGGCTCAATAAAGAAATATTTGCGTTTCTGACCGAAATCTTGTTCGTACATATTGGAGTCACAAAGCAGACAGAAAAATTGTTTTGATGATTTATTGTTCATGTTGGCAGCTGTCCTGCCCACTTTAAAGATTGTGAAAGATACACTTCTCTGATTACAGCTTATAACAGGAACAACCAGAGAATTGTTATACACACATACAGAGTATGTTTGCATCAGTTGGAGGTGTTTCCCATTTTTAATTACTGAGACTAGACTATGCTCCAGGGCTTTATGTACAATATGTGTGTGTGGGGCGGGGGTGTGTCTGCAGGGGGGGGGGGGGGGGGTTATGTGTGTGTTAGTTATAGAAGTATGAGAAAATGTCCTCTGGGCTGAAATAGTGAAGTAAACTTTTAAAGAACACTTGGCAACTTTGCTAATGAGCAGCAAAGAATTTGGTTTCACTCGTTAGAGGTTTTAAGAGAAATAGCACCTCTGAATGTCCTCTACTGAGCTCAGGACTGATGCTCTCAGCTGCTGTGAGTCCACAGATTTTTCATTTGTGTACAAGATGGTGACCTAAAACTGTACATTTGAATTAATGTTATATCTCAAGGCTTGCATGGGTTTGTGTTAGTGTGCTTGTGTCATGCACAATTTAAAATGGCCTATCCGCACCAAGTGAAAAACTCTATTTTCATGGGTATTCGCTTATGTTTACAGATTATAATTGTATGTATAACTGTAACACAGGAGTTCTTTAAAATCACTTGATAATTGCCAGTTTATGAATTTTGTAATAATGACATTATTGTTATTTCAGAACATGCGATGCGCTAGTGACTCTGAAAATAAAATAAATTCTATGGGTTTTTTTGGTTTCTGTCATTGTGTCTATTTTCTGTGGACTAATGTTGATGAACAGCCCTATTTACATGGTATCTTTTTAGTGGAGTTTACAGGAGCTTTTATAAGGTTTTTTTACATATGGTTTGTGGGGGTGCATGTATGTATAATGATACACATGGACAGGGTTATCTACTCTTGGAGGATGAAACTTCTGAAAATATCCTCAGAAGTATAATAGTCTTAATAATTTTTTTCAAATGCTAATGTTACAGTTAGTCTATAATATTGTTAGCTTATAGTAAGTGACAATAGACATGATAGAGTAAGCAGAAAGTCCACTCAGAGATATGATGCATTTACTTTATTTGTGTGTGTAAATGTGTTTATGTTTGTGTGAACATGTGCATGGTAAAGTAACAATGCCATTATTATGTCAGCTATGTGATCATCAACTTCCATCTGTTGCAAATATACATCCTAGACTTTCAGTTAAACACAGACAGGCATATAATAACCTGTCTACATAATACATGTACCATCACCCAAACACACACACAATGTGTCAATATGTGTGTGTGTGTGTGTGTGTGTGTGTGGGGGGGGGTGTGTGATATCTGTAGTGTCATGCCTTCTGCTAATGTGAGTTCTGGTAAAGTCATCACAGCTGATACATGATATCACTTAATCTCAGCCACATGTGTGTGTTACACTCCATAAACTCCAGTATAGTGTGTGTGTGTGTGTGTGTGTGTGTGTGTATGTACCACAGAGATTTTTAAAGTATTCTTCATTCTGTCTGAGCCTTAGATGCTCTTCTCTCTGTTGTTTTGGCTTTAGATACCCCCGCAGAGAAGAACTATCTCTAATGAGGACGCTTGTGCCAGTGGAAGGCAAATATGTAATGGCCCTGTTGAGCACACTGACACTGTATGGAAATATTCAAAATATTTCAAACTAAAATAACAGCAAAGATCATGATTTCTCTCTCTCTCTCTGTGTGTGTGTGTGTGTGTGTGTGTGTGCGTGCGTGCGTGCGTGCGTGTGTGTGTGTGTGCTAAGCTATAGTTTGCGACACAATTGTCCACAAAAGTGAGCTAAATCTGACAAAGCCCCCCCAAAAAAATGAGTCTAGTCATAATTAGCTTTATAGAAAAACAATAGAAATGTATGGGATCTCCCCATTTAGATTGAGTGTGTGAGGGTCAGGATTTGCCTCTATTGTGGGGACCAAATATCCTCACAAAGATAGTAAAACTTGTAAACAATAGTAAAACACTCTAAGGACAAACAGCTTGATAAACATAATAAATAATGTCTTTAAAATAAAAGATTGGGAAAAAATATTTAAAAAGTGTGTGCGTGTGTGTATTTGTAGCTTCTGAAACATAAAGTTGGTTCTTAACAAGGATTGTAACCATATAAAATGAAGATGTGGATGGAAAAAGAGAGGAAAAAATTGGGTGAAGCTATAAATCGAAGCATGCATTTCACAGACTCCATATGTCTCTCCGTCTTCCTCTCCATTTACAAACATCATCATGTTCTTTCTCTTTTGAAGCCTGGGTAGTCTGGAGATCATGCATTCACCCATTCTTTCTCACTGCCTACATATGTTCTCTTTTGATTCTGATCTCTCGTGTGTCTGTGTGTTTGTGTGTGCATGTGTTTGTGATTCATAAGGTCAGAGGGTAACCCATAAATTCACAGTGTGACTTTGAAAGTGGATTAAGGCAGACTGGTTAAACCACTGTGAACTTTAAAACAGGGTGACTGATTAATTTTAAAATTCCACACATTGAACATCAGCAGATAAATTGTAATGTCACAATGACAGAAACAGATTTTAAACTGTTATCATACAATTGACAGTTAAAGCAGAGAAAGTAACAAGGGTCTGATCTCACCACTTGATCATACTGCCATCAAATTACTGAACAGGATGCTTTGACTCAAAAAGCCTACACAGAATAATGCACAACACTGTCAATATGTAAACGTGTATACATGTATATATATTTTCATTTTTTAATGACTCGTGACTTTTGCTGTAATGCGAACTTGAGCTATATGATCTATAATGTGCTATATAAATAAAACTACTTTTATTTCTAAGGAAGGATTTGAGTAAAAGTCAATAGAAGATGAAAAAATAAAGGGAATTAATGAAGTTTTTAATTCATCATGGCTTCAAACTCAATCAAAGTTGAGTTTGATTAGCTAGTTTTGATTTTACTTTTGTTCCTGTTGTTTTTAAGTGTGTATAGCTGCAGTATTCAAATTTATACAGTTTAGGAGTCAAGCTGAGAATCTTCTCATGTTTGCAAAAGTCATATTTTTAAAGCACCCTCTGAACATGCTTTGAATATTTAGTGATTGGATTCATGGTGTTGCTTTGAATTAGATCTTTGAAATTGTGACATGACACCAAGGGCATAGCAGCCACGGGGGACGTGGGGGACACTTTAAAAAGGTGATTTTTGTCCCCCGCACTTTTCCAAGCTAAATTCATATCAAGTCCAAATGCTGGATTTGTATACAGTATTCTTTGCGTTTTGTTACTTTGGGCTGATTGAGCGACCATCCAGCCAATTACAGGTGAGTTTCATGAGCCGAAACAAACCTTATGTAATAGGCTGGTAAACAGACAGTCTAATCAGCACTCTGTTCATTTCTACAAAGTTGCTTTCAACAATTCTAATTTATCCATATTTTTTATCGGCATTTATTTGGAACTAAATGAATAATCCAGAGATGAGGAACAGACAAAAATATTTATTTATCAGCATATCATTATTGATTGACAGCATTACGTGAAATGCACTGCAGAAAAAAAACAATGGACAATCCTTCTCTTAAGCTCACATTGCAAGCAGAGTTTATATCAGTGCATGAGTCTTCATTAAGTTATGCTTTTTACATTATGTTTGTGAGGTAATAGTTTGATTGGTTGTTTTTGACAATTTAAGCAGATTACTAGGGCTGTGTTAAATATATAAAGCTATTTTTAATATCAGCTCCTGTTTTTTACCTCTATGTTGGTGTGCATTCGACATACTGTAGGAAAAAAGATAGATCTGCTGTGTTTATAGAACACTTTGGCATTTTAGTGGTCAATATATATGTAGACACATTTTTATATATTAAAACATAAGAATGTTATTCAAACTCATAATTATTACAAGCCCGTTTTTGTTGTCTTTTGATAAAAGACATGCTCAGCAGCTCACAAACTGTAGGGAAATGATAGATTTGCTTTGCTCTTTGCATAATGCCTAAAGTCTCTCTGTAGGTCTGTAGACATACACATTTTAAATGACTAAAATTTTCTTTTGATCGTTGATTCAGTGACTAACTAATTTCACACAAGACAATCATTTGCCACCACCTTCTGGCATCACCAGAAATGGTCACTGAATCATTAAATGGATCTGAATTAATTTTGGTGAATGTAGTCAAAGCACTCGAGCCACTTGGATACATTTAAATCCCACAATGCACAAGCACAGAGTAAAAAAGAAATGTGTTTGTCGTTATTGTAATTGATTAAATAATTTATTCAGGACCAGCTTGTACTCAGTCTTTTATTGTCATGTGTGAAACAGAAGCAAGTGCTCCACAAGATGCCCTTTATTTTTGCAGCCAATTTTGCAAAATGCTTTAGTTATTTTGCAATACTTGAATCTTTACTACAAATATTAAAAGTAATTAATATGTATATATTACAGTTTTTGCCCATTGCTTGAACACGTTTTGCAAAACTTGGCTCACTGTGTCAAAACTCTACACACAAAGCAAATAAGACACAACACTGGGAAATAAACCATTCATATCGATGTCAAATTGAAACTCTGCTATCAAAACCCAACAATCCTTTGTCAAAATGTCACTCTGATGACAAAATGATACCCACTTGCATCATATGAATAAACTTTCAGATCAGCAGCAACACACTAGTCTACTTTATATAAAACACTGCAGTCTTTTGTTTTCACTGTTTTTAATCAGTTCCACAGAGGGCATGGTTTCACAACAACCAAAACATGAAATACTGAATTCAAAACCATTACATTACAGTAGTATATTTTACCGTACAGTAAATTCAGTTAAATCAAAAATAAAACAAACAATACACTACTGTAAACACAGAAAAACACAATTGTGCGCAAGTGGGTTTATGGATACTGCCGTCTGTTGGGGTCTGGCCACAGGATCTCATCAACATCACAAGCAATGTCTTCTCTTGCTAAGCATCGGGGAAAATATCCCCTTGTGTGCCGAATCCATCCCTGGATTGACCTCACCTCAATGTCTCAGGCCTGTTCCATTGCCTGTAGAAGAGGCGTACGGGCATGTGGTTGACGGTCATATACACGCCATCTCCAAGCGGAAAAAAATTCCTCTATAGGATTTAGAAATGGCGAGTAAGGGGGCAAGTACACAACTTCAAATTGATCATGGTTGGTGAACCAGTTCTGGACCATAGCAGCCCGATGGAAACTAACATTATCCCAGACACCAACAAACCTGGGCTGCTCTGGTCCATCCTGTACAACTGCATCATGAAGTGCATCTAGAAATGTGATTATGTGTTGCGCATTATAGGGACCCAGTTTGGCATGATGGTGCAGTAGCCCTCGAAGACTTATAGCAGCACACAATGTGATATTTCCCCCGCGCTGCCCCGGGACGTGAACAATTGCCCTTTGGCCAATTATATTACGTCCCCGTTGTCTGTTTTTGCTAAGGTTGAATCCAGCCTCGTCAATGTAAATACATTCATGCGGCTGGGCAGCTCCATCCATGTCCAAGATTCTCTGTAACAAAAAATACATATTGTGGATGGCTTTACTCAAAGCACACACTTACACTACTACACATACAGAACCGACCCACCCCACCACACAGGTACCCGTGTGGATTTCGGAATGTATTTATGTGGTACTAATCCAGTAGTACATATTCATCTGCTACTGGACTGCACCCATTCTGTATTGTAAATATAAAGGATTGAAACACTTACCTGTACATGTTCATGTCAAAGTTCTTTGACCCTGACACTGTTCCTCTAAAATGGGACCCTGTACAATTGCTTCATGGTCATGTTGTGCTTTACCAAGATGCGTTTGATAGTGGTAATGCTTACTTGATTTATGTTGTTGAATACTTGCCTATCTGCAATTATTTGTTGCTGTAGCTGGTGGAGACGGATTGCATTGTTTCCTCTGACTAGGTTCACTATGGCAAGTTCCTGCTGTTGGGTGAACAGGCGTTGGCGTCCACCCCCAGTAGGTCTTCTAGCCATTCTGTAGAAATAATTATAATAACAATAATTATATCAAGCTTATATATGAAAATATACTGTAATATATTAATACTGCAGTGTAAGTGTTGGGTCGTCCCACCATCGCTATAGTGGCACAGACATTACACAGTTTAAATATACACCTTTAAAGCTAATTTGTGGCATGTCAAAGAGATATGAAAGAGAGTAGTTATTACAGCTTGTTAAAGAGCAATGTAGGGGAAGAGACTTATAACTCTGTCATTAAAGAGCTGCATGAGATTCACAAGGTTGAGTACCAAGGATGTACAGTATTTATTATTTTAACCTGATTATTTTGATAGTTTCATAATGTGCACATCACACAAATAAACTTAAAGTATTGAAATCAAACCAATTCATCACTGAGAGATAATGTCAGCTCAGGAATAGTTTCTACAAGCAGCCATTCTAAATCAGTTACAGAAATGCATTTTCCTTTGAGTTATGCCTTAAAAGTTTCATGCAGAGGCAGAGAGATCAAATGTGTAGGCAAAACACCCATGCAGAAGTGGTGTACTCTCCACTGGCATTCGTGGACAGTATAATTAAAGATTTCATAGTGATAAAATGATCTGATATCACATTTTCATGCCTGTATGTCAACAAAATATTTATGGCTCTCTGCTCTCAGCAGGACTAAAGTTCTCAAAGGTTGTTTATCCTACAATTTTCCCAGACTATCTATTCTGCAGCCGTCTCTGATCACTGACTCGTTTTTTAATGTTTGTTAATCATCATTTCCATATCATCTTTTTTGAGTGAAATAAATAAAACTTATTTAAGCTAGACCAGTCAGACATTTATTTATATGAGCAGTAGTTTAGGGTCAGATTTTAGGACATGTATAAATCTTGAATGTCTCACCGATACAGAAAATAAACCCTGCTCTTTAGACAACAGCTGCCCACAGGAAAGGACAGATAGAGGAAAAATAGAAGGTGTTTGTGATTGATGCAAAAGGATGAGACACAAGTGACATTTCAGTATTACAGCCAGTCGTGTGTGTGTATGTGTGTATGTGTGTATGTGTGTGTGTGTGTGTGTGTGTGTGTGTGTGTGTGTGTGTGTGTGTGTGTGTGTGTGTGTGTGTGTGTGTCTGTGTGTGTGTGTGTGTGCATGTGTTTGTGTGTCTGTGTGTTTTTCTTCATGTCAGAATCTTTACGTAAAAGCAGCATGCCAGCATTATCTTTTGCATTCATGAGATTTACAAACTGAAAAATACGAAGTTACAACCATATTTTAAAGAAAAATATCAATGTATTATTATTTAGGCCCTAATGTATTGGAAATTAGCAATATTAAGTATTTTTATGTTCTTTCCTTTAAAACATTAAGAGTATGATGTCATTAAAAAATGTGAGCTCTATGCTAATGACTGCAATACGTAATGCTCCACACACACTATTTTGACCATTGGGGTGAGGGTGTTCAACTCTTACAAATATAATAATAATTATGAAAAATTGGGTCAACAACAGAGGTGTAAATGTATTTAGGAATGACACATAATTTACAATATTCACTATTATTTAAGAATGCCTAAACTTTTTTTGTGTGTGTGTGTGTGTGTGTGTGTGTGTGTGTGTGTGTGTGTGTGTGTGTGTGTGTGTGTGTGTGTTTGTGTGGTTTACGAGGTGAGTTTGTGTGGTTTACAAGAACATTTTTTTGGGTTACAAACTGGTAATTACAAGGGTATTATGCTAAAAATGTGGTTTATGAGGACATTTCTAGTGCCCCCATAATTCAAACCGCTTAAAAAACATACTAAACTATGTTTTGTTTTTTTAATTTAAAAATGTAGAAAGTTTTTTGTGAGGGTTAGGGGTAGGGGATAGAATATATTATTCGTACAGTATAAAAATCATTATGTCTATGGAGATATCTCATAAGGATAGCCACACCAACACGTGTGTGTGCACGCGTGCATGAGTAATGTATAATATAGAGGAAAAACATACAGTTTTTGCATTTCTCCCTCTCTCTTTCTTTTCTCTTTCTGTTTGTTTGAGGGGCAATTTGTCCTTTTTCCAGGCTATTTGGTTCTCATCAACAGCTTTAGCAGTAGCAGAACTGACAACCCCAAATGTAACATCTTTTACACAAGCAGAATGTATGTTTGTGTGTAAGTTTGTGTAATGGGGTGAGAAAAAAACATGTAAATGTCATTGCCATAATTCAACTGGGAGAACTTAACAGAATAGAAAACAAAAACCTGCTTTATCAGTGGAGACGGCAGACCTTTCTGTGAACGTTTCACATATAAGCAGCTAGCATGCTAAAAGGTATTTGCTTCAGTAAATGTATGCCGTAATGGCCAACAGTGAAAAATCTGAAGTACAAAATCTCCTATTATACCAAAACAACCAAGTCTTCTGTCTTACAAAGTCAAAGGACAACACCTCAGTGCATTATAAGGCTATAAAAGATTGAGCCTGTCAAGACACAGAAAAATGCCCTATTATGAACCAGCATCACCTCAGCAGCTAGAAACAGCCGATACCCTCCAGGCTTTAAAACAGAGAGAATGAAAAACTGTTTGCCCTGTTTCATTTTGTTTTTCTTGAAATATCTTCAAAGGAGTAGTTCACCCAAAAATGATAATGTTGTCATCATTTACTAACCCTCATGTGTTTCCAAACCTGTATAACTATCTATCTTCTGTGGACTTTAAAAAGGAAATGTAACCCCCAGTTCCCATTCAATTTAATAGAAATTGTATGACTGAGACAAACTTGCTGTCTAACATCTTCTTTTGTGTTCCACATATAAAGAAATTCACATGGGTTTAACGTGAGGTTGAGTACATTTTCATTTTGGGGATGAAAACTAATTTTAAGATGCATTCTTAAAAATGTATTTCTGTTTCTCTTTTACCCTTTTGCTCTTGTTCTCTCAAAATGGCAGTCCAAACATCAGCTAAAGCCCTCCGTGGTGGTGCTCATTTAAAGAGCCAAGGGCAATTGTTCTCTCTGGAATTATTTCTGTAATATAAGTGTCTGTTCTGAATAAAATAATCATAAGTATGTTATGATTACATTAAGAAAATGATGATTTGTGTGTAATGAGTATTATAAGTTGAGTTGAAATGCCATGTGCTGCCTGTAGCGTCTCTGTAGTGCTGAGCAGAATGGAGCCACAGCTTGAGTACTCTGTTCCATTTGAGGACATGGTAAAGATTAAATGTTAACGGTCAGATCAAAGTGGGAGAGCTGTGGGGGAGCATGTACTGAGTCTATTTTACATGAAACAAAAGGATAAAAGGATCAGTGGAGGATTTCTAAAGAGACGCTCATAACATGTGAGCAGCATTAAGAGGCTGACAGCATCCTCATCTTTCTCATGAGCAGTGCTTGATTTACATTGTAGTGGTTCTGAGCTCATGCACTAGAGCTGTCATATCTCCTCTCAACTGAGGGGAGGAACAGTCAACAATTGCAAACCCACTACGAAAAAAACTATTTGACTTAAAACATAATAATAATGATAATGTGGAGAACTGAATGGATGTTGTCAAATTTGTGAGACAACATCACCTCAGGTAGGTTTAGGACACTTAGTACACAAAACACGATAAATGTCAACAGAATGACGTTTGATTCAAGGGACACAAGGGAGCTTGGTTTCCATAAAAGTTATTTTTTCCATTAACTACCATAATCTCCTTTGGTTTGCTCACTGGGGGTCTAAAGACAAATCATATTTTTAAGGCATAATCTACAATCACTAATGAAGCGCCTCCCACTGTTGTTTTGAATGAGTATGACAACCAGTTGGAAATATTAAAGGAACAAAGGCGTCACTTCCAAAAAGAGACAAATAGCCCTTGAAATGGTCTATTGGTCAGTGAGACATGCAGACAAAAAAATTGACATATCCTTTTAAAATAACTAAAAACCAGATCATTGCAATGGAAATTTTCAGACTCTAAAGGGATTCAAAGGGATGCATTACTTTCTTCTAAAATCCTGTCATGCCACAAAATTGTGTCTAAAATTTGGGCTAGGTGTAAATAGGTTTGAACTCATTATAGTTTACAGTGGAACAACAGAACGTTGATAACCTTTGTTCCAGTAGCCATATCTGACAATATGAGGAACATAACATGTAACTCCTCACCCAATGTGGCCTGTTAGGAATACCTAAATGTTACAGGCCAAAAAGCATTTATGTCCTCACACCTTGACCTCTTATTACTGTTTTAAAGTTTAATAGCTGACATTCCACTGACACAACTTCCACAATGGAGCTCCAACATCATCTGCAGGACAGATGATTTGTACATGACGGCACTGGTTCTCAGTTTTTGTCACATGATTTGAAACTAGAGAAACATTTGTGACCCTACTCACTTAAAAATTAACAAAAATATTAGTTTTTCAAAACAAGCAAAAAAAAAAAAAAGAAACCTTGTGAAAACATATGAGCTTGTATTTCTTAGATTATATTATTTATATTTCTTTCAGCTTCTGTCACTTTTTCTGTCGGCGCGTCAGATATAAATGTGACTATTTGCACTAGATAGAAATAGCTTTACATCTATTACATCTATAGACAAACTGCACCCTCCGGTGTCACTGCAATGGCCTGCCATATAAAGACACTGTGGATGTGTACTTTTTACACGGGCAGACCCGGTTCGATTCCCACCTTTGTCAAACTTTTCCCCATCCTGTTTCCTGTCTCCACTCGTAATATTCCCATTAATACTGCAACCCGGTATCACGCCGAGGCGTGAAATATACACGCCGGTCCACTCGCGGATGCGTGTCTATTTCACGCTTTGCCTCCTTCAGGCGTGTACATGACACGCGCGCGTCTACGTAGAATACCGGCAGGGGGCGATCGTTTCCTCGACGCCAACAACTCTCCGCGCACCAAAGAGGAAGCGATATATCGCGTTCTCCAGTTCCGGTTAGCAGGATATATATTTTTGTACATAAATACACTTTTTAAATAAAAATATATATATATATATATATATATATATATATATATATATATATATATATATATATATATATATATATATATATATATTATGTATTTATTTACATCAGCACAAGATACTCGACAGCCCACACACACACACACACACACACACACACACATATAACAACGTTAGGCTACAGCAACGTTAGGATTTCTTCATGAAAGCAGCACTGTAATGAACCTTTATTTGTCACATATGGTCACAAGTGAAAGTAACCGGCGAAATTGGCCGGCATCCCGCCCGCACGAACGTGCAACGCGACGACAACGGTATTGCTTCCTCTTTGGTGCGCGGAGAGTTGTTGGCGTTGAGGAAACGATCGCCCCCTGCCGGTATTCTACGTAGACACGCGCGTGTCATGTACACGCCTGGAGGAGGCAAAGCGTGACACCGACACGCATCCGCGAGTGGACCGGCGTGTCTATTTCACGCCTCGGCGTGATATCGGGTTGAATACTACTTATGATCAAAAAAATAAGAATCAATACAAAGGTCGATTGCGTTTAGGGTTTGGTTCAGGTAAAATAAACCATTGTTTTACTATAGTAATGGTTACTATTGTCAAACTACAGTAATGTGAAGTTAATATTGTAATCTTGTTTAATTTTGTGGTTACTTTGACTTTACTACAAAATACCATAGTGGTACTGTGGTCACTGTAGTAAAAACATGGTTAGTTTTTGTAAGGTAAGGTTAGGGTTAGGTTTAGGGTGTCTGTGGGGCTCACAATGAAAACTGCAGTGATGCCCCTATAATGTATGTTAGTATTTCATCCAGGATTTGCTCTGGGGTGCAAATAGCAGGTAAAACTATTTGCACTTATTGCAAATAAGATGCTTTTTGGTGCTATTTCCACTTATATTAAATAGCTGCTGCCATAAATGTGAGGTAGTAAATAAGAATTTAGAACTAGGGAGGTATCCCAAACTTTGAGAACCATTGCACAATAGCAAGACAAAGGCCAAGTTAGCATTAGCAGCTCTTTGTCTAAATTGCCTTATCCTGCAACACAACTTTAATATTCTTGGCACATGCTAATGCCATTTATCTCCACAGATAGGGCAAGCACACATGTACCATTCATCATTTTAATTATGATTAATATTCAAATATCCTGGAGTGCTAAATGAACTCCTTGGTGCAGAGTTTCCTCCTTAAATAAATTTCACTAGTTTGCCAATTAATATAATGCATAGGAGGAGAATAGGGTAAGAGGAAATGAGTGTGGTTTATAGTATGCAAGGAACTAAATTCAGATCCTGGTTTGCTATTGCTAAGTAGGATATTTTAGATATTAAGTGCCTGCGGTGTTAATAACTTTTACAGCAAAAATATTATTAAAGGCAAGAATGTTTGGCATAGGATTTTTTTTATATTCCTTGACAAAGAAATGTGCAAAAATTGTGTTCACAACAAGTGAATGGGGTAGATAACCATAAAATTACTTTTAATGTTTTAAAAGTATAGCCACTGTACATATACATTATAGCATGATGTTATTATGATAAAATTGCTTACTAATCTTTTCTGTGTAAAGTTAAATCCATTATAACAACTTATAACAATATAACAACTACCAATAAACCCTATAATCCTGGTCAGCTATTTTATCACACTAAAATTTATTTTTACAGATATTTGTTTATGTCTAGTGGCTAAACTGTACATTTGAAACACTGTGTATTTTAACATTTCTGAACCCGCCCTATTGACTTCCTGTGCTTTAACTGTGATTTTGGCTTTTTGTTTTATATAAATAAATGAGGGATAAGTCCAAACTATTTTTGGGATTTTTTTGTAGCTTAAGTTTTAGGTAATCAACTTTATGCAACAAATGTTGTTGCTTGAGGAGCTTAACTTATACCTGAAACATTCTATTAAGCTTAAGTGTCCAACATGACCTGATTCACCCTATGTTCAAAGGGGCTATCTGTTGAGTTCACCTATAGTCAAGTCAAGTCATATCTTCTATAAAGATATGGTGTAATTGTTTGTATATTTTCTGTTTTGTGAATAAATTATCAAATATTTGTTATTTTGGCTGGTGGGTTGTGTTATGCTTGCTATGACAACAGTTTGTTTTCTGTTTCATGTTGTGTTTTGATGGGTGAAGTGAGTGAGAGAGAGAGAGAGAGAGAGAGAGAGAGAGGGGGGGGGGGGGTTTGTTTAAATCACGTGATCATGTACTGTACACACACACACACACAAAATCACACAGAAATCATGAAATGGCACATCACATATTGTAAGAATATAATAACATGTTTTTCTAAGCAAGATCACCCATTGTCCAAATAAAGTCCCCAGTCTGCTGAAACTGATATCACAGTGCTGCGTTCAGTTTGTCACGCCTAGCTTGGCTGTGTGTTTGCGTGTGTGTGTGCGTGTGTGAGTGTGTGTGTGTGTGTGTGTGTGTGTGTGCATTTGTGCGTGCGCATGTGTGTGTGTGTGTGTGTGTGTGTGTGTGTGAGAGAGAGAGAGAGAGAGAGAGAGAGAGAGAGAGCTGGTTTATACAGCCATATACATTAAATAATCTTATCTAACTTCATACACACACCTCATCAAAACTCTAAACACACAAAGTCTCCCAAGATGACCTTAAAAGCTATGCCAAGATGAGCTTAAGTCTGGCTGTCAGCAGTGCCGGCATGTCTCCAGAAACCCTGGCCCCACAAGTGCTTTCAACATATTAGTAATAACTTAAATTGGCTGATGATTCTAAGTGTGCTTTGCTTTGAATTTGATCTTTTGGTGCAGCTTTGTCAAAAGGCTTCTACAGAAAACAGGATGCTTTCACGTTTCGTGAACTCATCTGTTTAAGGGCACTATTTCAGAAATGAAATCAAAATGACATCAGTTCATTGGCCTTAACAAATCTGAAGAAGTTCACTTCGCAATATAGCAACCACCATAAAAACCTGACCCTTAAATATTTGGTTTCATTTTACTGTCTGAATAAATCAGGGTCCCGGTGAGGGTTTCACAATTGCTCTGGTTTTCCCAGTAAGTTGCTCAAATCTTTTTGATTTAGAAGATATTTTTTCTAGCTTGTTTTAAAGGCATAGTTCACCTAAAAATGGAAATTGTCATCTATTAATCACCCTCATGACATTTCAAGCCCATATGACTTTTGTTTTCTTTCACGTTCTTGTGTGAACACACTTTTCTCATAGCATTCATAAAAACACAACAGACAGCAAGATTTTCCCTGAAAAATTATTTACATTTCGTGAATGTTTCTTAACATAACCTATTGTATGCCTTCAAAAGACAAAAAAATGCTGCATGAGTCGCATGCTTCAACTACTCGACTACTTTAATTGATATTTTTAGTTCACACTGTGGGACTGTGTGCGTGTGTGTGTGTGCGTGCGTGCGTACATGTGTGTGTGTGTGTGTGTGTGTGTGTGTTTGTGTGTGTGGGCATGTTTATATGGTTTACAAGGACATTTTTTAGGTTACAAACTGGTAATTACAAGGGTATTATGCTATAAATGTGGTTTATGGGGACATTTCTAGTGTCCCCATAATTTAAATAGCTTAAACAACATATTAAACTAAGTTTTATTGAAAATGTAAAAATGCAGAAAGTTTTTTGTGAGGGTTAGGTTTAGGGGTTGTGTTAGGTTTAGGGGATAGAATCTATAGTTTGTACAGCATAAAAATCATTATGTCTATGGAAAGTCCTCATAATGATAGGTAGACCAACATGTGTGTGTGTGTGTGTGTGTGTGTGACTGTGAGCATGTGGTGTGGTATTTAGGTCACATTTTCAGCAAGCTGGTTTTCCAGCGTCAGACTTTAAGAGCACGATTCTGCAAGTTCTGGACAAGCGTTTCATTCTCAAGCAGGTTCCTCGTCTTTGCTATCACATCCACGTGGCTTCATCATAAATATGTTAACATTTAATGGGCAGAAGAACTGGCTTCCCCCAAATGAACCTCTACAGTGACACTTTTCTAAAACTCAGAGAATATGGTTCACATGCACGTACACGGAGTCCCAGAAAAAATATTTCTGTCTGGTGCATAATGTATAATGTGTAATTTCACAAACACACACACACACACACACACACACACTCCCTTCAGGCAATTAATAGGATTTGCAATTTAGGAATTCCTATTGGCATGATACCAATAAAAATCTATGAGAGACATAATTATTCACTTTTGTATACATGAGAAAGAGTGAAAATTGTTCTTTAAGCTAGATTTTTCCGTAGCTCAGTGCTAAAATAGGAAAATTACCACATTCTATATTACACATAAATCTTCCTAAATCTCACAACTGTTTTTCAGTTTTCCTAAATCATTTCTGCATTTATAAACTCCAGTGCACACAGGCACAACATACAGAACAAACCTTGTCAAAACAGCAACTGAACTTTTCAAGTTTATTTTTATTCAATCTACAAGCTTATTTTTACACAATTAGAAAAATAAATTATTCAAATGATATATGTTCTGCCCAAAATACAGATGTGGTCATGCAGTAGAATTTCAAGCAGAGTCCACAGAAAATTACAAGATAAACCCTTGAAAACCCCATTTTAAGATGTTCAGGTAAAAAGAAAAAAAATGTGAGAGCTGACATAGACAAATGAGAGGACATGAATGAAACAAGCCAGAACCACCCCCCTCATGCTGGGATCAGTGTTAAAAGTGTCCTATACAGAGAAAGGAGAGAGTGAAGGAAACAGTGATTTAGAGGGGGAAAGAGTTGTTTCCACTGAGCCAATTACAAAATAATTAACAGTTAAACACAAAAAGTAAGAAAGCAAATAGAGGAAGAGAATGGAATAACTGTAAACTCTTCACTTCCATCTTTGTCTCTCTCTCACTTTCTGTACATCCATCTCGGCTTCTGTCCTTTACAAGGTAGCAAATGTTATAGTTTAATATTTATGAAGTGCTATTCCCTGACTGCAGCTCTCTTAGCTCTTTCACTGACACTTTTGAACCATTCTCTGGGTCCTGGGTCTACACAAATCCACCTTGAGAGACCTACGCCAGGCAGAAAATAAATCTAACTGTAGGCAGTTGATGCATAACGTGCCCATGGACATTTGTTTTATTAAAATGTATATGAATGTACGCATAAGAGAAGTACTAATCTTAGTCCCGTGATGGTCACCATTTCTTTTAAGATTTTCACCATTTTTAAACACCTTTTTGTCCTCACAAGTTTACTTTAATGGTCCTGGGATGACAATAAATCTGTAAAGGTACAAATATTACTGTACATGTAGTATCTCAGTTAATACAAGGTCATAAAACCTGCATGCACAGTAATTATAAAGAATTTGCCAAATTATATTTTAAAGTTTACTACCAATGCTGTTGTGTGTCTATGCAAACAAAAAATGTAATTAAATAATTTGCTAAAACTCTGAACTGTTTAATATATATATATTATCCTTTATCTTATGGGTTTAAAGTGGCATTCTAGTTAAAATGTGAATAAAAATGAGGAAACGTAATTTTCCGTTTCTGGAAAGAGTAAGACACCATTTCTCGTGATAATCACACAGTGTGATCTGATGCCAGCTGCAGGGAACAGTTCAGTATTTGAGTCTGATTGGATTGGTGATGAGACGAGATGAGGAGAAATTTCGATGCCCTTAATCGGGTCTTCCCATCTAACACTGAATCATCAAACTCATGCTAACATAAAATCAATCTTTCACAAATTTGTGTATCTTTACTTTTCTTTCTTTCACTGTTTTCAGTTATTCCAACTTATCTCTAACTTTACCCATTTAACTCCCTCCTCCGGTTCTCTCTGTAGATTCTCTCTCCCTCTGGGCTCTGTAATAGTAGCAGATAGAAGCTTGCAGAGCCCACGGCATTTACCCAGAATGCACTAGGGGTGAGTGGGCAGTAAATCTAATATCAGTCTTGTGCAGATTGATCACCTGTCACATGACTTGCTTAATATTCTCAAAGTCTCTCCTTTCTCTCTCTCTCTCTCTCTCTCTTTTACACACACACACACACACACACACACACACACTAACACACACACTAACACACACACACACACACACACACAAAAGTTTAGGCATTCTTAAATAATAGTGAATATTGTAAATTATGTGTCATTCCTAAATACATTTACACCTCTGTTGTTGACCCAATTTTTCATAATTATTATTATATTTGTAAGAGTTGAACACCCTCACCCCAATGGTCAAAATAGTGTGTGTGGAGCATTACGTATTGCAGTCATTAGCATAGAGCACACATTTTTTAATGACATCATACTCTTAATGTTTTAAAGGAAAGAACATAAAAATACTTAATATTGCTAATTTCCAATACATTAGGGCCCAAATAATAATACATTGATATTTTTCTTTAAAATATGGTTGTAACTTCGTATTTTTCAGTTTGTAAATCTCATGAATGCAAAAGATAATGCTGGCATGCTGCTTTTACATAAAGATTCTGAACAGATGCCAATGTTTTTATACCAAGTTACGTGATCTGAGTATTTGCAAGGACCCCCTTTTCAATAATGTTCTCAGAAATATGTCCCTCTTACTTTTTTGTACAGCCTCTCAAATGTTTATGTCCCCCAGGATAACATAGATTTTTTTGGTCAACCATACGATATACATCAGAAATATCGTTAAACATATTTTGACACAGCATAATGCTGACCACAACAAAATAGCAGAAAAAGAAGACACATCTTTATAGAGATGAGACAGAAGTATGGATTTTTCTTCTCCACAGTCCAGCTAC
This sequence comes from Moxostoma hubbsi, assembly GCA_032164185.1. Lineage (NCBI taxonomy): Eukaryota > Metazoa > Chordata > Actinopteri > Cypriniformes > Catostomidae > Moxostoma > Moxostoma hubbsi. The sequence continues at coordinate 26,842,037 of JAVLUX010000008.1, forward strand.
CATCTGACTGCAGACTCTTTAAAATTTTAATGTACAGAGTGTTTGTGTGCGAGTGTTGAGTGGCCAGGGACAAATACCCTGCGGCATTATGAAATATTTGTGACGAGAGCATCACTCGCTGAGACAGCTTGCTGTGTTTGGGTTTGTGTGTGCTGTGTATTTGTGTGTATTCAGGAAAGAAAATATGTCATGTAGCACAAGTACATTGGACAGAAACCAACTTCTGCAATTGTCTGTCTACACACTCACACACACACACACACACACACACACACACACGCACACCTTAAGTTCACATTCTCTTCCACAGACAGGAAAGAAAGAGAACAGCAGCTTCCATAGGAAAAAAAACTTTATTTATCCTTTTAAAATGCTTTCTGAGGGCTGAGACTCGGCTTTATTGTCATATATCGAGGAACTCTGAGGACACAGTGTGTATTCTACAAAAAACGCTGTTGCCAGGGGCGGCATCAGCACTGCCAACACATACATCAAAAATGAACTCGATAATACTGAAATCTTAGTAAAAGAAAATTATAACAATAATAATGTAGTTCACTGAATAATATTAATAAAAAAAAAAAAACAAACAAAAAAAAAACAGCAACAGCAGGAGGAAACATTACACTGCAAAAGCTTTTTCTGTGAAAATATTTCACAGCACTGCACTGACATGACCCTTTCTAAGAACAAGTAAATTTTGTGAAAGACTGGATGAACTGTGTGAGATGTGGATGGATCTAGGCCAGGGAAAGGTTTTCTCATTAGATTTGTCTCTCTCATAATATTGTGATAATCCTTAAAGGGTCAAAAGTCGCCACCAATCTGCCTCTATGCCTGAGGGGGAGTATGTGTGTGTGTGAATGCTTGGGTTTTAAATACATTCTCCTCAAATAATTCAACTTCAGTGAGATGTCAAAAAGCTCCTTTCCTCAGTTCTGCTGTCGAATGGCTGCGAGAACTTTGCATACAACATCACAGGTGTCTGTCTGAAGAATTAGACTGGAATAGAGAGGACTTACTATCTTATAGCTGTTAAGTGTGCTACAAAGCACTGCTGTCTTCAACATAGAGTTAGTTACTGCATAAGATCAAAGTACTGCAGCGCTGTGCTGTAAAACCGTAGGAACAGCAATTCACAGCTGATGCTGTGTTAATTAAATTGCGAGGAAAACTGCTGTTATTGTCAAAACTGGGGTAAACAGTGTACCTATATTATATTTTGGTTACATAACATTCCAAATGCTACATTAACACATGAGAGCCAATTTGTGAGGCCATTCCTGCTTTGCATTTCTATGGGTAAAACAAAGGCATGAATTTTTTGCAAAGTGCTCTTCTATTTTAATAAAACAGAGAGCCGATCTACTGTAAAAACCTGCTTAGGTGACCACACACCGTGAAATATTCAGTTTAGATGCACTGGCTGTTGCTGGTTTAGTTATGTTCATGAAGGCTGGTGCTTGTATTGCATATGACTGTGTTAATTGTATATGTATGTTGTGTGTCTCTGCTGCTCAGTGTGTGTGTGTGTGTGTGTGTGTGTGTGTGTGTGTGTGTTTTGTTCAGGCATCTCTTGAGTAATAACACTTATCATGAACCATGGCATGAAATATTTGACCTGGTTCTATCACAGCATTCTAAAAAATAAAACAAAACAAATAAAAAATACCAGCATCCCCTTGTGCAATAGGGAGGATAAAGTGTGTGTCTTTGTACGTGTGTGTATGTGAAAGGAGTTAATTGTTCTTTTTGCTGCTTTAGGCTGACCCTTTAAAACCCGTTCAACAGGGACTTAAAAGTCTCCTTAATCAAAGGGGGGATGAGGGAGAAAAGCATGAAACAGGAAACGTTTTACGTACAAAATGTCTTTTCCCTCCAAAAAAGACTCTATTTACAAAAGTTTTTGCATTTTCAAAAATCCTAATTGTATTTTTATAACAGGGTCCATAATAAAAAAAAATCCCCAACATACATTATATTTACATAATCTCGGGCCTTAGAAATTAAAATAAGACAGGAAACAAAAACAAACAACAGCAACAAACCTAAATGGAATAATTATTTTTAAAACATCTACAGTATTACACCAGAAAGCTACAGAGAAACATTGGCTTTCTCTGATTGGCTGTTGTGGAGGCCAAATGCAAATGCTGCTAATTTAAAATTAGCAAAGGCGTAAACACACCTGCCACCACTGTTTCCTGTTTACCGTTTAACGTGCAGTCTGTATAAAAATAGATCTAGCACTAGATTTTCTATGATGATATGGTGGACTTTTTTCGCTCGCTGATTCATTTTTTTTTTTTTTTTTTTTTGAGTTGTGTGTATATGCTAATATGGTATATGTATGTGCATTTCTGAGAGCAAAAGGAAGGAGAGGTGAAGGCATAATATCACATTTTGTATGTTTATGGATTTTTGGCTTCTGTTTGGGACTCTACATACACGCAATCATACTGTTAGAGTCCACGTCTACATCCAGACCATGAGCCATGAATTATACGCAAAAAAAAGTTAGTTGACTAAATTATGCAAAGACATGCATCAACATGTTTTGTGGCTGAAAAAAAGAGGTCATAGGCTTGTGGTGTAGAGGCAAATCCCTAAAAAAAAATATTTTGATTTACAAAACACTTTTGGTAAATGTAAAATAAAAAAGGAATTATAAATGACTGAATGCAAATATTATTTTGCATTTCACATGCATCACTGACAAAAGACTAATATCTACTTGTATTCTGCTGCTAGAAATTCAACGGAAATTAATCAAATCCATCTAGTAAAGCAGAACCTATGTCGGACGGTCTATAGATTTGTCCCTGTTTTTGGGTTTTAAATTCTCCATTTCACTCACTCATTTTTTCCACTGAGAGACTGCTGGTACTGACCCGTGAACAGCACTGTGTGTGCAAGTGTATGTTTTGTTCAATTGCCTCTGCAGTTATGTAAAATGGATGGGTATCTGGAGAGACTTAAGGAAACGAGATGAGAGAATATATTGAGTGCGTGAAGAGGAGAGCGGAGTTTATAACAGTGTTTAAGACATTTTTACTCAGAGAGAACCTGTGTGAAAACTGCAAGGATTGGATTGATACAGAAAAAGCACTGTGAAACAACACACAAATAGACAAATGAGTGTGTCCTGCATTGTGACATCAATCTAGCATCCCTCTGTGATTGGTTAAAGGCTGTTCTTCTGCAGTGAAGTCCATGCCTGAATGCCACACACACTGTGGAGGGTTTTCTCTGCCATTTCATACAATCTGAGATCAGCACACACCCATACACACAGTGTAGTTTTCGGGAAGGAAATTTGAGAGGCATATCATCCACATAGTCTTTTTCCATTCCTCTTTACCACTTGTCCTTCTCCATCATCTCTCAAACACGGGGTTAGGTAGTGAAATAAAAGACTTAGGATACCTTACAAAAACATGTTCTTATTGCGATTGCTTCTATCTCTTAGACTTTGTAGTAGATATTGGCGGGGCTCTGGGGGGGCATTTCCTGTACTATGTAGACGGGGTGCCCATAGTCTCCGCTCACTTTTTCATAGTGTGGACAGTAGTTATTCTCTGTTGTCCGCAGGGGGATGATGATGTCACTCGGTTCGGAGCCGGCCTCGGTGGCACCCTTAGGCGTACCCAGAGTGCTAAGTGACAGGGAAGGCCTGTCCCTGGGCTGCGAGTGCTTGCGGGTTCTTTTGCGAAGCTTGAGGAGTAAGACGATGAGGATGATGATGATGAGGAGGAAGATGACGCAGCCCGCTCCAATGGCAGCGAAGAGAGCAGGTTTAGAGCCGAAAATCCCTTCCACTGAACCAGCACTGTTCTCCGAGTTCCTCGTGTCTGAGAGAGAAAGGAAAACATATTGTGAAATTCGAAATTGCTGGATCTCGTTATCGCTAATTTCTCGTCATTCCGAATCCCATCCATTGTCATTATTTACTCTCATGTGTTGTTCTAAAGCTGTATGGCTTTCTTTTTTTCCATGGAACACAAAAGTAGATGTTAGGCAGGATGACAGCCTCAGTCACCATTCACTTGCATTGTATTTACTTTCATTGTAAATCATCATTTTCAGGATGATTTACTCAACTTGTGTTCCACGGGAGAAAGTCAGACAGGATTAGAATGAAATGAGGGTGAATAAATGATGACAAAATTTACTATTAAACTAGTTGCTTAGAATCACTCTGTCGTTTGAGGCACAGTTAACTGACGATCAGCGACTGGATAGAAACAAACCTCTGTATTTGTAAACATTGGCACTGAGCTACTATTGGTAAAATAAGTTTATTGTTGCGCTGCCAGCTGAAAGGGCTACTGAAGATTCTGTTTTAGTCCTGCAGCTAAATACACAATACAAAATGGACAGGAAAATTTTTCCTTGACAATAAAATCCATGTTGTCAAAGTATATTTAACAGTGGTACAGTGATAAACAACATACACCCACATTGGAATTATCCTGCCAAACTTTAGACCGCTTTATGGAGAACTTTATCATGCTTAGCACTGCTAGCATTGCACACTAGCCAAAAGTTTAGCCAGTGGCAGGCCGTGCTTTTGAAGTCTAGGCCTTCATTGTGATTCATGCCATTAAGAAAACACAGTTTCACAATGAATAAGACACCCTATGCCTTTGGGCATCATATATTATGTCGCAGCTAACTAGTTATACCAATTGACATTTTAAAAACACGTCCATGCACGAAAGTCAGAACTTGAAATAACACTTAATGCTCAAGCAATCCTAATTTTAACTGCAGCATAACTGTTTTGTGAAATGAACGTCTCCCAAACAGACAATCAAAAATCATTATTTTTCATATAAATCTACCAAGGAGGTCTATAATACCTGGAAAAATGAACCTAATAATATTTGCTATTTAAATGTTGCTTGCAGTAAATTTTGTTTCGTCAAGGTACACGGTTATGCTGCATTCTATTCAAGTTGGATGTGGAATATTCCTACTTGATATCTCCGGCCATAAATGCATTCCATTCCCATATTCGTAACTGCAATGCTCCCGTTAGCGTAGCAGAAGTTTGACTCTCATTAGAGATGTGTTCTAGCAACTCAACTGATAAACAATGCTGCAGCACTAGCATTTATGCTTCTTGTGTATGATTATAGAGATTATATTTTATACACCTGTTTCTGCAGGTGTTTGTAAACAAGCTTTAATATCATATAATGTGGAAACGTTTATCAATATTACTTAATAAAATGAATGTTTATCACTTACTTTGTATATCTCCCTGAGTGTCGACATATTTATGTGACGTCATGCACCTGCATCTCAGTAAAATCGGAGTTGAGAATTTCTGCACTAGCCTACAAGTTGTAATTCTGACTTCAAGATGCATTCCATTGCACTTTTCATAGTAGGAAGTTTTAAAATCCGACTTTCCAAGCCGAATGGAACGCAGCACTACTTTTGAAAACTTGATCCAACACTGAATGCTCCAGCAGCCTAATTTACACTTAAAACTTTAGTTGCTCATTCATTTGCACTGCTGAGGGATTCTGAAGAAATTCTGAAGGCCTCACGCGCTCTTCGGGCATGTGATTTGTGAAACAGTTGTCATACTTTTCTTGTAAGCATCAAGGAAGAAATTCTGACTGGATAAACTTTTTGTTTATCTCTATTTGTTTGTAGATTAATTAAGAGTGGAAAGTGATTAAAAATTCACTGAGAATCTTCACCTTCAATGAGCTTTTTACTCAAGAACCAGATCACTGAATCAGTGAGATGTAATTTAACTTTACAATAGTTTTTTTTTAAAGACTGTTCACAAATCGGACTGAACACTTAGCTCACAATACCAACTTATCCTATTATTTTTTTTTTTTTCTTTTTTGGATCTTGAGAGATGTGGTCGCTATGGACTGTCATTGTATGGAAAAGAGCTGCGTTAGGATTCTTCAAAATACCTCCTTTTGTGTTCCATGTAAAAACAGTGCACGGTTTGGAACGACATAGGGTGAGTAAACAATGACAAAATTTTCATTTTTTGAGAACTATTCCTTCAATAGTAGTCAATGGCTGAGTCTAATGTTTTTTCTCAGAGCAGAACATTCTGACCTCCAGTACTAGAGTGATCATTGCCGGGACGCAGCGTGTGTGTGTCTCTCTGTTTTCCCTAATGACTGGCAAAAGCATCTCTCTCTTGGTTTCACTCTCTTGCTCTCTTCCCTAATGAAGTTTGGACCTCCTGTAGGTTAATGGCTACTAGGACGTGATAAAGACATGCTACATTAACTCTTGTCTCTCTTTCTCTCTCTTGCACACGCAGGTGCCTGAGGGAGGCAGTAGCTCTGCATTGCTGCATTTTGTCAGATGAGTTTCTTGGTGAAATGCAGTTGTTTCATAGTGTGGTAAATCTTCTGTGATCCACTGAACTCAGTGGATCAGTTTCTCCTCAGCCCTCAATATAGACACAGTCGGCAACGCATCATATACTGGGGACAAGTTTTAGCATAGGGGGAAAGCAAACCGTGGTTACCATAGTTGTCTATTAATTTCACTTGGGAAAATAAGACACATCATTTAGATTAAAATAAAGACTAAAAGGATTTTTTTTTTTCCCACTTAAAAAAAAAATCTAAAGTTATTTTGTTTTCGACTGCCAATTCAATAAAAGAAGCTAAAAGAAGACAACAAGATGATATTAGACACATGTGTCATCGCACAACGAACATGTACACATCTACCGCAAACTTTACTTATTTTCCATTTCCTTCCAACATTTACTGAATTGAAGGAAAACAAATTTTGTTTCCTCACCTCTGCCAGGCATTATGGATCCGTTCCCCTCTATGTCTCTTTCTCGCTCTTTCTTGTCTCTTTTGCGGGAGGGGCTTGTCGTGGGGTCATTGATCTCATTGTCCTGGTCCCGCTCAGGGAGGTCAGTTAAATCTGGATCTGGAGCATTTGGATCTGTAACATTTAAATCACATGCATTCACAAATTAAGAACAAAAAACTTTTAGAAAATCAATTACAGTGATTTCTTAAAACATGAAGAGAAACAGCAAATGTTTTTAATGTATAAATTTGGGACAAGAATGTGTCTTGTGTGAACGGCACCTTAAAGACAAATAAGGTGTGTATTTTTGTGTGAATATGCATTTTGTGTATATGTTTAAATGAATGAGAATGTTTAGCCAAGTGTGTGGTGAGATGAGGTCACATAACTTGGAAAATGTTTAACTGCAGTGTAATTGTCTGTTAATGAGTCAGCTGACTTAATCATCTACCAAATGGGGCTTAAATGACTTTACCTTTGGACATGTATAAAATTGTGAGAGAAAAAGAATGGTGTGTGTTTGGATGTGTGTGTGTGTGTGTGTGTGTGTGTAACTCACCTTGGCCCACTTTCATGATGATCTTCATGGACCTCGTGCTACAAACCCCACCTTCTCTGTTTTCCAAGCCTTCCTGTGTTCCATTAGAAGTCGCTATAAAGAGAGAGAAAAAAAAGAGAGTGGGGTTTTGTGATTGTCAGGGTGAATTAGGTTTAGATTTATAGAACATTTGATTGGAGTTCTTGCTGCACAACCAAAGCAGGAAAAGGACACCCTAATTTACCTCTATAAATCACACACAAACAACACACACACACACACACACACACACACACACACAAACACAAGCATACAAGCACATACAAACACACATATTACCATGGCAACATCCAAAAACAAACCTCCTTGCATTAGCGTGTGTGTGTGTCTCAGGATATGGACAAGATGAAAAAAGCACCAGTGTATTCTCCTGTTACTAGTCCCTATGATAGTAATCTGATCCCATGGGAATGCACAAACACACACACACACACAAATCTATGTGCTAAGACAAGCCATGTGTATGAATTTTCTCTTCTACTTTTGTAGGCCCTGAAGCCTTGACTTTTCTGACAGAATGATTCCCTGTGTAAGTTAGTGATCTCAGGCCCAGGACGGGCCTAAAATATAGCACACTACACTAATAGGGCTTTTCCACTGCACGGTACAACTCGACTCTGCTCGTTTTTGGGGGGTTTTCCACTGTGGATAGTACCTGGTACTGATTTTTTTAGTACTACCTCGGTCGAGGTTCCAAGTGAGCCGAGCCGATACTAAATGTGACATCAAAATCCTGCAGATCACTGATTGGTCATGGAGAATCGTCACTACCGGCGTCACTGGATTTCCGACGTGACATCAACCCGCTAGTTTTAAAGTTTGCAACAATGATAACAGTATCATTTGTTCACGCGACTTTCACATTGTGAAAAAAGAAAAGAAAAACCACGCCATGGTCAATAAACGAGGTGCAGACGTTCCACTCATTAGCAACGAGCTAAACGAAAAAGTCTCACAGGAAGTGTATCAGCTGTTGGTCGCACACGGCTACCACTGGACCTACCAACAGTGCAGGGAAAAGTAAAAAAATAACTTAATTAATAAATTAAAAGTGACTACAGAACCATCAAGGAAAAGTGGAAGTGATTCGACCAAATGGACGCTATCTAAACAGGCGAGCAATGGGAGGAAGACTGCCCTAGACTGGCATTGATCCACGATGGAGGATGGTATGTTTTGTTATGTTAACTCTATTCTCTGCTTGAAAACTTCACTTTATTTATTTTTTTTAGTTGACCAGCTACTGGAAGCTTGCTTCTAAAACAACCAGGCCAATTTATCTGGTACACTTGTGTAAAATCAGCATGTAACAACTGCTTTATGCAGCACAATGAGCTAGTAGCTAACAGCTAGTGGTCGTGGTATTGTTTTGGTCAGTTTGTGACGTGTTTAAGATGATGTCACAGCAGTAGAGGCGGTGCAACTATGACGATCAGCCTATAATACAACCCACACTGAGGTGGCAGTAAACAGCAGTGGAAATGCACGCTCAAAAAAGTAAAGCGAGTAGAGTTGAGGTGAGTCGAACCGTAACGTGCAGTGGAAAAGTGCCATAAGAGCCATGTAGTTTCTTTGATGTGTGTCTAAGAAAAAGATAAGTGTGAGAAAGTAAACTTGCTCTGAATAGGACACACACTCACACTACACACCACTCCCATTATCTAGTTAAATAAACCGATACTGTCACAGCGGGTGATCCACCTTCATTCAATTTAACCCCCAATTACACTCACATAAGTTCCCTCTTTCTCACACACTCACATTATTAGCTCCATTCAGTTTTTTGCTCATTAAGAGGTGTGAGTGAGAAGTGCTGAGTGTACACATGTGTGTGTGTGCAATACACAACTAATGAGGACTTCTTTATGAGTACAGAAAAAGGTATGATAAGAAAATGTGCGTACTCAAAACATCACATATCCTCTGAGTTTGACATTTCAGAGCACTGAAGCAGGTTTTTTTCTCTTAAAACAAAGACAAAAAAAAGAATAATTATTTGGAAACATTAACTGATCTCCTGAATTAAAAAAATAACATGTCTGTATATCTTTAACAGTATTCATAATATTCATTAATGGCTTATTGAACGTTTATTCCATTTTATTTTAGCATGTGTTATTTAATTTTATTTCATTATTTAGTTTTTTACATTACTGGCACCTTATTCTATTTTTTTTTTTTTTTTCTGTTCATAAACAAATATTTGCGTAAAAAAAAAAAGACAAATGCACTGGGTTAAATAACTAAACCAATGCAGAGGCCAACTGTGGCATGATTAAAGTGTATACATGCTGGACGCAACCAAACTACAAGCCATTTATCTAGGCCTGTTGTCCGAATTAGCAAAAATGGCACAACTTTTAGACAAACTAAAGTGTGAAATTACGCGAAACTTTTACATCGCATGTAAACATACTGACCTCTTTAATTATTCGTAAAGTACTTGAAATTGACTAGAAATTGATGAAATTGAAAAAACAAAAGAAGAGTTTCTTTCTGAATGCAGAACTCCCTGAATTCCTTTAAGTCTTTTGATTTTAACTTTACCATCAAGTAAAGGGTAGAGTCTTTCCTTTCTCCCTTCTTGGTAATCATTACTTTCCCTTTCAGCAGTATTGGTTTTATAGAAGTTTAGAGGAAGCATGGATCTGTGGACTGTGGATCTCTCTCCCCAGTGAGAAAGGCCGAGGCAGAGTGCTTGTGAATGGCCCTTTATGGGCGTGTATGGGGGAGGGGTGATGTGTGTGGTTGCTAGGAGCTGCTATTATGTCATGCAGATTGAGATGTATGGCAGTAGGCAGGGTGCCAGTCTCCTTACGGCAGAGCCATGACAACCTGTCACTGTGCCAACCATGGAATAGCATCACACAGTGAACCTCTAAAGAGACACACTCACACCCTCCAGACTCCTGTGCACAGGACAACCTAAACTACAGCACATACACATTCCAGATAGGCTGGGTAATCCGCCCTGTGTACTGTAAGCAATGGGACGAATTTGTTTTAAAGCATTTTTGCGGCTACATTCTGTTGACTCTACATCATTGCTGGATTTTAACTGGTCAGAACGTTTCAGTCTTAATAGTTTCCTGGCTCAGTACACAAACACACAAAAAAAAATGAATGCTCTAAACTTTATGGAAATCCCACTGCTGCACAGATGGAAACAGACTCTTAATTTCTAGTCATACTCTTGTCAAACACAAATTCCAAGAAGAGCAAATATCATTACTGTGAACAAACCAAGTATTTCTAAAAATAATATCCAGTAAACACAAATCCACATTAGCCATGCAGGGAGATTTAAGTGATTTAGATTAAAAAAATTTTTTTTTTAAAAAAGTGCAAACACATATTATGAAAAAAGGGGATTTACTATCTGTGGGAGTGTCTTTTATTTGTGTGTGTGTGTGTGTGTGTGTGTGTGCACGTACAGGCCAGTATTTGTAGTAAACAATCATACCTCAACCACCATAGATCCATTTCATACTTTTCTTTTATCAATCACACACACACGTACACAATCACTGTTGTAGAAAAGCATGAAAGCATTACAACTTTAAGACTTGATAAAGCCTGCATAAACAATATTTGGCCAACAATTTTTGTTCGTAAATATTTTTAAAGTAAACTTTTAAAAATCAATCAATTTTGTACTATGAATCGATTACAAATGTTAATAAAAATAATTAATTAATTGCAATGAATTGCATAAATAAATATTTGTTAAAATAGGCCCCTAAATAAAGATAATTCTATATATACTGTATTAATTCTAATAATAATATTATATATTAGGGCTGCTGTATCTGTGCCAAAATGGATACAGGGCACACGAATGATTACATATCTTTACAGAAATAAAACCAATATTAAAACAACATAATAACTAACAACACAAACCACATAGAACTAAAATTAAAAAAGATTGTGGAGCAACACGGGACAGCACGGAATCAAAACAAAACAGAATGCCACAGCAGAGACAGCGGATCAGATAAATGCATGTGAAGTTTACCCAACTGTGATGGAACTAAACAAAATATAAATATGTCAGACTTAAATAAGCAGCCTCTCGCTGCAAGCTCAGACTTTTCTTAAGAAACATACTGAAAATGTTTTGGTTTTCCAGAATCTTCTGCACATTTGAGTTTTGTCCAACAGTGGCTAAATGATATAGACATCCAGATTTTGACACTTAGGACAATTGATGGACACATACACAACTATTACAAAAGGTGCAAACATTCATTGATGCTCAAGAAGGCAACACAAGAACCAAGAACCAAGGGGATGCAAACTTTTGAACAGGATGATTTGTGTAAATTACAGTACATTTTGTGTAATGTAGCTTTTGAAGGGAAGTGCTACATAAAATATATAATCTTTTATCTCTTATATTTGCATACTTTCTGAAAGGGCTGTGAAAACGTATAGGCCTAAAACAAAAGGGGTATGCAAACTTCCACAATATATAGTTTGTGAAGATGTATATTTTATATTTTGTTTTTCACTATTTAACCACATTTTAGCTTTTTTATTTTTGTGTAATTATGAAATTCAAATTCAAAATACAATCCCCAGATCTCAACATTTAAAGGAATGTTCTGGGTTCAGTGCAAGTTGAGCTCAATCAACAGTATTTGTGGCATAATATTGATTATCACAAAAATATATTTAGACTCGTCCCACCTTTTCTTAAAAAAAAAAAAAAGAAGCAAAAATCGAGGTTACAGTGACACACAATGGAAGTGAACGTGGTCAATGTTTGGAGGGTTTAAAGGCAGAAATGTGAAGCTTATGATTTTATAAAAGCACATGCATTCATTCTTCTGTTAAAACTCATGTATTATTTGAGCTGTAATGTTGTTTAAATAGTCCTTTTTTTGTCATTTTAGGGTTTGTTGATATTACATCGTCATGACCAAGAAGTTGTGAAATTGGCTAGAACTTTACAAAGATGCGGTTAGTAAGAGATTTTCTAACACTAAAATAATTTTTACATGCATGTTTATGTCTTCTGTCAGTCAGTATTTTAACGTTTACAAATTGACCCCATTGACCCCATTGGTCAATTGGAACACAGATTTTTTGCATTTGTTTTAAAGAAAAGGAGGGCGAGTGAAAAATTATTTTTGTGGTAATCAATTATTATGCCACAAATGCTGTCAATTAATTTTGTATTGAATTAACTTGTATTGAACCAGGAATATTCTTTTAAGTGCTTGTACCATGTAAAAAGTGCAGTTTAGCTGTCTGAATGTGACACTTTCTGATTTGCCTCCTTGCTTGTGGGGAAAATTAACATTCAGAAAACACCCAGTTTACATTTTTCACATGTTGCGTGAATACATAGATCGACTTTGAGCTTGTTTTCGAAAACACATTTTTTTTTATTATTATTATTTTGGGTCATCCAATCTAAAATTATATAATAAACAAAACATTTCACTGCCCAAAATAACTTAATTGTGCATTTTATTGAGGAAAAAACTGTACATATTTATTAGAACATATAAGAACATATTTTATGCAGCTCATCAATGCTTTTAAAATAGAAATCCATTAATGAATAGGTGCTGTTTATCTGTTTATCAGAGTTGCAGTCTGCTTTTGCAATAAATTTTTTTTCCTGACTATTTAAATTGTTACAGTTAATTCATCAAGGACCAGATTAAGTTGACAACACTCTGTGGACCACAAGAGATTACAGATAGCTCCATTGCAATATGTAAACATTCACCAAAGTAACAAATAATATTATATAATAAGAAAAATTTGTATAGCCTATATATTAACCGATATATATCAGTTGACCTCTAGTATGTGCACATGCGCCAGACAGACACTTTTGGTCTCACTGAGATTGTTACATTTCACCCTATTTTTACCACTTCTAGCCAAAGTGTCAAATTAAATGTTGTTTGACACTTTAAAAAATGCATCTTGAGACCCCTCCAATCTGCTCTGCCCAGCTGTATTTAAACAGATGTAAGCTACACATTGCCTGTACAGCTGGAGTTGTGCTGACTGTCCCCTGCTGACTGTGAGTTGTAAAAACATGAGGGTTTGTAATTCCATACAAAAGAATCTACATATGCTCAGACGGCATTACTGATAGCATTAATTTTTTAACCTGCAATTGTTTTTTTTTTTTTTATAATGAATCGCATTGAATTACCATATAAAATCAACAGCCTTAGATAAATATTGTGTAAAATTGCATTAATTTCAGCAGATTTGTGTTCATCACACCTTGATGTCATTGAATTGTATGTTTTGGCATCAGTCATTTAAAAAAAAACATGCCGGCCAAAAAACAGTTGCAACCAATGAAAATCATAGTCCTAATACTCCTTATTTCAAAAATAATAAACATGATGAAGACTGAAAAATAGTTACGTTTTGAAGAAAGCAACACATAATACCTATCTCACAGAAATTAACCAAGAAAATAGTCTGAATTATGTACCATATTTGCAAATATGATAAATCAACAAAACAAACTCTGATGGGGCTAAAGTTCTCCCTACACGAAATCCAAACATCAGTGAAATAGACTTGGATTGTTCATGAGCACAGTTGAGCCAGGCTTTCAAAATGCAAATAATTTTCGACTGTATGTAACATTTTACTTTACAGTCAGCAGACCCCAGTGCTGTTTTCTCTCAGGCTCTGACTGATGAGCTACTGAAACAAAGAAAAGCAGCTTCTCTGGGCATGTTAGCCACAGCAGCCAACAGCCCAGGGATAAGAGCACTGCAAAGAGATGTGAAAAACAGCTTTGAGGATGTATAATGTGCTTCCCGTAGCTGCTAAAGGTTTTCAATCTCTTGGTGGGTGTACATGTGTTTGTCTGTGAGATTTGGGTCAGTGTATGTTCTAAATGAACTCGACATAAGGCAGAGCCACTGACAGGTCACTCCAACACACACACACACACACACACACACACACACACACACACACACACACACACACTCATCAGATCAGACACAGCTAGATCAGATCTTCTTTTGCTTCCAAAAGCTTATCCAATCAGATTACTGTACTGGTCCAGCAGTCACACAATGGCCGACCTTTAAATCCACAGGACTAGCAGCTCAATGGGTGTGTCAGTGTTGTGGAAAAAAATGAATATGCAATAACCATCCAACCACACCAGCTTCCCATCTCTTTGACATCCATATAGAAACAGAAGAGCTCAACGTGAATACAGTATATTAGATTTGTCATCTCTGCATCTCTGCCAACAGGTTCAGAGCAATGAACAGTGGCTATATAATAATGGTGTGTGTTTGTGTTTGTGTTTTAGGGGCCATTGTTTGTTATTTTAAACAAAGGTTATTTTGTTCCAGTAGAAAATCCTTCAAAATGAACCAACACACTCATGAGGTTTCACGAAGGGAGGAATGAAACAAGAGACTTGGCTTGCTATTTCACTCTCTATCTCTCTCACTCGCTCTCTCTCTCTTTGCATGGATCACTGGACTGATGGAATTCTACACTTTTATCATGTAGCCACCTCTTTCTTTCTTTCTTTCTTTCTTTCTCTCTGCAGCATATACACTACCACCCATTCAGTCAAATTACCTGTACGTGCACAAAATGACCAGCACATACTGTTAGTGATCGCAGATGTCTATCTGTATTCTAGCATATTGGAACATTTTTAAAACAACAGCGAAAACCATTATGCTTATTATATGTGGAGCATATTAAAAGCATTTTTAGGATAAAGTGTTCTGCGATTAATGAGGCAAGGGGTAGAGTTCAGATGGATTTGGTGAATGGATGGAGTCGTCAGCAGTGTGTGTTCTCAATGGCAGTAATCCAGATCGCCCAGAATTCAACGTGTCCAGAAGCCCATTTCATTCCCATTCAACAGATACTGACTTTGAAGACCATGTTCACGTAGTCGTATACAGTATTTAAAGGTAAAGCGTGGAGCTAGACAATTACAAATTTGGCATTTGTAGGTGTGACACTGTGACTCTGTGGTTGTAACGACCCACACCGTCTTTGGTTTGTTTACCTTTTTATTTAAGTTTTTGGCACTCTTTATGTTCCACATTGTTCTTTGTTTATGCACTCTTTGAGTTTTGGCACCTTTTATGTTCCGTATTGCTTTCTGTTTTATGCACTCTTATTTTGAAGTTTTGTCATGTCCTGTCTTCCCTCCTCGTCCATGTGTCCGGTCCTCATTGGTTTATTGTTTAATTACTTTACTCTCTGTTCTAGCCTCGTCATTGGTTTCTGTTAAGTGCCTTGTTATCTTGTTTTGAGTTCTGTTTGTCCATTGGTTTATGTTTTGTATTTTAGCCCTGATGTTCACCTTGTCCTTTGTCGGTCGTTGTTTAATGTTTGATGTCTGAAGCTCAGTCCCGTATCTAGCCTTGTTCCGTGTTCCTGCCTAAGCCCACTTTGCAAAAACCCCCCGTGTTGTTTTCTTGTTTTCATTTCTTTTGTTTTCCCCTCGTGGAGGTTTCTTTTGTTCCTGCCTTTTGTGTTTTCTGATTATTTAATAAACTGCATTTGGATCCTTACTCCCTCGTCTGCCCACTTCATAACAGAACGACCGACCACTAATGGATCCAGCAGCGTTTTTCGTAGAGCTTGCTAGGGCAAACCTGACCGTACGCGAGTTCTCCTATTTCTTTTCCAACGTGGCCAGCTGCTCCGGTTGGGACGACCAGGTCCTAAAGACCATATACAGGTACAACGTACCCGTTCGCCCAAGGAGAGAATTGCCGGAGATCGAGGATTGCACCTTGCAAGAGTATGTGGACCTGATTGTGGAGACCTACGCTGCAGGGGAGCCGCCTCTCTCAATTCCGGGCAGGGCCCCCGGGTGTCCCACGCCTACCACGGCCAACACACCCCCAGTCTCGTCTGTCCCAGGGCCAGTGTTGACAGCCCCGTCCGCCAGAAGAAGGAGGAGAAGAGGAAAGGCTTCTGCTTCCCGGTCTCCGCCTGCCACGGCCAACGAGCCAACGCCCACGCCTGCCACGGCCAACGAGCCCACGCCTGCCACGGCCAACGAGCCCACGCCTGCCACGGCCAACGAGCCCACGCCTGCCACGGCCAACGAGCCCACGCCTGCCACGGCCAACGAGCCCACGCCTGCCACGGCCAACGAGCCCACGCCTGCCACGGCCAACGAGCCCACGGCCGCCACGGCCAACGAGCCCACGCCTGCCACGGCCGCCACGGCCAACGAGCCAACGCCCACGCCTGCCACGGCTAACGAGCTGGAAGCCTCGTCCGTCCCAGAGCCGGCGTTGCCAGCCTCGTCCGTCCCAGAGCCGGCGTTGCCAGCCTCGTCCGTCCCAGAGCCGGCGTTGCCAGCCTCGTCAGCCAGGAAGAGGAGGAGAAGAGGAGGGGCTTCCGCTCACCAGTCTCCGTCCTCCATGGCCCCGTCCTTAGAGCCAGAGCCAGCGCCTGTAGCCTCGACCGTCCAAGAGCCAGAGCCAGCGCCTGTAGCCTCGACCGTCCAAGAGCCAGAGCCAGCGCCTGTAGCCTCGACCGTCCAAGAGCCAGAGCCAGCGCCTGTAGCCTCGACCGTCCAAGAGCCAGAGCCAGAGCCAGCGCCTGTAGCCTCGACCGTCCAAGAGCCAGAGCCAGCGCCTGTAGCCTCGATCGTCCAAGAGCCAGCGCCTGTAGCCTCGATCGTCCAAGAGCCAGCGCCTGTAGCCTCGACCGTCCAAGAGCCAGAGCCAGCGCCTGTAGCCTCGACCGTCCAAGAGCCAGAGCCAGCGCCTGTAGCCTCGACCGTCCAAGAGCCAGAGCCAGCGCCTGTAGCCTCGACCGTCCAAGAGCCAGAGCCAGCGCCTGTAGCCTCGACCGTCCAGGAGCCAGCCCTCCTTGAGCCTTCCAGAGCTCCGCCTCCCGAGCCTCCCAGAGCTCCGCCTCCCGAGCCTCCCAGAGCTCCGCTTCCCAGAGCTCCGCTTCCCAGAGCTCCGCTTCCCAGAGCTCCGCTTCCCAGAGCTCCGCCTCCCGAGCTTCCCAGAGCTCCGCCTCCCGAGCTTCCCAGAGCTCCGCCTCCCGAGCTTCCCAGAGCTCCGCCTCCCAGAGCTCCGCCTCCCGAGCTTCCCAGAGCTCCGCCTCCCGAGCCTCCCAGAGCTCCGCCTCCCAGAGCTCCGCCTCCCAGCGCTCCGCCTCCCGAGCCTCCCAGCGCTCCGCCTCCCGAGCCTCCCAGCGCTCCGCCTCCCGAGCCTCCCAGCGCTCCGCCTCCCGAGCCTCCCAGCGCTCCGCCTCCAGAGCTTCCCAGCGCTCCGCCTCTCGAGTCACCCAGCGCACTGCCTCTCGAGCCTTCGAGACCAAGGTCAAGGCCTCCCACGCCTCAGCCACCCGAGCCTTCCACACCCCTGTCTCCCGAGCCCTCCGCGCCTCTGCTGCCAGAGTCCCCCAGGTCTCCGCCTCAGAGGACTGCCTCGGCTCTGCCTGCAGCTGCTCCGCCTTCCACGGCTCTGTCTGCTCCGCCTTCCATGGCTCTGTCTGCTCCGCCTCCCACGGCTCTGCCTTCGCCTACTAAAACCCCAGGACCTTCCAGGCCTCCTTGGTCACCGCCCACCATGGCACCGTCCCTGGGGGCCTCCTTGACTCCTCCCAGGCCTTCTGACCCTGTCCTGTGGCCTCCTCCCTGGCCTTCTGACCCTGCCTTGTGGCCTCCTCCCAGGCCTTCTGACCCTGCCTTGTGGCCTCCTCCCTGGCCTTCTGACCCTGTCCTGTGGCCTCCTCCCTGGCCTTCTGACCCTGTCTCGCGGCCTCCTCCCTGGCCTTCTGACCCTATCCCGTGGCCTTCTCCTTGGCCTCCTGACCCTGTCCCAGTCCTGAGGCCATCTCCAAAGCCTCCTGACCCTGCCCTAGCCTTGTGGCCGACCCCCAGACCCCCTGACCCGATCCCTACCCTACGGCCACTTCCCCGGCCTCCAGACCCAGTCCCTGCCATGGGGCTGCCTCCCTGGCCACCTGACCCGATCCCTGCCCTACGGCCACTTCCCCGGCCTCCAGACCCAGTCCCTGCCATGGGGCTGCCTCCCTGGCCACCTGACCCGATCCCTGCCCTACGGCCACCTCCCCGGCCTCCTGACCCAGTCCCTGCTCTATGGATGCCCCCCGACCCGGTCCCCTCCTTCAAGTTGTCCCCTGGGCACCTACCCGGCCTCCTTGGTCTTCTGGCCACCCACCTGTTCTGTCTCTGTCTTCCTGTCCATGTCTTGTCCCTCTGTGCCCCTCGTGTTCCCTAGATCTGCCTGTTCGTTCTTGTTTTTCGTTGTCGTTTTGCTCCTCCTTTGATTAGGAGCGTCTGGGATCCGCTCCTTAAAGGGGGGGCTCTGTAACGACCCACACCGTCTTTGGTTTGTTTACCTTTTTATTTAAGTTTTTGGCACTCTTTATGTTCCACATTGTTCTTTGTTTATGCACTCTTTGAGTTTTGGCACCTTTTATGTTCCGTATTGCTTTCTGTTTTATGCACTCTTATTTTGAAGTTTTGTCATGTCCTGTCTTCCCTCCTCGTCCATGTGTCCGGTCCTCATTGGTTTATTGTTTAATTACTTTACTCTCTGTTCTAGCCTCGTCATTGGTTTCTGTTAAGTGCCTTGTTATCTTGTTTTGAGTTCTGTTTGTCCATTGGTTTATGTTTTGTATTTTAGCCCTGATGTTCACCTTGTCCTTTGTCGGTCGTTGTTTAATGTTTGATGTCTGAAGCTCAGTCCCGTATCCAGCCTTGTTCCGTGTTCCTGCCTAAGCCCACTTTGCAAAAACCCCCCGTGTTGTTTTCTTGTTTTCATTTCTTTTGTTTTCCCCTCGTGGAGGTTTCTTTTGTTCCTGCCTTTAGTGTTTTCTGATTATTTAATAAACTGCATTTGGATCCTTACTCCCTCGTCTGCCCACTTCATAACAGTGGTGCTATCAAAACTGCTTTGTTTGTTTGAGCATCCCATCCAGCCTGACATAGAAAGATTGGCTCAACCTATAACGTAAGTTTGGGGGCAGGAATATTCCTTTGTCCAACCTATAGCAGACGGAGGAGGTTTTGAGGAAACCAGTTTGAAAACAGTCTTTATTTTCGCAATTCCATTTGTTGGCACTAACGGCCCAGAAATTACACACTTCATCTTTAACCCATGTGTGTTAGCAACGGAAGCATACAAAAAGATTGTACACAATGGGAAGTAATTAAACATCAATTAGTCTGTGTTCTGATGTAGCTCCCACATTTACTATCTGTCTTTGACACACATAGATAAACACTCATAATGTGCATTTGCTCCATTGGTAGTGTGCATCACTGATCTTCATCGCCCACTGGGACATCCACATGGGCATCACTCCAGCAACAGTGACCATTACTGAAGCAACCGCATTCATACATACACTGATTGTGAGACAGAGTGACATTCACACACACAATGCAGAAATATTGCTCTGTTTGGTGCACCTGGTGCTCCATGCCTTATTTTGCTTTCTTTCTCTGTCTCTTTCCCTTTCTCTCTCACACACATGCTTTTGACAAAAATGGCTTTAAAAGTTGTTTAGCTGACTCTGATTCTGTCTTTTTTTTTTTTTTTTTTTTTTTTTTTTGTAGTACACTTGCCAAAAAGTTCAAATATGCCACAAACACAAACTATAGCCAATGTTTGATTGCAAAGCTCAACATAATTAGAGTACGTGTTTGTGTGTTACATTCGGGTGCAGTATCCATGATTGTTTATAACAATTTACAACATGTATGTTCACTATAATCAATTTAAATAATAATTTATTATGCTTTTATCTCATTCTGTTATCAGTATCAACCATAAAACTTCAAATGTATATCCATTCTATGTATTATGAAAGCCATATTTAAAAAACCTGTTTGACATCAACATCACCCACATCAACCATGTAAGTAAGGAGGAAGTAGTAGGAAATAATATGGCAACATTTCATAATAAAATTGTAGTTGTTAACATTAATAAAAGCATGGGTTAAAGGGATAGTTCACCCAAAAATGAACATTCTCTCATGAATTACTTACCCCCTTGGCATCCCACATGTGTATGACTTTCTTTATTCTACAGTACACAAATCACGATTTTTAAAAGAATGTTTCAGCTCTGTGAATGGGTGCCAAGATTTTGAAGCTCAAAAATCCACATATAGGGAGTATAAAAGTAATCTATATGAGTCCAGTGGTTAAATCCATGTGTTCAGACACAATACGATAGGTGTGGGTGTGAAACAGATCAATATTTAAGTCATTTTTGGTCATAAATTCTCCTCCCTTCCCAGTAGGGGTCGATATGTACAAATGTGAACCACCAAAAACAGAAGGTGAAAGTGAAGGAAAAAGGACTTAAATATTGGTCTGTTCCTCACCCACACCTATCATATCTCTTCAGAATATATGGATTTAACCACCAGAGTCATCTGGAGTACTTTAATGTTGCTCTTATGTGAATTATGGTTACATTTACATTGTGTGGGCCTACAGATTTGAAATATTCTTTTAAAAATCCTCGTTTGTGTTCTGCTGAAGAAAGAAATTCCATTTGATTCCACCCAAAAAGAAGCATTTACAACATGGTATAATAAATGATCTGTGGGGTATTTTTAGCTGAAATTTCACAGACACATTCTGGAGACACCTGAGACATGTATTACATCTTGTAAAAAGGGGCATAATAGGTCTCCTTTAAAAAACAACAGTACAAAATATTCTTTACTAACATTGTAAGAGGATCTCAGGAAGAATCATTACAAACAATTATAAAAAAAATTATAATATGAAAAGTTGTAGTAAAACTGAGTGGTTATACTGTTGATGCCAGAAAAAAATGAAACCGCAAAGAACAATGCTAATAAACAGTTTTATTACACTAAACATTGTTGTAAATGATTTTATATTGACTGCCACATGACAAAATCTAATAAGACTGGCCTCAGCTTAACTTTTGACTTACAATATACATTATATTATACCGAATTATATATAAATTATTATATATAATGAATTATTGCAAGTATAACATAAATTCCAAATTCCTCTCATGTTACAAAGTGTCTAAAATCAACCATTTGCTCTTAGTTTTTTTTAAATGTTGAAGGTAATGTTTAAATCAGGCATCTAACACACACACAGCTTATGTGATATTTGACCTCTCTCACCCCAGAGCGACGACCACAGCGAAATGAAGCCACTCATTTTCATACTTAAGCTGTGGCCTAAGAGACAGTTATAGTGAGAGGTTACACAAAGACACACACACACACACACACACACACACACACACACACACACACACACACACACTCATCATTCTGGTGCAGTGGTTTGGTCAGAATTACTTCAAAGCTTGGACTGTCTGAAATCAGAATCATATGTTGCTGACAAAGCCTCACACAAAAATACACACAGAACCGAATACATACTCAGAAATGCACACTCAACACTGACACACGGAAGACAAGCTGACCCTAAACAACCTTTAATTTAGTCCTTTTTAACTCCCTTAATCTTGAAAACATCTCATAAACCATTAAAGCCTTTCAAGCAGTCACACACTCCTCCTCATCTGGTCATTAGGTGCATTTCACACAGCGATAATCACAAAATCTTCTGACTGCTCGCTATTTTTTCATTTTTCATTCTTCGCTTTTTTTCTTTCCATCACTTTTAGCACTCCCTTGACTGTATGACGGTACTCTTTCCACTTTCATGCTTTTCAAATCAACTCCTCTCACTCACGTACATACGTACAAAACTTTTTTGACAATTTGATATCTTTCAGCAAAATTCTATTGCAGAGGTTAAACCTTGATAAATGAGCAACTGGATGTCAAACATTATTCATCATTTTCATCCATGGTTTCTAAATCAGTAAAAAACGAAGGAAAATGTGCAGGGTTAGATTGATTTAAAAAACAGATAGTTCTGGCTCTAAATTCGTATTGAATGAGTTCCGTTGTAATAAGACTATAAACGAGGGTTTTTAATCTAGGGAACCCCTTTATAGTTCTTTCCCCCCACGACACCCAAACCACTGATAAAATAAATAAATAAACAAATATGCAATGGAAAACTCTAAAAATATTAAGATTAATATAGTCTAATAGTAGCATTAACAAATTAAATAACAACAATTGAAGTGTTAAATAAGAATAGCTTAAAATAGAGAGTAAACAGTCCATTAGGCTTTTCGGTGAACGGAAGCAATTAAATATGTATAAAAAAATATATAAAAAGCTAAATAAAACTACTTAAATTATTAACATAATCTTAACTGTGATTATTAGACATACATTAATACTGATTCAATGCAGTCAGATTTTGACTGAGAAGCCCAGTTATGGAAGTTTACTAAAGTTGTCCAGCCAAGGGCAGTGCTTTTTCTGTGCTTTTCTCTTTTTCTTGTCAATGTTTGATTATCATTAAGGACAAATCAGATATTTTGAGATGTAAGATTTTTGTTCTGTCTGCTTACACTCGCTTAATACATTCACAGCTCTGTTTACACTAATATTACGTAAAGTGTGACATTTTGACATAGAAGACAGACATTTGACTGTTCACACGCATCACCACGAGACATGACCACCCTATAGAGTACAAGCAGAGATACGCTTGTGAGGGTTTGAAGGTGGCTGGCAGAAGTCAAACCGCGGCTAGTACTGAATTGAGTCATTCCTCAGTTCTGCTGTACTTTTAACTAGAGATGCACCGATCGACCGGCCAGGGACCGGAATCAGCCGGTTTTTCACATGCTCGGCCCGGACCGGTAACTGGCCGGTCAGTCTCACGTCTTTCCGATTCCGAGCCGGTCCGTTTTGTTGACAGCAGTGCAGGCAATATCATCACAGCCGCATGGAAACATGACATTGGCGTGGAAGATCTTCACTCACTGTGAGTGAAACATACATAAAGTTCGCAATTTGTAATATTTGTACGGCTAAAGTAAACAGTGGGATGGCAGAGGCAGGCTAAATCCATATAAATTATGCCGTTGTGATTTAATGTGCTGAGTAACATAATTTTTCCCACCGTGTCCGATATTAAAATCAGTGCGACACACTTTGCAAAAGGCGTGGGTATTGTTGATATGGCTTCGGGATATGAAATTAAATGCTTTTGTCCAGCTGTTGTTAAATTTACATGTATATATATATATATATATATATATATATATATAGTCTCCTCCCATCTACCGGTGACGCTTGATTCAACTTCCCACGTCTACTGCCTGCGCAGATTTCAACAGCGCAAATGGGTTTTGGTTGCCAGGTTGAAGTCACAAATGGGTTGAAATTTGTACGTGTCGATTGTGTGAGTTGGATGCGTTTCATACAAGATCTGGCAACTGGACAACCTTGGATTAATATATTGATGTGATTATTCATATAACGTGGTTTAGGCCATGCAAATTACGGGAGTTTCCCGGGAGAAATAACAAAACGGGAGGGGGGTGGGAGATGGGTGTGAAATACGGGAGACTCCCGGGAAAAACGGGGGTGAGTGACGACAGGTATGTTACAAGCCGATCCCGAAGCAGCAATCAGTTTTACCTCTGATATGTGGACATCTAACTTAAGATTAATGTCAATGTTGAGCGTATTGGACACTTCAGTTTTGTTCATAGGCTTGTAATCTTTGGAATTGTTTTGTTAGATGAGTAAAAAATAGAAAAAGGTCCATTTATGAAAATAGTGGAAAATGACATCTGTTTTGTTATATAAATCAACTCATTTGCAGTTAATTGTTATTTCTACCTCTTTCCAGTCACAGAGCACTTTATATATCAGAAGTCAGAGAAGATCCTGTAACTTTGTTTGGGGAAAATTGTAATGTTTAATAATTTATTTTATTATGAAAATTACATTTTGCATTGAAGAAAGGTAGATTATGTTTGTATATGCGGTCAATAATAGTTCTTAGAAAGAAAATCGGAATCTGAAAAATCGGTATCGGCAGGTCACATTTGGAGAAAAATCGGAATCGGCAAAAAGAAAATTGCAATCGGTGCATCTCTACTTTTAACAATAGTGGGTATTAAAATATTAAACTGAGCAAAGATTCCGCGTAACCCCTAGCCAGTCGTGTAGGCACCCAGTTTGGGAACCACTGCTATAAGTCCAGACCAGGTCTCTAAAATTCAGAATGCTTCTAAAGTTAACATCACAATGTATTGTTCATTATGAAGCTCTAAATCCATCCCTGGTCTACATTCTCTCTGCCAACAAACAACAATCCAGGATCCATTTCAGACCAGTACTGCTTAATGAATTCACACAAAATTGAAACAGATGATCAGACAAGGCCAGTGTCTTTCTGGAACACACACAGGAATCAAATCAGGCCATAAAAAGAAAGGGAATTCTCAGAATCTCTCTTCACAATTAAAAACAGAGACAGAATCTGACTAAGCACAGACTTAGTGACCCCAGTCCAGCCAAAGAGAAATACCCTGACAATAAAAACAGCTCATACAGAGCTTAATGCGTGAATGGCAGCGATGTAAATGTGACAATGGAGGAGAAAAAGAGGGGAAAATGATTCAGGACTCAAATTCTGAATAGCCCTGACTTGAATCAACATCAGCATAAACACCATAACTCTTGTGTCTGGAGCACTTGCACTAACATCTTAGCAATGGTTTGACAGGAGAATGTTAAAACGTATGGTTTGGAAGCTGAAACTTAGGGATGTTAGCAAGGACCCGGTAGTTCAAAGAACCTCTGCAGACAGACTGGAGGCAATTTGACAAATAGTTAAACAGATAAAGGATAGGAAAGAAGGGATTTCAGTAGCTGGGTTGGCCTCTCGAGCCAGTGCTCTGAACCGCTGTGGGAAACTTCTACATATTGATGTATGCAGCCTTCTGGATAAACTGATAATTTGTATGAATTTAGAGTTTAAATTTAAATTATAACCTGTCTCGAAAGGTAGTGCAATTTTGATATGTATATAGAAACTACAGATGAAGCGAAGGGTACAGCTGAATCTGCTGAACTATAAGGAGAGTAATCAAAGTGCATGACAGTTCTTCCTAAAATGGAATGAGGAGCGGTGTTTGGGAAAATCTGGTGGCATGATGATATGATGAGTGGTCAGCTCTCCAGGAAAACGAAACATAATCTCTGTTCCAAAGCTTAAGAGAGCTACCACATTGCAAACTGCCCACATGGGCAGCTGCCTTCTAAGACAGCATACTATTTGATGTGGAACCTCATAAGCGACTTGGAACACGCTACATAGGCAGCAACTATGTGCACCACAAAATAGTGTGCCTCACAGGCAACTCAACTCACAAATTTATTTAAAATAGGTGTGATGTTGCTGTGATGTAGTATGTTGCTGAACTAACATCACAATTCTCTGATAATCATGAAAATATGTAGCACATGCAATTATTGTGTAAAAGAATGCACTTTTAAAAGAATGCTCCAGGTTCAATAGAAGTTAAACTCTATTGTTAAAAAAGTGTGGTAACAGTAAAGTTCTTACAGTGTAAATGAATAGGGACAGTCCATAAACTTTAAAATATATGTTACAAAAATATAGCCACAAGAAGTAAATATTATACATGTTAACATGTTTTAGAGTGATAAAATCACTGATTTACCAACGTTATGACATTTACCGGCATTACATCGTCATGACGAAAAGTTGCAATATTGGATATAACATTACACAGATGTGGTTAGTGAGCGATTCTATCACATTAAAAACATACATAATGATTATGTATTTTCATTATGTATAATGAAACTGTATACATGTACAGTATAAACATGTATAATGGATTTTAGTGTTTATGCACTGGCCCCCTTCACTTCCAATATAAATGCTTTACAGTTATCGAGATCGCTTTGTTTTTTAAAGACACAATGCACAAGCAGAAATAATGTTTTGTTTAATCAACATTATCCCACAAATGCTTCGATTGAACAACATTTTTAGGGTATAAAACATCATGGTTACTGTTGTAACCTCCGTACCCCGAGGGAAGGAACGAGACGTTGTGTCGAATGAAGTGACACAAGGGGTCTTCCTGGGACGCCAAACGTACCTCTGAACCTGAGAAAAGACCAATGTCAAGTTGGCAGACAAAATTTGCATGCCCCGCATACGTACACAACATATACATACGGGTATAAAGGGAAGTGGGGCAGCGAGTGCCAGTCAGGAATTTGCACTGAGGAGCCGAAAATAAGGTACGGCCATTTACAGTGGTAGGTCTTGTGCTGTGACAGGAAGGACACTACGTCTCGTTCCTTCCCTCGGGGAACGGAGGTTACAAAAGAAACCATGACGTTCCCCTTCTGTCACTCACTCGACGTTGTGTCGAATGAAGTGACACAAGGTGTCCCATATAAAAACGCCACGCACTGACCGTGTTACGTGAACTGTCGAGACAGGTGGAAGCAGGCTACTGCGTGCTAGAGACACCTGTGTCGGCTACACGTAGCCCTCTGTAACGCCCCCAAAGAGATGTCACTGGCTGCCCAAGGGAAACGCCGGCCCGACGACAGGGGGACTGTACCGTGGGAAATACATCACAGGGAGTTTGTCTGAAAAGGGAACTAAGCCCGTGGAGCCTGACCCCAGTACAGAGCACCTGTGACTCGTAGTGGGACTGGACGCGACTTACTCCACTGAATTCGCAGGCCAGAAGGCTAGGGAGGAGAACATCCAGGGAGCAATGCTTAGTGGCTTACATGGGATAGAAGGCGCACTGGATCAACTTGGTGAAGGGCGCTGTGTGCAAGTTGAACACCCGGTCAGTTGTGCTGCGTTACCAAGTTCTACTGGCTCGGACCTGACAAAACACGGGATGAGACCGACTCAACCCTGAGATTGTACCTTGGGCACGTAGCCCGGTCGCAACCTCAGGATAACATGAGAATGTGCCGGACCGTACTCCAGGCAGGTGTCGCTGACAGAGAACGCTTGCAGGTCCCCAACCCTCTTGATGGAGGCTAAAGCGATCTGGAGGGCCGTCTTCAGGGAGAGGGCCTTGAGCTCAACTGAATCAAGCGGCTCGAAGGGGGTTCTCTGGAGGCCCAAGAGGACCACTGAGAGATCCCAGGAGGAGAATAGGCAAGGTTCAGTCTCCAGGTGCCTTTCAGGAACTTGATAATCAAGTCGTGCTTAACTAGGGACTTGCCATCTACTGCGTCGTGGTGGGCTGCGATAGCAGCTACATACACCTTCAAGGTGGAGGGGGACAGCCTCCTCTCCAGCAGGAATGAAAGCACTGACCGAACTGCACACCTCTGTGGGTCTTCGGCTTGGGATGGACACCAATTCGCGAACAAGTGCCACTTTAGGGCGTAAAGTTGCCTGGTGGAGGGAGCTCTGGCTTGATTGATCGTGTCTACGACCGCGGGTGGTAGATCTACTAGATCTTCCGCATCCCGGCCAGGGGCCAGACGTGGAGGTACCAGAAGTCTGGGTGTGGGTGCCAGAGGGTGCCCCTTCCCTGAGAAAGAAGGTCCTTCCTCAGGGGAATTTTCCAGTGAGGTGCTGTCGCGAGGAGCGTAAGATCCGAGAACCAGGCCCGGGTGGGCCAGTAAGGGGCCACCAGGATGACCTGTTCCTCTTCCGGGAGCCGGGACTGTAGAATGACCCAGAGAGTGAAGAAATCGATCTTTTATTGAGAATGTGGGTACTGCAGCCTGAAGGCGGTGCGGCAAATTCTTCTCCTGGCCCTCCACCGGGGGACAGAGTGGTCTTGGTACCAGCTCCGAAGCGAACATCTAACTGCCTGGGTTGCCCGTCTCAGGAGCGCTTTGGAGCTTTCCTGGTCCTGGAAGGGGTCCTGGAGACGGGAGGCGTACACCACCTGCGAGGTGCTCGACGCTGGGGCTGAGAGCTGGACCCAGGTTGAGGCGTGGCTGCGAGTGGCGCCCGGAACCGAGGTATTAATCGTCAAGCCGCGAAGGCTGTGGGGAGGACGAAGGGTTCCAGTCCAAGCCCGCGTTCATGGCAGCCCGGGCAAGCATGTCGGCCATCTGCGTGTCCACATCAGACGCTCTCCGATGTCATCATCCAAGTCCAAGGGCTCAAGGGAGAATGTCGGCTGGCTGTGAGGAGAGCCGCACTCATCCCGAGCTCGGACGGAAGCGAGTGAGCGTGTCAGGGGGCGGGTGGTTCGTGGGGATTGACCCGGCGAAACCGGGCCAGTCGTTATCCCCATATCGCCTTCATCGCCAGCCGGGTCGTCCTCAATCCCGTGGCTGAAGTGGCATTCACCTTGAGGAAGGAGAGCCGCGACCGCAACGCAGCCATTGTCATATTCTCAGGCACACGAGACAGCATCTGTGGCCGTCGGTCTTCCGACCACATCCAGGAACAACACAGGGGCGGAAAGGCATCTTGAAAAAAACGCATCCTGAAAAGTACATTCAACGCTGCTGTGTATTGCTCTTTTGTGAGGGGAAAACTCAAACTCTTTTAAAGAAATCAAAACTCTTTTAGGAGGAGAACACTCTTTTAACAGTGAAAAGCGCTGTCGAAACGTAGACTGCACAGCGTGCAGAGAGAGAGAACGCCAGCTGGAAACGTGCCGTAGATCCAACATCAATAATTCTTGCTGACAGAGGTGAGTGAAACAGAACTTCAGCTTGCTTGTTGCACAACTGTTCGGCTTCGAAGAAAAATTTTGACTGGCACTCGCTGCCCCACTTCCCTTTATACCCGTATGTCCAGGGCAGGGCATGCAAATTCTGTCTGCCAACTTGACATTGGCCTTTTCTCAGGTTCAGAGGTACGTTTGGCGTCCCAGGAAGACCCCTTGTGTAACTTCATTCGACACAACGTTGAGTGAGTGACAGAAGGGGAAAGGGTATTAAACCCAGAATATTGCTTTTATTAATATAATGAATAAAAATGCTTAGTATTAATAATAACAATTCTATTATACTGAACTATTTGTATGGATACTTTGTAGTATTGAATGAAATGTGACTTTTTAAAACTAAAAATATGTATTTATATAAATAAACTTTTTATAATTAAATTTTTTCTTGCATCATCTGCATCTTAAATTATTATTTTTTTTGACTACTTCTATGCAAAGGATACACGACATTCTGGCTTAGGAACAAAATCAAGTTACCAACCTTTAGGAACAGCCTTTGTGTCGGGAGCATGCCTATGATACCTTAAAATGCTGTCTTTGCAGGCAGCTCATAGGTTTTGTAACAGAGCAATAGTCAGAGTGACAGAAAGCAACACAGCCACATAACAGAGGATACAGGAAAGGCAGAGAGGTAGAGAGACACTCGACACCACACAGAAAGAGTCAAATATAGTGACAGGAGGAACAGCAGATACCCGTGAATGGATCAAAAGCACCTGGAGTGTGTAGCAACTGAAAAAGCATTGTCAAGCCTGAAAGGCAGGCAGGCTCAAGGGGGTGGGTAGGTCACACATAATTCATTTTTAGTATTAGTGATGTCAGCAGCTGCATGTAACTGCTCTGAAATGAACAGAAATAATCAGAACAAGTGCTAAATGATCAGAAACAAATTCATCTTCCATATGTAAGTGGTTTACCACACAATGACTCTAAATCAACTGTAATGCTAACAAAAATATAATAGATAATTAAAACATCGTAAACTTATCCCATAAGCAATGCAAGCACAACAAGAGAGAAATGTTTTTTTGCTTGTTTTTCTGACTTTTGAATTTTGAAAGTGTAATTAGTTCAATATGCTTTTGTTGAAACCTCTGTGTATTTGTGTAAGTGTTTGTGTGCATTTTAAAAGGATCCTAGTTAGTGGTCAGTTCAGATGCAGACTGCAGACATTTTGCTTACATTTAACACACACACACACACACACACACACACACACACACAATGGGAGGTTTACATTAAACTGCATCTAAACTGATGCCAAACTAAAATCAGTTCAGGAACTCACTGTATGTAAACAATTTAAGTGAGCAACAATGCAACATACCAAACAGCACACAAGCAAACAGCATTACAAAAACACTATTTGAAAGACTTTTGATGAGGAATGTACGTCTGTTTGTGAAACTGTCATGCTTAACAATTATTAACTCAGCAGGTGACCGGTTGAAACAAGATGACAAGACAGCAAAAACCAGTAAAACCAAAACACACACACACACACACACGCACATTTCAGCAAAAAAAAGGGACTGGTTGCTACTGAGTCTGTGTGTAGTTTGTGGTGATGGGTCACAAGAGGTGAAGTGGATTATGGGACATGTCTGGGCATCATGGCCAAGAGACCAAGAACTCAGTGATGCAAGACAACCAATGAGACATGCCTGACTGGAAGTGTCCTCTTTCTCTCTCTCCCCCTCCATCGTTGGGGAAAGAGTTAAAATAAGAGCGAGGGGTAAAAGGGTGTGCACACTGAACGGAAGAAGTGAAAGAGTGTTACATTTCTCCTGCTCTCCCCTGCTGTCTTCTCATATTCTGAAAGTTTAGTCCGCATTTATGCTGCATTAGAGCGTTGTGGCAAGCTGGGCGTGGACGAGCGGCGTCTGGGTAGAGTGAGGTCGGGGAGATAAATAGTGAACGAGTTCCACCTGTGCGCCACACCGGTCTTGCGTTACAGTGAGGAGCGCTGGGAGTATTTATGGAGAGAGAGAGGCACGCAGAGCAGTGTGTGTATTTGTGTTGATGTTACAGTGAAAAGAAAGTGAAACAGTGAAAAGCAAGTCTGTTGTTTTTAGTTGTTGTTCTGAAAAGCATGTTTATGTTTGTGACACTGAAACGTGTATAGTTTGTATTATTAAAGTCTTACGTTGGGGTGTTCACCTGGTCCCTGCTTCCAGAGGTCTGCCACAAACGTGTTGAGAAATGTGTAAAATTCTGGATTAATGATTAATGAGTGGCTTCAGTAAAGCTTTATTATTTTTCCTGATGTAGTTAGGGTTACTTACGTTTCACTGGCAAGAAGAAGATCAAAGACACTTTGCAAAAGAGAATTTGTCGGTAAAGTATATGTTTGTGTGCAAGTCCTCAGGTGTAAAATTTGTCTAGTGAAGAGACAAGAAATCCTTTGACAAATGTGTGTATAATCTAGTAGGGAATCCAACCGTTTCCATGGCTGGAATATCATTCTCACTCACTGATATCAGTGCCATTCATAGACAGTCACAGGACTTCAGTATTTAAAACAGACACACACATTTCACACTCATTTTCTTAGCTATCTAAATGAGGACATAACATTGACTTCTATTCTTTTATATAAAGCTAATTACAATAGAATAACCCAAAAAGGTTTCATTTTGAAAAAATACTGGAACAGTATGATTTTCATGACTTTGGTTGGTTAACGGTTCTTGAGTACTGTTCTAAAATACTCAAGACAGTGCTTTCTGTAGCGCAATTCAGCAGGCATGCTGCCCTTCTCCCGAATCTAAAGCGTAAAACACACCGCACAAATAATACAGTCTGATTTCAGAAAGAATTACACTTATGATCCATTTCTTTTGAATATACACAACGAAACATACAGTGCGACCACAGTATAGTTTGATTCCAGAACAAATGGCTCTGATGAGCCAGTTCTTTTCAATCTACAGCTTAAAACATACAGTTCGACCAGTGTAGTGCTGTTACCAAACTAATTACTCCTTAGTTAAAGATAGGCCAACACATTATGAGTTTTGTTGTAATCAGTGGAATTGTATTTAAAAAAATGGTCCAAACTATTTAATATATATATATATATATATATATATATAGCATTAATTTAATATAGATAGGACCAATTATTAAATCTATGCCTCTATTAAGTCTTTTAAAATTTATTAAAATGTCTAAAAACACCTTTTGCAAGAATTGAATTACATTTATTTCTGATTTTCAAATATTTCTTCCTCAAAGAATATTTAAAGGAACCATCAAGAAATTAGAATCAATTAGAGGAATTGGAACCGGAATTGTTAAATTCCCTATGATTCACATTCCTACAGTGCCTACAACTAAAAGAAAACTTTGTATTTAATATTTATATATATATATATTCCAATTGCGGATGTCCCTGAATGTCTCAATTTATGTTAGATTTAGTTCTCTCTTTGTCCCTAATGGCACTTTTCCACTGCACATTACGGTTCGCCTCAACTCTATTCGCTTTACTTTTCTGAGCTTGCATTTCCATTGCAGTTTAGTGCCACATCAGCAAGGGTGGGATTATAGGCCGTGAAATCATCTCAATCATGACACAAACTGACCAAAACAATAACACGACAGCTAGCTGTTAGCTACTAGCTCATTGTCCTGCATAAAGCAGTTATTGCATGGTAATTTTACTCAAGTGTAACAGTTAAATTGGCCTGGTTGATTTAGAAGCAAGCTTCCAGTAGCTGCTCAACTAAAAAAAATAAATAAAGTGAAGTTTTCAAGCAGAGAATAGAGTTAACATAACAAAACATACCATCCTCCATCGTGGATCAATGCCAGTCTAGGGCAGTCTTCCTCCCATTGCTCGCCTGTTTAGATAGTGTCCATTTGGTTAAACCCCTTTCACTTTTCCTTGATGGTTCTGTAGTCACTTTTAAGTTTTTTTTAACTTTTCCCTACTCTGTTAGAAGGTCCGGTGGTAGCCGTGTGCGGTCAAAAGCTGATACACTTCCTGAAAGACTTTTTCGTTTCACTCGTTGCTAACGAGTGAACCGTCTGCAACTCGTTTATTGACCACGGCATGTTTTTGCGCAGCCATTTATTTTTTTTAAATCGTGTGAACAAATTATACCGTTATCGCTGTTGCTAAATTTAAAACTAGCGGGTTGATGTCCCGTGTCACAAATCCAGTGACACTGGTAGTGATGATTCTCTCTAACCAATCAGTGATCTGCAGGGTTTTTACGTCACATTTAGTATCGGCTCGGCTCGCTTGGAACCACGACCGAGGTGGTACTAAAAAAAGTATCAGGTTCCAGGTACTATCCACAGTGGAAAACCCCCAAAAAGCGAGCAGATTTGAGTTGTCTAGTTGTACCGTGCAGTAGAAAAGCCCCATAAGTAAACATACACACACACACCCACCACACAAACACACACTAAATGGGGACTTCCTACTGAACTCTATTGTTCATAAAAGAACGGCCATTATATTTACTATAGACTAACCCTACAACACAAGGTTTAGCATTTTCTGAAGAGAATGAAGACTTTATTTCTTCTTATCTATTCATGAAAGTCCAGCTAAAGCACAGCCAGGTTAGAAAGACACATCCACACACCCATCTAAGCAGTGAAGCTTTAGTTACTTACAAGTGATGTAATAGTTTGTGAAGCGTTTGAACTCAAGCCCCATGTAGTTTGGACTGAACTCCTGGAACTTTATGGTGAATTTGATGTCTTTCTCTGGTTTGTTGCAAGTGACCAGTACATTGGGGTCCAGTATGGTGCTGCAGGACTCCGCCTGCTCTTTCTTCACCAAGTAGAGTTTATAAAACTCATATGGCCGCCCCATGTCCCCTTTGGGGCAGATAATATCCAGTTTGTCCCCAATCTCCGGGTGAATCACCAATCCTTTCCCCGACACAAACCTGCAACAGAAAGAACACACACACTGTCAAAAAAATTCTGAGACAGACTCTCAGCAGAATCTGCATCCTTCTGTATCCCATGGCCATGAGCAGGAAAAATTGAGTTCAAATACCCTCCAAGACTGCCAAAATCCTCCACAAACAACTACATAGGGAGCATCACTGTTCCTTTTTCTCTTAATAACACCTTTCAAAACGAAAAATGATTCAAAATATTAGAGGAAGAGAGGAAAGTAAGAGAAGACAGGAGGGAGGTGGATGGAGAGATCTGTTGACTATGATTTATTGGACAGGGAAAGAGAAGCATCTCACTTAATTTACTACAGTTTATAATTTATTGTTCATGTGACAATCAGCACTGCTCTGACAATTAGGGAATATTTAATCCATTCTCGGTGTGTGCACCAGTGTTTGTATGTAAGTAGAGATGATTGTATTTGTAACACAGTTCTTTACTGCTAACTGAATGCACTTAAGTACAAATGCAAACACACATACACACACACACACACACACAAACACACAGCCATGGCCTAAAACTATAAACATAAACAGAGACGAAAACACAAACATACACATTGCCCTAAAATTACAAATAACATATGCACAGACACAACACATTAAAGTGTTATTAAAGACCTGCACACACACCGAATAATGGCAAGCAAACAGATAATTAAATCCCTTAAATATAAAAACAACACATTAATGGAAATCATTAAAGCTTTAATTTTTCTGATATATGTTTGTGATGAAACCCAAATATTCAGTATAATGTAATACTTATGCTTATTTCTGCTCTGATGTTCATTAATTTTCCCACAGGCGCAGGCTGTTTACTACTTTAATGCACACATATCAATATATATATATATTGAAAAAAACTGCTTCAGAGATGAATTAGCAACAAAAACCATTTACAGCAGCAAAGAATTCCATCTGTATGTGTCATCATACTTTGTGTGAGGTGTATACACTATTGAGAGCTCCGATAATGACTCAATGATTATGGCCATTGAGAAGCACAATTATGTTCTCAAAAAGACAAACAAGAAAAACAATGAGAACGGATACACACTTTAACAAGAACACACAGATTGCGATTACAAATACATACACCTACACACTGTCATTTATAATAAGAGTTTATAAGTAACTAAAAATAATAAAAAATCAATAAAAAAAAAAAAAACAGAAGAAACTGTAACTTCATTGTTAAAAATAAAGTGTATAATTTCTGCACCACTAGCATGACCAAACACAACCCCAATGTTAGTGACTGTGTGACAAGTAGGAGGGCAAGGCTCTCAAGGCCCGGCCCTGGATCGGGCTAATCAGCCAGGTGGGGGATAAAGACAATCTGGAGGCGCCAGTTCGAGAGAGAGACGTACACAGCCACGTTACATGTGTCTGCGTTTGTTTATTTTTGTTTAATGTTGTTTTAACTCCAAATTTTACGTTCACTGTTTAGCCGGTTCCCGCCTCCTCCTTGCCCAACGCAATGGTGCTGAAACCTGGGAGGGAGTAAGGATGCACTGTCACGGATTCCTCGCCTCTGCCATCCGCCAGGGGAGTAGCCGCAGCAATCTGCCTGGGGACGGAGGGGAGTTGTGAACTATCGCTTTAAGCTGGGATAGGAGAAAGTATTTTAACACCAACAAACACATCACTTTTAAGAATTTAAGAATGTCATGAATGGTCATCACTCGTCAGTGTCCCAGACAGAGTAAATATTGCAGTTTAACGACTTCTGTCAAATCTCCCAGTATTTGAAAGCAAATTTGGAGCATTCACATGCGGCTAGGTTTGCAGCGGTATACCGGTTTCGCGGTATACCACGGTTTGAAAATTGACGGTTATCATACCATGTACATTTGCTTTTCTACGGTATTGAGAAAAAATGCAACCGGATGGAGAATCTCACATACGCGTCTCCTTTCCTCCTTGTTTGCCTGTCAGACTTGTTAACTTGTGACACACACACACACACACACACACACACACACACACACATGCAGTGGAGAAAATGTCAGAGAGAAGCGAGGCGAGGGGGTCTGACATGAGTGTGTGTGTTAGTTAAAGCAGTGTTTCTCAACCGGTCTATTCGGACTGGGTTCCTCGCGGACAGCAGGGAAAGAACAATGCCATGGTTCTCCCATTGAAGATATTTCCGCGGCCGCCCAAGTGATAGACTACTTAGGACTGCCGAGGCAGATTTAATGATAATCTCGCAAACAGCTGAAGTAGACATGGGCAATTTACGGCCGCGGGCTGGATCAGGCCCTCCACATGGTTTAATGTGGATTTTTTTCGTTGGATATTTCAGTTAACTTGCATTGGGACATAATGCGTCTCCACAAGCGTTTACCATGCTCATGGTTGCCAGATAAGAGACGCAACACCCCCAGTTTGAGATTTATATTTGCGCAAATTGGAAATATTCCGCCTAATGTAATACTTATTTTGTGCAATCTGGCAACCATGTACGCGAGTGTGCTTTTTCTATCTCTCACTTTCCCCTTTGAACAAACTTAGCGATCTGTAGTACAATATTCTGCTCAAGGAAAAGTGTTATACGGCTACTCTGTGTCCATTCTTGAGGCTGCTTGTGGTGCTACTAATTTTGCAGGTAAACCTTCTCAGTGATTAAATTAAATATAAAAGTAGATCTCGGCATCATTGACATGCAAGCAAAAGCAAGCCAGACGAATATGTATATGTATATTTTATTTGTGCAATTTAGAAATGTTGAAGTCCCTTCGCACCTGTGTGTTAATATTTATCATAGTCATAAAGCCTGTGTTATTCTGTTGACATCATGACCCTTTTTGCATGTAAACGGGTACATTTTTAGAAAAAAAAGTAAACTTTGCGACAAACATTGTAAGTTATATAAATATCATTCTTTTTTTTATTAAAAAAGACCCCCGATGTAGAAAGTGTTACATTCAATACTTTGAGCAATAGCAGAATAGTCCCAGTTACAGACACACTTCAGAAAATTGAGTACACAACTATTTCTGGGCTTAAAAGATACAGAAACCAAATCAATGCAGAGCATTGTATCCCAAAAGTTATACAATGTGGCCACCCTATGCACTACTTAAAGCCCGATGTGGCCCCTTTACCAAAATAGTTACAAATATTAAAAATTACACACCATCACCTTTACTAATTTGTTTCAGGATTTTACATGTGTAAAAGTAACTGTTATATTTTGACAAAATGTGATAGTTTCATATGAAACTATCTAAAGGTAGAATCTATTAGTTCTCATTTTATATCAACAGTGGCAGTTGTAGCTTAAGTTTCAAGATGTGTTTCAGCTGGAATTTATTTTTCATAAATACTGTCATTTATTATTATTATTAATATTATTATTTAAGACTAGCACACTGACATAACCATGATAATGAGGAGCCTTTCCTTCTGTGTAATATGTGTATAAATATGTAATATTAGTTAACAAACGGGATAATAATGGGCTCATATAAGTAAATATGTTCTTCAATTTTTAAAGGGGGAGAGAAAACTTTCTGTAGATTTTGACATCAACAACAAAAATAATGTCACTTGATGCATGTCCTTGTACTGGAAAACCATGAACAAAACGATGCAACATAAAAGGAAATGCAACCCAGCATACATTAAATACAGGTTATGTTTAATCTATGGCAGGTCGACACTTGATGTCCAATGTAAAATCTGTCCTGAAGCAAAACCAGTTGAGAAGCACTGAGTTAAAGCTACAGACAGGAGCAGTATATGTTAATTATTAATAATCATAGGACATTACTTCAAATGCTCACACAGCTGATGTTATTTTTCATTTAGTAATTAATTTAACATGTAAACTAACATGTTATAGTTACATGCTATTTTTATCATGTTTATAATTCGGTTTATTATTATAATTCTGTTAGTTTTCTTATTTATTCTATTTATTTTATTTTCAAAAGGGAGACATTTTTACACATACTTCAATAAAATAAATGGTTTCAAGTTTCAATTATAATAAAGTGTTTGTTCAAAAATAAATAAATAACCCTTCTGTTTTCACTGATAATACTAATTGTGTAATACCGTATACCATGAAAACTTGATATTTTCTGAGACAGTAATCATACTGTGAAATTCTCATGCCGTTGCAACCCTATATGCGCCACTAGGGTATATGAGTTTGTGTGTGTGCGCATGAGAGATTTGCATGACTTAAGGTGTTTTGCAGCGGGTTAAACTCTTTTTGTGACATTTGCCTCCTCTGTCTGCAGCCTGCTCCTGTCTATCCCTCTCTTTTATCCCTCTGTTTCTAGATCTCTCTTTTGATCCCTCTTTTTTCCCCCATCAATGAAGATGTCAAACTTACGCCCTTCCTCTGACGGCTGCCTATGACTGAACAAATCAGAAACAGAGAGAGAAAGCGAGTGAGGAGGAGGAGGAATCTGACCTCCTCAACTCAGAAGAAAAGACTTCATCACTTCCTGTCAAATCAGCAGCTACTGAAAACTAAGAATTTCAGAAACAGGACCTGAGATAGATTATTTGCCAATGTGTGTGTGTGTGAGTGTGTGTTTGGGGCAGCCGAAAAGAGGTTACAAATATAGCCCACTACCTAAAACACACAGACCCACAAACACATTAGTGCTTTTGAAAAGATCTCCCCCACCATCAAATTTATAATCAGTTTATATAAGCTTCCTGTTACTAGAGGAAGTTGTGTGTGTGTGTGTGTGTGTGTGTGTGTGTGTGTGTGTGTGTGTGTGTGTGAGACTGCATTATCCGTATATGTGTGTGTGTGTGTCAGACAGGTCTGAGAATCAGTAGTTAACTCTACAAAGGCTTTTAAATATCTTTGACAGGTAAATTGTCTATATTATCTTTGACTAACACTTTTTAATAACTTTTAAATAATTAACTTTATAATAACTCAGTAATAAGTAATTAACAACCATAATATAATCAATAGGGTAGGCACAATTAGATATGAATATATATGAAAATATATGAATCAAAGTTTAAAGATTTTTTTTTTACCATTTAAATAATTTTTTATTATCTAAGCATCATTCAATGTAAAATGATATTAATGAAACTTACTATACAGTGTCATGTATACTTTGTGTAATTAGACATAATTAATTAATGAACAAAATGTAAATATCAGAATTCTAAAAAAAATAAATTATAATTACCTAAGCTAATAAACAATTCTGCGATTTTTTTTCCTGCTCAAAAAACAAAATTAATTTAGTAGCATATTAAAGAGTGGGGAAGAGATCTTAATTCAAAGTGTAAAGTAATTATTCATACACAGATACCCAGTCTTCAGTTTCTGTTCACTGTGTGGCATGCACACACACACTCAATAAGGGGCCTCCTCGCTTTTTTAAACAAGTGAACATGGGATTAGACCAGGACTGAATGGCACCAATTAAATACTGAATACAGCAGCCATGCAAATCAGCCTCATTCAAGAGGGAGAGAGAAAGAGAGAGGGGGGGAGAGAGAGAGAGAGAGAGACATAGACACAGACACCTTTTAACACATAAGCAGCTACATTCTGAGAAGGGTCTGTAATCACATGTCTTGGCATTACGTCTACATCCACAATGTCCCAACAATGGTAACTCTTATATACAATGCACACAGACTTTATTTTAAAATGTAAAAACTTGAAACTTCTGTTTTTGAGACTAAGCAGTCACCTATCTCTCTTTAAACACACACACACACACACACACACACACACACATTCTTAACGTGGAGACGCGGGGTGTATGTATAGAGTGTGTTGGTCATGTGATTGTCCCCTCTCAAAGCAGAGCTCTGACAAGTGGCTCTTTGTCTGAGAGAGAGAGAGAGAGAGAGAGAGAGAGAGAGAGAGAGACACAGCTTACACATATCCCACTCACAATAACAACTGCACACAAACTCACACACTCAAATAACAGACAGAGCCTTGGGCATCTTGTTGAGAATGAGAGAAATGAGTGAATGGACTCTGAGAGGAGGAATCTCCATACCAGAACACCCCCCACCCACCCCACCCCATCACCACAAATTCTCTCTCTCACATACATAAACATTTAATTGCTTTAAAAAAAAAGAAGCTAAATCAAATTATTTTTAATTAAATTTAAACGTTTGTCCCCTAAGTACAGATTTAGAAACACAAACTAATTTACACTAGCAGTCAAAAGTTTGTACAGTTGACTGAATCGATGTTTCTCATTATCTTAAAAACTAAAGGCTGATTAAATGCTTGGAATTAGTTTAGTGGAAAAATATAAAGTAGGACCAGATAGTGAGGGAAAGCTGTCCACAAGTGCCCATATTGAAATTTCTTTAGTTTTAGCCTCATAAATTTGGTAAAGAGAATGTCCACAGTGTGCAAAGCTGTATTCTAGGTAAAGGGCGTCTACTTTGAAGGAGCTCCAATATAAGCTAATTTTGTTTCATAGTCTGATTCTAAATTATGTAAAATAGTAAAACTAAAACATTTGTGGGTGTGTATAATCTTTTGAAGTGTAGTGTTTTAGTTTTATCAGTCGGCTTGATAAGATGTGAGCGCTCTCTCTCACACACAAGCATACAAAAGTATTCTTTCACTTGATTTGTCTCCTGATATCCTCCTCGATGTCTTCAGCTGGTCTTTCTCAATGATATTACTTTCAGTTCAAAGAAAGGCTGAAGGTCAACTAGCCAGATCTGCAACTACAGCATGTGGACAGACGGATTCTGAAATAGAACTTTGGTGCTTCTCTGTTTACTGGTGTCATAACAGTTTCATTTGCCCTGATCTAAGGTTGGAGCTTGTAGCACAGGGGGGAAACACCAGTGATCCCACAGCACAATAACATGTATGGTTTAAAATAAAATACATTCTGCAATAATTATTTTTTTTGGTTTTGCGAAAGTGATACACATAAAATCTTGGGATTGTTTTTTCTTTTTTAATTGATAACAATTTGACTTTGATAGTTTTACATAAAACTTAATAGTGTGGACAGACGTCTAACATCTGTTTGGGTCTGACATGTTAACTTTAGCCATCACGAACTTTTTTATCCATAAATGAACGTGGGGGAAGAAATCATTATTAATATTATTATTATTTTATTTTTTACAATTTAACCAACTTTAGAAGCTGCACTATTTGTTATAAATGCCAAAGACCTGAAACCCAAATAATTATAATAATAATTAATCAATAATAAAAATTATTGATACTCGGTAGCAATTTATCAAATCAATATTGTAACAAACTAGTATTACAATACAAACGTGCATTTCTCAGTGTTGGGCACTAACTAAAAGTTTATCACTATATTATTGATCTACTTTAGCTTATTATTTTATGTTTTCACATTTTATATTGTCACTGTATTTGCTCACAGTTAATCAAATTATATATTATAATCAAATTATATTGTTAAAACGTCCTTACCCCCTTAAATTGTTTGAAATTTGTATGCTATTTTGGTTAGTAACAGGTAGCTGTAGTTTAGCTATGTTAAATCACATGTACCAGCTACAGTTTCAAAGTAGCTTCCACAACGCTGGAATTGCTTTTTTTCTATAACTTCTAAGGAATTTTTTAAATGTTATATATTTTTAAGTGCAGGAGCAAATGCCTCAAACCAATTAATGTTTTTCTCAATATTATCTGAATACATACAGTATAGCATCATAATTTCATTTATAATTGTAGAAGAACTTCACTTTAGTTATAAATAGTATTATTGACTAACACCAGTCAACCCATGTGCTCTGAAATGTAATGACTAGGGGTGGGGAAAAATATGGATTTTCCGTAAGTATCGATACTTAAATCCCAAGTCTTTTACACTCTACACAACCCTCCACTACAATGAGAGAAATTTTCACACAATGTGACTAAAATCTTTATTTTTGGCAACTGGCTGGTAAATATTTCGATTTCACTTACCAGTGATGTAATTCTAATCAGGCAAAGCACGGACAAGTTTCTCTCACTAACATGCACTCATTTACAGATGCTCTTTACAGATGCTCTTTACAGATATATGGGTTTGTTAAAGATACAGTACCATTTTTAGCACGTGTTTTACAAATCAATGTAAATACTTGTAAATAGTGTAAATTATGCAATTAAACTACAAACATGTAACAAAAACATTGAACATGGCCATAACATTGCTTATCAGTAAAACTCAAGTTAAAAATACTCAAGTCATGTTTTTCACATATATATCACATTCAAATTGGCTTATGTACCATTATATAAATAAATAAAAATTAGAGGTCGACCACTATTGGATTTTGCTGATATGATAATGCGTTGAAAGAATGGCAATTAATCTACCAATATTTTTTACAATTGATAGCCTATATTAAATGCTCTTTATCTTTCCTTCCTGTTATTTGGAGGTCCAGACAAAGGCTACAAGAGTACAAATTTAATTAAAGTCCAGATGCACATTATGGTGCAACCAAAATACTAATAACCAGGGGGAGAATGAAAAAAGATTTGATACATAGCATGGAAATTTTAACTTTAAATGCAAATACACAATAAGTGACTCTTATTTTAAAATGTTTGCGCTTCATTGCTTCCAGCTGCTCATTCAAACAGATAAGGGAAATAAAATGTGCACTCCTACAATAATCTACAATGTATTACAATATAAACAATTAAAAGTAAACATAATCATGTCAAATTTCATCAACACTACTACATCATCATGAACAGTTGATCATT
This sequence comes from Moxostoma hubbsi, assembly GCA_032164185.1. Classification (NCBI taxonomy): domain Eukaryota; kingdom Metazoa; phylum Chordata; class Actinopteri; order Cypriniformes; family Catostomidae; genus Moxostoma; species Moxostoma hubbsi. Next base: position 26,884,727 of record JAVLUX010000008.1, read on the forward strand.
AGTGATCGCTTGTCATAAATTTCCGATATGGCTTAATGATTGTGAACTGCTCTGCAACAGCTGGAAACACTCACAAGCCCCTGTGTGCTTGGAGAAATACAACAGTGCTGCGTTTTCACTCTGAAGGGCACAGCGCAAGCATTTATTTAATTAAATCATATTCTTTTGAAGTTTGATCATCACATTAGGTCATATCACGATTCCTGTCTTTCCGCCCCAAAATTTAAGACCTCTATAAATGATAATTAAGACTTTTGTTGTATCATTTAAGATAGTTAAGACTTTTTATGACCTTCAATTTTGGAAAGCTGAATTTAAGACATTTTAAGACTTTTTAAGGATCCGTCTGAACCCTGATTTTTAAAAAGCCAAAATGTGACCAAAATTATGAAAAACGAATTAAAAATAATAAGTCAAATTAATATATTTTGTGATGTACATAGAAAGAAGGTCCCTGTATGATTAAAAGCATTAACTGGAAAATATTTTTTTCATTTGTAAAAGGGACATTATAACTGAAATAAACCCATATGAATCAATACCGAATCTAATTGAATTTGTATCGAGAGCTTGTGATTCGGAATCAAATCAGGAAATCTGTATCAATACTCAGCCCTAGTAATTACACTGTGGTAACCGTTGGTATGGAGGGCAGAATACATTTATGGTGCAAGGAAAGACAAGACACATAGAAATGCATCTCTTTCTCTGTCATGTCTGTCTTTCTCTCGTCTACACACACATATTTGCTCTCCCACTCCCTGTCAGGAGTATTGTGTTTGTATGAGTGTGAGATGAAAGGTATGAATTCCACCAGAGCTCCTCCAGGATACCACCGTTAAACACACACACACACACACACACACACACACACACACACACACACACACACACACAGACACACAGACACACACACACAGAGCACAATATCGGTGTCTTTAATTCATGTGCATGTATATAAGTCATGGGTCAGTAATGCAAAAACAGTTTCTGTGTATATGCATGTGTGTGTTTTCTTTCTCACAGAATATCATATTACAGAGCAATTAAAGTAACTGCAAACACACACACACACACACACACACACACACACACACGAACACACAAACAGGTTATACTTGGCTAACAGCTCAGTCTGAAATGCCTGGGAAAAAACAGCAGAAGAAATCAAACACACACAGAGAGAGAAAGACAGACAGGGAAGAAAAGGTAATGCCACTAATACCACGGTCAAGGCATATCTAGTTATCTATCACTGCATCAATGATTGATTACACCTAAGAGAAATATAAGAGGAGACAAAGAGATGGGGAAATAAAGTCAAAAAGAGTAAAGAGAGACTCTTGGGAATCAAAACAAACAAGAGAACAATGACAAGTTGTCATTATACTAGACAACTTATCACACTTGAGTGACGGTGTATGTTTCAGCATGTCTGTCATGGTAATGTGAACTTACATGAGTGTACATACATCTTACAGACATTTTTGGATAATTTCCATGAACTTTTATTGTTTTTATACTGAGTTAATGATACTTCTATCTCCTAAACCTAACACTCTCAGAAATCTTTTTGCACTTTTACATTTTCATTATTTAGAATGTTTATTAAGTCATTGTCTTCATGAGAACCATCGGTTAAACCCCACAATGTAAGTGATGTCAAGTATTACTCTCCTTGTAGGGACACTTGTAGGCCCGAGAATACTTAGTATTTCTACATACCAGATCAGATCGTGCCTGTTTGACCGGGTTGCTTTTCAAAGTATAATCTTTTGGCCGGGAGCGAATACTAACATGTTCCATGCATTCACGCTTTGACTGCTTTCTATTACTCTTTTAGTACGGTCAACGGTAGGCACATGTGCTGACAGTGCTCACAGACAAGGACTGTCTGTGTGTCAAGAAAATCTGGGCCGCATGCAGACAGTCCGTAAAGACTGTACCGATGACGAAATTTGGGTCACAACCACTGTGCACAGTGATCAGCAATGTGGAACACCAAAGTATATTTTGGCCCTTAGTCCCCACAATGTAGGCAACCCCCCCCCCACACACACACACACACACATGCACACATAGTCTCTCTGTGTAGACATACAGTAAAATCAGCAACACAAAAAAACACCCACACAAACTCACTCTCAAACTCTCACTCTATCATGTTTTGTGAATCGTGTATGTGTGTGTGTTTAAGTGGGCGTTTTCAGCATTGTTTTATAATTAGATTTTCCATTTGTTCTGTCCAGCTGCAGGCACAGATCGCTGTCTCGCCAATAATGGCTCTAAACTCTTTCTCCCCTCCATTTTAAATAATAATGAGAGTTTAAAATGGCTGATTCAGGCCTCAGTATCCTCACCAGCAGCTTTCTACAGCTCTCAGATCAGTAAACCACTTTCTTCTCATCTATCTGTGGACATCCTCAGCCTAATATTGGGGTGTTTTCAAGCAAACCTTAGATCAGTGAAGAGCGCTTGATCCCCCAGTGTGTGTTCGGGAGTAAGTTTTCTAATGGCAGGTACCCTAAGCAGCTTAAAACCGCTGCACGATAGATCAGTTCACAGGCCAGCTGGAGTGAATAAAGGTTATTGTGATTTGATACTACATACAGAGAGGACTGGGCTGGGATCAGCTACAGATGAAAGTAGACTGGACACTTCAGCTTCTCTGATTCTTTATGGCAGCATTTAGCTGACTGAAAGCGTGACCATTTCTCCGGACACACATGCATACACATACGCAGGCAAGGAATGATGGGTTTAGTGAGTGTGATGGTCTGAGCTGTCGACTGGAAAGTGGATAAAAAGAATAGAGCAGCTTTGAACTCTTAAAAGAGTGTGACTGATGGCCTGCTGTGTGTATGTGTTCAGGTTTGGCTATACTTTTGAGGGCCAACATTTTTAAAAAGTCCTCACAAATATAGTGAAACGTGTACATTTTAAGTGGTCCTCACAAATTAAAAGGCTCATTAATCATGTGTTGTTTTAAATTTTACTGATATCAACAAATTTCTGTGAGGGTTGGGTTTAAGCAAATCTTATTACCTCCTTTAAGAGGAGCCCTCACTGTTACAGTGAAACCAACTTGTATGTGTATAGAGCGGAATCTGAACAGGTTTTGAGTTGCTAGACTTACAATGTCTCTCTTTGTTTACATGTGAGCATAAATGTGTTACGCATAGCTACATACCCATAATCCCTTTGTGTGTACTGTTTCACACAGTCAAAGGAGCAAACATATGTGTGTGTGTGTGTGTGTGTGTGTGTGTGTTCACAGGTGAAGAAAAGAACAGATCGCAAACCGCTGCTTACAGCAAACACTAACAGCTTCCCGCCTCACCCCCCTGTGTTTGTTTGTGACAGGCCCCAATATCCAAAGTCACTTTGCAGGGAAGGTTGCAGCTGTTGTACAAAGGGAATTGTGTATTTGTGTGTTGCTAGGCTATTATGTGGAAAAAATCGTTCCCAGAAGGTCACCCTCAATTTGGAAGATTAAAAAATTAGGAAAAGAATGTTTAAAATGTAAAAATGAAAAAAGCTTTTTTAGGGATGGGGTGAAGGTTAATTTATAGTCTGTAATTAAATAATAAAATTAGCTTTATATAAAATAATATTAGTGCCCAACCGATATATCCAGTAGAGCACGCTCCGACTCCATTGTTTACAGAGCTGAGCTGACGTGGTTCTGCAGACAGTGCAGAGTTAAGCGGTGTCTTCTTGGTAAGTTGCTAACTAGTTTGTGAAATACATACTGGAATGTTAGTAAACAATGACCCTGAATCCCCTGAGCTTGTTTAGCAGAATATGGTGTGACACCGCTGATGCTGTTTTTCTCTGGACTCAGCAGGTGTAAATGCTTCTTGTGTTACATCCTGCCTCTATTTGACCGGGAGTATTAAAATAGTCAGCATTGAATGATCCTAAACATACAGTACTGATGTTTATTTAGCGATTTATTGTATTTTTATTTATTCTTCATTTAACTGGTTAGCATTTGACAGATCCTAAACATACAGTACTGATATTTATTTAGCTATATATTTAATTTGTATTTATTCTTTATTTTCTCAGTGTTCATTTCTAGAATTTGCTGACAATGTATAATAATAATGTCAAATATTCTTTGAAAAAATATTTGTTTAAGAAAGCAGCCTTCAGAGTACATTTGCATAGTCATAACAGTGCAAAATCGGTGCACAATCCACATAGAAAAGGTCTGTTTTCATTCCAGCTCAAACATTAACTATATCGGCCACTATATCGGTAATCAGTGAATTTTCCCCCTCTAAAATTGGTATCAGTCTCAAAAATTCCATATCGGTCGGCATCTAAACAAAACATGTTTATTGTATGTCCCCATTTTGACAGAGAAGAAAACATGTGTGTATATAGTTAGGGAGAGACAGATTATGGTCAGCTCTTTCATGAGATTGTTTAATTGTGACGATGCAGATACCCTTTCCCAATTTACAAGGACAGAGGAAGAGACTCACATTTAAGGTTTCTGGTTGAGGGTATTTGCATATTAATGTGATCAGAATAGGGCTGCAAAATTAATCGAAATAAAATCGAAACCGCGAAATGACCATGTGCGATTATTAAATTGCAAAGAGCTGCGATTTAATTAAATAGTCTGCTCCCTTCAAAGTTTATTTGCGCTGCTCAGTCTAGTCTATATTAAGTTAGCGCATTGCTACAGTGTTATCAGAGCAGTTCTGTGCTCCACAACTCCCTCTCATGCTTGTAAAAGTAACAGAAGTGCCCTGAGTTCGGTTCTGTTTGCTTATGTGCACGCTTTATTTACACTAAACTGACGCGTCCTGCATGAAGCGTTTTTTATTATTATCTCCGGTAGCAGCATCTCAGTCTCCGCAAGGCACAGGTATCATAATACTATCGCAGAATACAAGATGGGGTATAATTCAAACATCTTTATTAAATTATTGCTGAGCTAACAGCATTAAAAGTAACACCTGTAGAGTCCAGAAACTCTTCATATCAAATATTTAGTTACTATAATATAATGCATTGCTAAATTAAATATAATAAAAGAATGACTAAAAATAATTGAATGAAATGATGACAAACTAACCAAAATTTCCACTTTAAATTTAATTACACCAATGGGTTATCAGTTCAACTTCAGTTTGACATTAAGCCTCATTCTTTAGCACTATCTTATATACAGTAAAGAATAGTTTGTATAAGTCTACTATTTTTTTAAGGCCTGGAATAAAGAGTAACATTTATATTTAAAAATTATATTTTGTGTATACTGAATTATTGACTGACAGCTAAAACTAGGCAACAACTATGGTTTTACCAACAGGGAAATTTAGTTAACAGTGACATTGAGCAGAAAGCTTACATATAACCAGTTCTGACAGCTGCTGATAAAAAGTTTGATTGATGAGATGAAAAGAAAATTGGAGGTCGGTATTGGATGTTAAAATCCTGATTGGAGCATCCCTAATATTCAAGTTGACTGTTTAAAAAACTAATGATGATGATTAGTGGGCTGAGACCCTATCACAAAACGGACAAAAACAGGTACACGTGGATGGTAACATTTGGATATGAAGAAGACTTTGTTTCACTGTTGATATATTTATTTGTTTGTGGTTGAACTGAAAAAAGTTCTCAGTTTGGTTCTTTTTAAGAGGGCCCAAGTGTGAAATCCCCAGTAGCCTTTTTGCAATTTAACATGTGGAAAATATTACCATCATAAACGCAGTTCAAATCGCTATAGCAATATTTTTCAAAATAATCGAAATATGACTTTTTGTCCAAATCGTGCAGCCCTAGATCAGAAGAAGGACAGAGGAAACAGTCTGCTACAGAGAAGCAATGAGAAGGGGCTCAGCCCAAGACATACCAGCACCCACCTCTGACAATAACTGAAAGGTGGGGAATATGACAGAGGAGGAATAACAAAAGTCAAAGTGGGACTTAGTTAGATGTCTGTTTACTTAAACATACAGAGATGGTATCAGAGGTTAAAATCATCTTACTTTGAGATATACCATGGTATCTGACACTACACTCCAAGGTACTTTAAAGTAGGGTTGGGAACTGAGAGCCAGTTCTTATTCAGATGCGGTTCCATAAAATAAAAATAAAAAAAGAAACGAATGATGTTCATGAACTTTTGGTTCCTTTAACACAGAGGTTCTCAATGGGGGAGGTACCACCCCCCAGTGGGTGTTCAAAGGATTCTAGGGGGGGGCGCTGAGAGCAAATTATTAGAGAGGGGGTATTAGGTTACAAATGTGGCATTTATCAGTCATGTTAATCAAAACTATTGTCAATTTCCTGTTTGGATTAAAATGTTTATCTAGACTCCATTATACGGGTTGGCATGCATTTGCACCACGGTTGATCTGATTCTGAAATCAAGCGACGCATCTGGTTTCTGGTACACCAATATCTGGTTTAGCAGCATCAAATAGACAGGCAAAGTCACAACCTTCACTAATGCACCTGTATGGCTCTGTGGGTGGATACGGCTCAATGGACAGAGCAGTGCGAGCGCAAAACAGGTGCATTTTTACTCAAAGACAGGTCTTGAGCTCTTAAACGTGCACCTCTGTTCATTGCAACACTGCGAGAACCAGTGAGAAGCATGGCACGAGATTCAGAAACCATTTGAATTCGGCACAGAATTCTACATCACCACCCTTGAATTTATAAACTAGTAACACTAACTGTACTTTAGGCAGAAATAGACTCATAATACATATTATCATATCACTACTTCAGCTCTATTAAATTTCTAATTGGCTACATTAGGGGAGTGAGGGAATATAATACATTTTTGTTACAACTTATAAATGTTTATATTTTGAATTTATTGTTTTAAAATGTGTTTAGAGTAGGCTTACTGTTTATTATTACAAAAATGCCATAATTCATGTTACATCTAACTGCTGTAGTGAAGATCCATGCTTCGATGTGCTTATGGTCTTGTTAAAAATCCCACTGTTAAAACTATAAATAAATACATTAAAATTTTAATCGTTTGGTCTCACATTGATGAGGAGTAAGCCTGCTGAATTTATTAACAAAACTTTACAATTATGCAACGCATTGAAGTTGCATCGAGCAAATTAAGCAAGGGGTGGGGGCTGGAGTATGGGAATGAAGTAGGGCGGTGTTCATCAAAAAAGGTTGAGAACCACTGCTTTAAAAGTTCTGGAACATACAGTACATTCTTCCACCGCTGAAAATGCAACACCCTGCTAAAATACTCAGAAAGAGTTTCCTGTGCTACCATTCAATTGTACTGTAACATCAGTGTGAAATCAGCAGTGCGAAATATATAGCATAACCAGTGTTGTCTGATTCCAGAACAAATTACTCTAATGAGTGGGTTCTTTTGAATCTACACAGCAAAGCGTACCGCGTTAACTCCTGGACAAATTACGGTTATTAGCCGCATTTATTTTGCGAATAACTTAATGAACTGCAAGTATTTTTCATCCTGTCCGACTCTAAATGAACTAGGAACTGTTACCATGTTATGTGTACTTTTGACTCCGAAATTATTATTTAAAAATGAATAAAATCATAATAATTCAAGAGTAAATATATTTTGCAAGAATCTGTTCTGTTAAAATGTCAAATTAACTCAATATTTTGTAACGGGCTGCAAAGGGCAGTAAATCCAATAACAATTGCATTTATTATTTTCAAATACTTCTTCAAAAGTACCAAAATATATTGGTAAGTAAACAGTCTTCTTAAATTCTTTCTGACTCCAATCCCTCCTTACAAGAATGCCAATACGTATTCATGGTACATGCCCAAAAAACAATGGTAATACCAAAAAAACATAATACCATGACATTATGCCTGTAGCCGGTTATGACTTCTATGAAAATACGAACATGCAAACATAAAGTTATGACCTTTAATAATTATCATACACTGATATTCCGAAACCATTTTTATCTAAATAAGGACACGACATAGACGTTTATCGTTTTTTTTTTTCTTTTTATAAATTATAATGACTCCAGAATAAAAACCCAAATCCTACCACTAAAAGACAACTTTACTTTTAGAATCAATTTGACCTTTGAGGATTTCCCCAGATGTTTTGTCAGATTTGTCCCCAAAGTACAGCTAAGTAAACCTACACACACACACACAGCAGCTGCCACTGCTCCTCTTCCATGTGCTCCAACAGACCCTATAACTACAAACATTACAGTCCTTAAAACAACACGAGCGCTGGCCTCTGAGCACGCTGTGTGTGTGAGAGTCGTTTAAGGAGGCTGTGAGAGTCCAGCGGTCATGCTTGGTCAGGGACAGACAATGTCCGTTTGTTGCTTAAGCACTGTTGTTAATGAAGCACTCCCCATGCGCGCACACACACACAGATGTACAATAAATTAGGTTTCATCCCAACCCTTCTCACTTTCTCTGTTATATTGTGTGATTTCGTAAGCATGTGCATGTCTCTTGTTTAACGTCTGTAGAAATAAGGTTTTAAGTTGCAAATTAAAATCCCTAATAAAGTTTACATACTTACTAGCAGTCTAAACACACACAGCTGCAGTTGGACATATAACAGCATATAACATTAATAGAGCAGAACCAACACACACACACACACACACACACACACACTGACAAACACCCACAACACCGTGAAATGCTATCAATGACAGAACTAAAAAGACTTCACACACACTTCAGAAAGGAACAGGTCTGTTATGGAAATGCCGGCTGAGACAGAGGGTGATGTGTGTGTGCGCGTGAGTCTGCGTGAATCCTCTCTTGCTGTTCAACATATTGAAACTCTGACAGAGTTAATCTTCTCACTGTCAACTCCTATTATAACACCACTGATCATGGCATACACACACTAACTCATGCATTCAGAAAACACACACACACACACACACACTCATAGATGCAGACAGTCATACAAAAGAAAATAACTCAAAGAATAATTATTATTGCTGTGGATGACTTGACATGCAGGAAGCACATACTAAATGCCCCCAAACTCAGTAACAGTCACACACAAATCTATTAAATGCTATGGAAATGTGTAACTTTGATCACCAGTTGAGACCGACATGAACTCTTAACAGGTCAAAGGTCATTTACGTCTTTTTATTTCAGCGTAATCGTAACAGTTGCAGGGTTTTTTTTTTTTTTTTTTGAAGACCCAAACAACTACTAGACATCTACAAGTGTGGCAACAACTAAAACACTTTTAAACATTTCTAAATTTGTTGGAGTCATGCAGCAGGGGTTTGTGCATGCTGTAGCTGTGATGCTCAAGGGACATTAGTTCAATTATGACTTATATCCCAATCCCATTCCCCCTCGCTCCACTTTCCTGTAATTCTCTACAATCCTGTCTAATAAACAAAAAAATATATATAAATAATAATACAAATAATAAATAATAATAAAAATGTTCTGCAAAATTCCCCCCTTTCAAACAAAGTGCTCAAACTTTTTACATTGTTCTTACGCCCCGTAAAGAACAAGAACAAGTCTCAAGTTCTATTCCCCACTATTTAGACTACTTAGAAACTAGAAAATTACATTGTATTTATGAGGGTTTTAAACAAGAATTTTTTACATTCTAAGCGTTCATGAGCTGCCCAGGATGTTTAACTGCTGCTCGCAGACGGTTAAATGTGCGTAGAAGTTGCTGATTAAGACTAAATTTGCACAACAGAGTCTTGGGTAAATGAAGGAACGTGTACCATTGAATACGCAAGCACACACACACACACACACACACATAAGCAAGCTACTTCAGTAGCATTTTTGAGCTAATGAGAGACAGATTTCCAATTAGCTCCTCATCTCTTCCCTAAGCACTGGAATATGGCCAAAGCACACATCCATACACACATGCATACATACATCATGGATTCCTTCTCGCTTTGTTCTTTAAAAATCCAAAAGCCAAGAGAAATGTACAGAATTTGCACTCATTCATCACAAAATAGTTTCTAAATAACTAGGCTGAATGCTTAATAAGCAACCATCTGCCAAGAACTTAAATATAAATGTAGAATAATTATCCCTTAGAAAATAATATGAAAATTCTAATTTGATGACATAATTGGAAAGTGAAGTGAGTCCTATTTTGTGTGTGTGTTGCTGTTTGATTGTGTGTACAGTCTGTGACACATGAAGGGAGTGAGAAATAACCTGAAATCTCTGTTTGAATGTGATAATTGCCACTGTGATTAGTTACTTTATTCTTCTCTGTCTGTCTCTTGTTGTCTCTCTCTCTCTCTCTCTCTCTGTTCCCAGCAGACTACAATTCTCTTTTCTTCCCTTAAGGCAGAGGAAGGGAGAGGAGGGGAGGGGTGTCACTTTTACATTTTTCTCAGGCTAAATTATAGCTGTGAACCAGGCAGATAGGAGCAGAATTATACATCTGAAACCAGCGGTGAGTCTGTGTGAGCGAGTATGTATAGTTGTGTCTAGAAGTAATTAAATTTACATAATTATGTCAACAGAATAAATCAGTGAAGCACTTGTTCCACCAAATGTTTTTTTCCAGAGAAACACAGCAGAAGCTTCCACGTTCTGTAAACTTTGCCTTTTGCTGATATAAATATCAGAGTGCTGAGGGGTGGAGAACACAGCCAGAGTTTTTCTAATTTTACATTCCTTCAATTATACTTTGCATTCAGTCTGAGAAAATTCCATCCTTAAACACAAATGGCACATTATTATGGGTAGGAGAGCTGTGTGTTTTTGTGAGTGTGTTTGTGATGGCCTTACTGCTGTGAGTCTGGTAAGAGGTTTAATGGTTGACTAAGTGGCGGACGCTCCAATATGTCTGTTGCAGAGACAGAGTACAAAGTGTGTGTTTGCCTGAGGCCCATATGTCTTCATGAGAGTACTTAGAATAAGCTTTGCATTCACGTTCAACGACCAATTGAGCCTCACAACTAAGCATTCTGTTAGTGCGTTGTGTGTTTTAACGAGATGATGTGCAATGAGATCAAGTGTGAGAGATATGAGTCTTTGTCTCTTCAAAACACACTCAAACAATTGAACTGACACATTTTGTCTCTACTTAACACACTTTTTCAAATTCTCATCCTCACAGTGTCTCTGAGGAGTGAGTGCCACAGACACATGCTCGTGCACAGGTGCATACACACACACTCTGTAACATAAGTAAATAAACATTAAGTACTTAAAAAAAAAAAAAAAAAAAAAAAAACATACAGCAACTGTGGCAAAGCAGACCAGGCCAGTTTGAGCACTCGCTGCACCGTGAAGCTCAGATCTACTTGAATGAGTACAATGATTTAAACATAACTTGAAAATTCAGAGGGGCACCAGTGAGAGATCTAACATTTTTGTAAAAAGTTAAAAAGCCAGAGTCCTTCAACATGTCTTGCAGGACACTAAGCGTAAATGCTACTGATTTTTTTTTTAAGTTCTCTGAAATTCAGCTTCTATGAACAATAATAATAAAATAATAATAATAATACAATTCTGCATAACTCAGTAATGTCTTTAATGTGTCGCTAGAAAGACAAATGACTTTGTATTTATCAATGTGTCTGTTTAGTTTGCGGTTAAAAAACAGTATTGTACGCATTAAAAAAATACTTTTGAAAACAAGCATAAAAGACTTAAGCGAGTTTATTAAAAACAATAAAAGAAGCTACATTAAATCATTTTATAACACTTTATATTTACTTTAAAGACTAATTAAAACATTATTTATTAATATAATATTAATAAATATTATATTTTATATGCACATGCATGTATCTGTTACGCATTTGTATATTTGCTCGTTTTACAAATAAAAGTTATTACAAATATTTAATTATAATTTACGGTGAGGTTATAATTTTTAAATGTCCCATTTATGATTTCAGGTCGCCTCGTGTGTTCTCATATGCAAAAGTTGCTAAGTTTTTTACTCTTCTTTTAAGGGCCCAACTGAGAGAGACTCCTTAATTAAAATATTCCCCCAGACTTTAACCGAGATGAAAAACACATGTGCACTACTCCTGTCTCCCTGCGGTGGCTGTATCTCAAAACCTTTTGAGCTGCCTGGACAAAGTTGTTGCTGCATGCACCTATGATGCCCAAAAGGAAGTCTAGCTGTCCAAAAATCTGTCAAGGTAAGTATTTCACTAGGCTTTGAGATACCGGTATTCCGCACTAAACAAAAAAGCGGGTCCAAAACTGTGCAAAACGAGACAAAAAATATTTGTTTTAACTTACGTATTAAAATAAAACTATAATAGGATGCAAAATATATGTTAATTAATTATCTATTCACGTAAAAGATCTACATCACAGTTTTTTTACATGCAAAACTCAAACAACAAACTTTCCTTATTGTTCTGTTGAGTCAAGCTCCAGTGGCGTCTCGAGCCATTATTCAGGTTAAGTAAACATGTTTGGACGCTCCCTTGAACGTTTTATGAGCAGCAATCAGGGAGATTTTATGACCGTCTAGGAAACCCCTGCTTAAAAACCTATTAACTCTCTCTCTCTCTCTTTCCACTGAAGCACTACGACATGACTCTGATTTGATCAATATGACAGGCTCAAAGTGTCACCGGGCCGCCGGGATTTGTGCAGGCCGGTAGCAGAGAGTGAGCTCGCCTCTCCTGGGAGTAAGAGAATGGAAAGGATGTGCACGCCGAGGGCCGGAGAGTTGCGTGCTAACATTTAGAAAACCACGAAGACTGAACAGTAGCATATTTGTGGCTATTTCTAATTTTTGAAAGTCTGTTTCGGAGGAATAAAGCCCACTGTGCACTATTCATCCGAATGAGTTAATAGTACACTGTATTACGTATGGACATTTAACGAGGTTGTCGTACTCGTGAATTGTTCGACTAACAGCTCAGCGATGGATTTTGTGAGTTGACGTAAAACATTTGACTTGTAGTAAAACAGTTAATATTTGTAGTACGACAGCTCACATCCCCGGGAGAGCGCGCTAGCACGGTCACTACGGGCTCGAGTTCAAGCCTAGCCTCGACACGAGCAGCTCTCAGTAGCCGTGACACAAGTAACGGAGATTTTCAGCCCTGTCACACTGAGCTGGTGTTCTCAAACTGTGTGTTTGTTGTTTTATGAACAACATAATCCGAGCTAGTAATACTAACACTCTGTGACCGTCCAATTCACGCTCTCTCTCTCTCTCTCTCTAACGGATTTTTAGGAATTTTCCGCACGCGCACTTACTTTGGATTTTGCGAATTCCACACGACAGACTCCAGTGATTTGGCTGCGGGTAACGTGTATCTGCACATGACTGTCAGAATCCAGAGGTAATATTTCCACGAGCCGTCGCTCCCTGCCATCTTCCACGGTACTCGGGGAGACCCAAACCTGCTAACCCGCGAGAAGATAAGATCCTTTCGGTCGATTGTACTCCGGGTTCCCGTTCCACATTCAACAGAGTAGCATGTGGGTCAGGCGTCCTCGCGGAGGGGCTCCATGGCTCAGCGTAAACTTCTAAATCCAATATTCTTGCGTTGCCTTGAGGAAAAAAGGTGTCACGCAATGTTGCACAGATGGCTTCTGGGCCAACGTGTCTGTGTGTTACCAAAATCGCTGCTACCTTGCACTTTGGTAGACGGCAGCGCGTGTCTGTTTTATTGCATTCATCTATTGGTCGAATTTCTTATGCTGACATTACAAAAGGTCAAATCGCGCCTGATAAAGGGTAGATGACATGCACACATGTATAACAAGGGTCTGTCCGCGATTAGGGCCGTCAATCCAGCGTTGGGGTTCGGGCTGGTGCACAAATCCGGTCGTGATCATGTGTCAAATTCAAAATTTGACCCACACGCTTTTTGTTATTCCAGTTCACAGTGTGTGCTTAAATCCTGAGATTATTTGTGATGCCCTAACAGTTGTGTCCGAAGTTTACCGACCTATATCCATGTTCGCAAGTGTCCAGGAACAAAGCTGAACTATCAGTCATGGGACAGCCAAAAATATATGTCCAGTGCCAGGTACATGTCTCCTCAAAAAGAGAAGTAAAAAGTAAACAGCTTCTTAGATTGTTTGATTTGGCAGGAGTGATCAGTCGTTTCAGTGCACGCTTCGTTTTGATAGACGGCTAATCAGCTACTGTCCGCTCCTGGTTCTCGTGCCAAACGGTGCACACACTTTCATCCCAAGTATATCAACAGATTGGAAACTCCAGCAGTTCTGAGCTTATTCTGGGAGTTAATGAAGCGTCTTCCTACCCTCGATCTTGTCTGGAGTTGTTCGGCGCTCGACCGTGAATCCGATGCGTCCACAGTCAGTCCCTCACACCGTAGACGGCGCAGTGGCTAGCGATCCATCACCTCCCCTCCCACCGTGCTGTGAAACCCCGCCCATTACCGAAACTGGCCAATCACGGCACGGATTCGGGGTGACGTCTCAACATGGTGTCCCTGAGACACAGCGAGTTTCGGAGAAGTCTTGGCAGTAATGAATTTACACAGTGTACAGCGAGTCTGGCCATTCTGTTGAAAATAATACGTTTTGATCTTGTTTGCAACTTTGCAGACTAATTATGAATATTTTTTGGGAACAACGTGTGGCGGACCTGACTACTTCGTGATTGTTACGTACGTGTAAGTTTGTTTCCCCTATTAACTTATGATAATAATAATAATAATAATTATCATAATTATCATATTATTATTATTATTTTACCTAAAATGTATTTCTGATGACAGAAAGCCTAATCTGAAAACAGTCATTTTCAAAGTATGTTTTAAATTGGTTTGAATTCATAACGCGTCACGGCTTACAGCAGAAAACACTGGTCCTCGCACTCTATAAACGTTTAATAACAGATTTAGGATCATTATCCCAAAGACATCCAAGAGAGTGACACTAATTATATTTGATGGTCAAACAAAGATAACATTAATCCTTTCAGTGGTCAATACCGCCCCCTATTGGCTATTCAGTTCAGTCCACACCGCCTCCGTCTCAAATGATTCAAACTTTTTTGCTTTTTATTTCAGTAGAACGCAACAATATAGTTAAAATAAAATGTAGGGCAAACGGTGACACGCGTTAGAATATAGACTACTCACAAAAATACTCTTTTGAGTCAATGTGACGCTTGGCTTGTTTCTTGACAAATGAAGTGCCCTTCATGTCTTTTGGCAAATCAATCTGTAAATAAGGTCAATCATGTTTAATTTGTATGTACTACTCCTCCCTGACTTATGTGATTCTGAGTGACATATAGTGCCCTGTCATTCAATACAACCTGTGTGTGTGTGTGTGTGTGTGTGTGTGTAGGTTTAAGTGGTGAATGTGGAAATTTTTTTAGGTTACAAACTGGTAATTACAAAGGTACTATGCTATAAATGTGGTTTATGAGGACATTTCTAGTGTCCCCATAATTTCAATTCAAAAGTTTTTTGAAAATATAAAAATTCAGAAAGTTGTAGTTTTTTTTTGTTTTTGTTTTTTGTGAGGGTTAGATGATATAATCTATAGTTCGTACAGTAAAAAAATAAGGACAGCTGCACCATTGTGTGTGTGTGTGTGTGTGTGTGTGTGTGTGGTTCTTCACAGGGCAATATGTCTTGCGTGTGTTTAGATAGCATGAGTGTGGTTTAGCTTTTGCTCTTTGAGTTCTTGTGTGCGAAATGTCAGTTTATTCATTCCCCACATTTAAATCAGGGCCAACCACACATTTAGAAATGATATATATGGAGCCATGTGATCTGTTTAAGCTGAATATTTTTGGCTCTAGCAAAAAGAGCAATGTCTTTTGTGAGACAGTTGACTTTATGTTAGTCGGGTCAGAATGTAAAGTGTGCTATGAGAGGCACGTTTTTGCATCCGTCTCCGGTTTAGTGCTTAATGTTTGAATGTCCTCTTGCACGTGCACAAATGCCTGACCTTTTCTTTAAAAAATATCCCTATACCTCAACCAGAGTGGTATTATGAACTTTCAGACAGTACAAACACCCACTATCTCCTTTCTTTTTTCTATGTTTATATAAAAACAATCTTAAGTTTAGTTAGGCTCATATGTAAGGATTCATTGTAACAAGCGCTGAGAGACCAAAACCACACGCACACATCCCATAGTTGTAATTATAGGAGGGCATTTGTCAGCATGCAGCTATTCACTAATATGTCCACACTGAGGCTTGCACATGGCTACTAATGAACCCCCAAAGCACACACTGACACACACACACACACACACACACACACCAACACATATGCACTCCTCTGTCTGCACTTTGAACTTGTGTATAATTGCTAGAGAGTAGAATGGTAATATGTTTTAATACTTGTTTATTTTTCAATGTATTGTATATTTCATGGTCTTGAGATTGAGATTTGGGTAAAAAAAACACGTTTTTTATTTTCAAATAACTTTTATCTTTGGAAACATTCATTATCATTTACTGTCGTTATCCTAATTTATTTTAATTACCTGTATAAAAATGTTTACTCCAACAATGTTTACTTCTATGTTCAGTTTTCAAACTAAATATAAGAGTTACACCAGGTTACACAGAGCACAGTGTGTGTAGTGTATATGTACAGTGAATATTTTTTTTACGAGGAAGCAGGAATGTAAGTGTTGATGAAGATCTGAATTAGATAAGGTGATAAGGATGTGTTAACATAACTCTGTTTGGTGACTTATTCGTCTTGCTTCTTAATTGTTAGTTAAATTGTGTTGGCATGCATGTATATGCCTGTGTGTGCATGAAAGTACATTTGTTAGTGCATGTGTACGTGGGCGAGGGCCTTACATTGTGTAATGTTGAATTTGGTTTTGGTCCAAAATACAGTAGATAAACTAAACAATGTTCTGGAATAGTTTCACTGGAGTAGGTGAATGAGTATGTGTCATGGGGAGATGGAATGAAAGTAATAGAGGAACTCGGGAGGGTGTTGATGGAATATTCATGCAGATAATAGACCAATTTCACACACACACCCACCCCAACACACTCACTTCTCTCTCTTATTCTCTCTCTCCCACACTCAGTCAGTAGGGAATCATGAATGACAATCCAACCCTGCCCTGCCCAGAAAGCCCCCGAAAGGCTCAACTCAACACACACTCAGCAGAGTTACAAAATTAGAATCGGAATCACTTTTTTGCAACTGCAGGGGTGCAGCAGAATTTACTTTGGTTATCAGCACAGGACAACACAACAACAATATGTGCAGATAAAAAAAAAACTGCAAACAAAAGGAACCGTACAGTCCAACAAAAAACTGGAAATATAAATAAACGTGGAGAAGTAAAAAAAAGGAAACTATATTTTATTTATACAATATATAATAATGTACTGTTTTAACAAATTTATAATAGATTTATTAACTATAAATATATATTTCAGATCAAATCAAATCACTTTATTGTCATACTACTGTGTTCACGAGTGCAACAGTAGGTGAAAGTCTTGTGTGCAGTTCCGAGCAACATTGCAGTCATGACAGTGACGAGACATAAACCACTTTACAATAAACAACATATTTACACAACACAATTTACATAACAAATGTACACATAATTACACAACATAGTACTAGTATACAATGTACAGTAAACAATACCCACAATATAGATTACACATACAATAAAAATAAAAAATAAGAGTATATAAAAATATATATGCAGTTGTTATTTTGTGGAGAATATATTGACAGTCCAGTGTGAGATAATAGATTATAGATTAATAAAGTGCAGTGCTGATTGTTGATCGTGAGAGATCAAGTGTTCAAAAGTCTTATTGCTTGGGGGAAGAAGCTGTCATGTAGTCGGCTGGTGCGGGTCCTGATGCTGCGATACCGCCTTCCTGATGGAAGCAGTGAGAGCACCCCATGACTCGGGTGGCTGGAGTCTCTGATGATCCTCTGAGCTTTTTTCACACACAGCCTGTTATATATGTCCTGGAGGGAGGGAAGCTCACCTCCGATGATGTCTCTGGCAGTTCGCACCACCTTTTGCAGGTCTTTGCGGTTGTGGGCGGTGCTATTGCCATACCAGGCGGTGATGCAGCCAGTCAGGATGCTCTCTACAGTATTGGTGTAGAACCATGTGAGGATGTGGTGGTTCATTCCAAACTTCCTCAGCCATCTCAGGAAGAAGAGACGCTGGTGAGCCTTCTTCACAACGGCCTAAGTGTGGACGGACCATTTTGTGGACACAGAGGAACTTGAAACTGCTGACTCTCTCCACTGGTGCTCCATTAATGGTGATGGGGCTGTGTTCTCTGCCTTTCTTCCTGAAGTCCACAACAAGCTCCTTGGTTTTACTGACGTTGAGGGAGAGGTTGTGCTCCTGACACCAGCGTGTCAGAGTGTGCACCTCCTCTCTGTAGGCTGTTTCAGCATTGTCAGTGATCAGACATACCACCGTCGTATCGTCAGCAAACTTAATGATGGCATTGGAGCCATGTGTTGCCACACAGTCATGTGTGTAAAGGGAATACAGGAGTGGGCTGAGAACACAGTCGTGCAGGGCTCCAGTGTTGAGGGTCAGTGATGAGGAGATGTTGCTGCCCATTCTAACCACCTGACGTCTGCCTGACAGGAAATCCAGGATCCAGCTGCACAGCAAGCTGTTTAAGCCCAGAGCCTGGAGTTTCTCATCAAGTTTGAAGGGCACTATGGTGTTGAACGCTGAGCTGTAGTCTACAAACAGCATTCTCACATATGTGTTCCTTTTTTCCAGGTGGGAGAGAGCAGTGTGTATTGTAGATGCAATGGCATCATCAGTGGAGCGGTTGTTGCGGTAGGCAAACTGCAATGGGTCCAAAGAGGTGGGCAGCACAGAGCAGATGTGATCTCTGATTAACCTCTCAAAGCATTTGCTAATGATGGGGGTCAGAGCAACTTGACTCCAGACATTTATGCAAGTGATATTGGCTTGCTTTGTTACAGGCACAATGGTTGATGTTTTGAAGCATGTGGGGACTACAGACAGGGAGAAGGACAGGTTGAAAATGTCCGTAAAAACACCAGCCAGTTGGTTCGCGCACGCTCTGATGTCGCGGCCCGGAATGCCATCTGGACCCGTGGCTTTACGAATGTTCACCCGTCAGAAGGATCTGATTACATCCACAACAGAGACAGATAGTGAACCAACCTCTGTAGCGTCAGCCACGAGTGCTCTCTCCGTGAGGGCGGTGTTATTGTCCTCGAAACGAGCATAAAATGTGTTAAGCTCATCCAGGAGAGAGGCAGCGGTGTTCGTGGCGGAGTTTTTATTCCCTTTGTAGTCCGTGATGATGTTAATTCCCTGCCACATACTTCTAGAGTTGGTGGTGTTGAACTGTCCTTCAATTGTGTGCCTACACTGGCATTTGGCTGCACTGATAGAGTTACGGAGGGCATATCTGGCTTGTTTACGCTCCTCCGCTTTCCCGAAATTAAAAGCGGAGGGCTGCGCATTAAGTGCCGCGCAAACATCGCCGTTAACCCATGGTTTCTGGTTTGGGTAGATCCGTATTGTTTTGGTTGGCACAATGTCCTCTATGCACTTCCTGATGAAACACATTGCGCTATCAGCGTAAACCTTCGATGTCGCAATCAGATGCGGACCAGAACATCTCCCAGTCCCCATGATCAAAACAGTCTTGTAGCGCAGAGTCTGATTGGTCCGACCAGCACTGGATCGTTCTGAGGGTGGATGCTTCCTGTTTCAGTTTCTGCCTGTAAGCGGGCAGAAGCAGAATGGAAGAGTGGTCTGATTTGCCAAATGGTGGGAGAGGGAGGGATTTGTAGCCATCCCGGAAAGGAGAATAGCAATGGTTCAAAACCCGGTCCCCTCGTGTGTTGAAGTTGATGTGTTGGTTGTATTTTGGTGCTATTGGTTTAAAGTTTCCTGCTCACTTATACTCCCATACAGTACCTTGAATGCCTGGTCTGTGTTGGCTTGTGAGGGGATGTACACAGCTGTGATAATGACCGCTGTGAATTCCCTCGGTAGCCAGAATGGTCAACACAGAAGCATGAGATATTCCAGATCAGAAGAGCAGAAAGACTTGATAAAATGTATGTTCCTCTGATCACACCATGATTTGTTGATCATAAACAAACACCACCACCTCTGCTTTTACCTGAGAGGTCTTTTGCTCTGTCCGCTCGGTGCACTGAGAAACCCGTGGGTTCGATGGCCGAGTCTGGAATCTCCACAGACATCCAGATTTCTGTAAGGCAGATAACTCAGCAATCCCTCGTCTCTTGTTGGAAAGAGATCCGCTCTCTCAGCTCGCAGAGCTTGTTGTCCAGAGACTGAACATTTGCCAGTAGTATACTGGTAGCGGGGGGCGATTTGCGCGATGTCTTACTCTGATGAGAACGCCGGCTCTTTTTCCCCTTTTCCTTCTGCGTTTCCGAGGCCGGGCAGCCCAGACAAAGGGCTCCGCTGGCGTGTTTGTAAACAGCAGGTTGGCATTGAGGAATTTGAAGTCTGGCTTTCGGTGTGTAATTGCTGAACCAATGTCCAAAAGCGTTTGTCTGTCGTAAACAATAAGGCAGACAACATGCAAGACAAAAAACTGTAAACAAAACAAACAATAAACTGCAGTGTTGTGTCGGAGCTCGCAATGCTGCAGCCATTCACGGCGCCATCTTGAGTCCAATTTTATGTTATACTTTATGATATAACTATAGATTATATGGTACTGTACACATCATAGTTATACTATATATATATATATATATATATATATATAAGGCATATAATAAATATTGTAGAAATTATATATACTGTATTGTAAATATATAAAATATAGTTTTCTTTTTCTTTTTACGTTTTATTTGTCCATATAGTTCTTTTTTTTCTTTTTTTAAAACAAGAAAACTATATTTTATATATTTACAATACAGTATATATAATTTCTACAATATTTACTATATATATATATATATATATATATATATATATATGTGTGTGTGTGTGTGTGTGTGTGTGTAAAACTGAGTACACACTTGCCATAAAGGGATACAAACCTACGCTCTTGAATACACACAGTAGAGTTTAAAAAGCATTTGTAAACAGTGTACAAGCAAAAACCGACACACCTACACAGAAGTCCACCAGTCCCTTTATGAGTTTGCACATCTGGGAACACTGCCATATGCAGATGATCTGGTTGTCACGGTGAGCAATGGGCTTGAAAATCTTGTGCATGTCTCAGTATGTGTGTGTGTTTGTGTGTGTGTGTGTGCGTGAAATTGTGGTGGCGACTGTGACAGATCTTCATTTCCACTCTGACAGTGGTGCTCACACACACATTCCTGCCTTTGTTCTTATATATAAGGTTGAAGAGAGCGAGAGAGTATGTGTGTGTGTGTGTGTGTGTGTGTGTGTGTGTGTGTGTGTGTGTGTGTGTGTGTGTGTTTGTGCGTGAGAGAAAAAGAAAGAGAGAGAGTCTGCTTGCATGTATATCAAATACTGAATAAAAGCTGCGTTAAGTGTCCTTAACGATTGTTTAAGCAAACCATATGTTAGGCAAATGGATCCAGTATTGATTTAATGTCATTGTACAAGTGCCCATGTCTCAGGTTTGATTGTCTTTCCTGTCTCTTAAATAATATATTTCGAATGGACTCCACTTACATACTCCACTTAACATGACAGGATTACAATCAATCACTGATCAGTAAACTTTAACCTCTTGCGTGCAGGTTGCTCTTAACCACAGATCTGTATGCAGTTCAGAAGCAGAGCCGGCTGCTGGTTAAATGTTTTTCATCGGAACAGGAAGATTTTAGGGGAATTGTGTCATGACTAAACTCACACACAGGCCTTCCAGTCATATTCTTCACTGTTTTATCTTTATTTATAGTTTCCTTTTAAATGTTGTCTGTCGGAAAAGAAATCTTTCAAGTTTAAACATCATGTATGAGAGGATGTTTAACGTTATATTAATACAATAAAAAGGGGTATTTTTCAATGAGAGAAAATTAATATTAGTTAAATAAGATAAAGGATTTCATTGATGAAACCAGAAGGTTCTAGCATTTGTTACATTTAACATTTACCATTCACTGTGCAATTACAAGTCAATTTAGTATGATAAAGTAAAAAAAAAATGTACAACAAACATTCTCATGGGCATGTCTTAATTCCATACATGTTTTCTAGACAAACATGAAGTTAACAGAGTTATTCGCACGTAAGTTAAACCGATGGCAAAATCCTGAGATAAAAGGATATAAATAAAATGTTCAAGTTTTATTCCCATTGAGACAAAACAATAGAGGTATCAAATTTTATGTAGCTTCCTATGCAAGATTTTATTTTAAGAAAGGCAACATCAGTAAACAAATTGGTTAATAATTTGATATTTAATGCATATAAGTCATTAGCCTGGAAGTAATATGGTTCCCTCATTCATGTCTTTACAAACTTGTATGTTTTTTTCTTTCTTCCGTTTAATTTATGTTGCTATTATTTTCATATAAGTGAATGAGAACTGAGACTGTTGAGCCCAAAAAAGACCACCAAAAAAGTACCATGCTTGCTGTGCATATGCCCTATATTTCAAGTGCACTGTCTGAAGCAACATGCCATATCTTTAAAAAAAAATCTGTTCATGGTTTTTTGATCTAACTGCAGTCATTTGAGACAACCGCAATCATTGGCCATTCAAATTCCAGTCACATTTTAATGCTCAAAAAAGGGGATTTTAAGCGAATATACTGTATGTATGCCATGAATGGCGCATTTGTGTGTCATTCAGTTGAACTCCGAGTCTGAGCGTCACTGACCATACCGTGGAGGTCAACAAGCTCTTGAAGTGCGCACACTGTCAGCAGAGGCTAGTGCCAAACTCCCACGAAAATATAAACAAGCATGAATAAACTTTGATAATAAACGCGAAGTGCTCTAGTTTCACTTTAAACGATCGTGTAACAGCAGGTGTTCCTGGTTCAATCACACATGCTGTGTTAATTACATGTAGTGACAAAGAGGAGGAGACGCACCTTAATCTATTTCTGTGGAGTGATGAAATGATGAAACGAAATCTCAAAGTTTTTGCTTCATGGCAAATAATGGCTTATGGGTTTATTAACCAAAGAGCATTCAAATGAAGTGTGAAAATGAAGAAATTAGTTGGGATGTTCCATACCATTTTTTGAGAACGAGTACGAGTAGGCCTACTGTTTTTTTTTGTTGTTTTTTGTTTTTGTTTTTTGTTTTTTAGTTCTCACCAATATCGAGTTCGATACCATTTTTTTCTATATAATAATAATAATATATACATAAAAATATATCAGCAGTTTATTTAAATTTCATCATCAAAATTGTGTTTAAATAAATGATTTAATCAAAACTTTAATCAAATCAAAATATAACAATTAATTTTTAACATGAAATTGTATCATTTTCATCAAATGAAGTGATCTTAAATACAACATTGGAGTTATTTTTGTCAAATAAAGTGCTGCATAACAGCATCACAGATGTTAGATACTGCTTAAGTATAATACAGTTAATACTGATGTATTATTTGTAGTAGTTGTAGTAGTATAACAGTGAACGTTACATTACCCATAACTTTTCATTTAAATTGAGCTTTAACAGGTCATTAACAGGTCATTACGTGTATCACAGTGATTATTAAACCGCAAAAGGCTACTATATACACTGGCAGCCAAAAGTTTGCAAAAATGTACAGATTTTGCTCTTATGGAAAGAAATTGGTACTTTTCACCAAACTGTCATTAAACTGATCACAATGTATAGTCAGGACATTAATAATGTGAAAAATTACAGACCTTCTTAAACTACTTTAAAGAGTTCTCATCAAAAAAATCCTCCATTTGCAGCAAAGACAGCTTTGCAGATCCTTGACATTCTAGCTGTCAGTTTGTCCAGATACTCAGGTGACATTTCACCCCACACTTCCTGTAGCACTTGCCATAGATGTGTCTGTCTTGTCATGCACTTCTCACGCACCTTAGAGTTTAGCTGATCCCACAAATCCAAATGGGGGTTCAGATCCATAACACTCTTTTCCAATTATCTGTTGTCCAATGTCTGTGTTTCTTTGCCCACTCTAACCTTTTCATTTTTCTTTTCTGTTTCAAAAGTGCCTTTTTCTTTGCAATTCTTCCCATAAGGCCAGCACACCTGAGTCTTCTCTTTACTTTTGTAGATGAAATATTAAGAAGGTAGAATTCAATGAAGCTGTCAGCTGAGGACATGTGAGGCCTCTATTTCTCAAACTAGAGACTCTGATGTACATATCCTCTTGTTTATTTCCTTCCACATCTCTTTCTGTCCTTGTTAGAGCCAGTTGTCCTTTGTCTTTGAAAACTGTAGTGTACACCTTTGTATGAAATCGAAACAATGATTGACTCACATGTTTCTAGAGAAAGCTGTTTCTTTTTTGTCATTTTTGACCTAATATTGACCTTAAGACATGCCAGTCAATTGCATACTGTGGCAACTCAAAAACAAACACAAACAATTTTAAGCTTCATTTAACAAACCAAATAGCTTTAAACTGTGTTTGATATAATGACAAGTGATTTTCTAGTACCAAATTAGCAATTTAGCATGATTACTCAAGGATAAGGTGTTGGAGTGATGGCTGCTGGAATTGGGGCTTTTTTCAAATAGTGATGGTGCTGTTTTTTACATCAGTAATGTCCAGACTACACTTTGTGATCAGTTGAATGCCACTTTGGTGAATTAAATTACCAATTTCCTTCTGAAAGAGCAAAATCTGTGCATTATTCCAAACCTTTGGCTGCCTGTGTAAATAAGTAAATATGTAGTCTGTATATGACTCACAGTATAAAAATTTAATTAGTGCTCTTCCTGCTGTTATCTTTTACAAACAAATTATGCAATGCTCCTAATCATGTTTTCTGTGTATGAGCCAAGGATCTCTAAAGGTATGAGCAGTTTGTGCCTCCATGCCGGTGTTATGGTTTAAATAGTTTTCATGTTAACTGGTGACCCTCTTCCGCTTTACACCAGATGTGAATGTCCAGCTGCAGATTAGTCAATTCTGAAAATCATGCTTCTGACTCAATATTTTGATCTCCATTAAATGTAAATTTACTACATGATGCTGGCATCATTGTAGAGATTAAAATAAGTGGTATTATTAGATCAAATGTCAGAAGTACGCAGGATAAAAACAAATAATAATAACCGAGGTAGGAGATACGAACTTGGCCATCAATAATATATTGTGATATATTGTGATTTTTAAAGTGTGATATTCAGATGTGCTGATCCTGTGCAGGTGTTGTCGCACGTGGTTTGTCACTGCGAGGACAATCAGCTGTCCTTCCTGTTTCCTTGTAGCACTGTCATAGGCGTCTCACAGTACGGGCATTGCAATTTATTGCCCTGGCCACATCTGCAGTCCTCATGCCTCTATGCAGCATGCCCAAAGCACGTTCACGCAGATTAACAGGGACCCTGGGCATCTTTCTTTTGGTGTTTTTCAGAGTCAGTAGAAAGGACTCTTTAGTGTCTTAAGTTTTTATTACTGTGACCTTAATTACCTACCGTCTGTAAGCTGTCAGTGTCTTAATGACCGTTCCACAGGTGCATGTTCATTAATTTTTTATGGTTCATTGAACAAGCATGGAAAACAATTTTTTTTACAATAAAGATCTGTAAAGTTATTTGTATTTTTACAAAATTATCTTTAAAATACTGTGTCCTGAAAAAGGGACGTTTCTTCTTTTGCTGAGTTTACATAAATACACATATACATACATACACACATACACATATGTAGTGCACATTTAAATACAAATCTGTTATATACAGTCCAAGGGAATGTAATGGCGAAGAGGTAGGATGTGTTGGATAAATTTGCTCAATGGGGCAGTTTTAAATTTTCATGAGATGGATTGCCTGAGGGAAAAAAATGTTCCTGTGCTTGACGGCCAGAAGTATACAGATACAGTATACTATACAGATAGTTGGCGAGTGGGGTCCAGAGTGATTTTTCCAGCCTTTTTCCACACTCTGGAAGTGTACAGTTCTTAAAAGGAGGGCAGGGGGCAAACAATAATCCTCTCAGCAGCTCGAACTGTCCTTTGTAGTCTTCTGATGTCCGATTTCCTAGCTGAACCAAACCAGACAGATACTGAAGTGTGGAGGACAGACTCAATAGCTGCTGATTAGAACTGTATCAGCAGCGCCTGTGGCAGGTTGACCTTACTTAGCTGGTGAAGGAAGTGTAACCTCTGCTGGGCATTTTTCACAATGGAGTCAATGTGGGTCTCCCACTTCAGGTCCTGTGAGATGGTAGTGCCAGGATCCTTAATGACTCCATTGATGCCACAGTGCTGTTTAGAATGATGAGGGGGGTCAGTGTTTGTGTGTTCCTCCTAAAGTCCACAATCTTCTCCACCGTTTTGAGCATGTTCTGCTCCAGGTTGTTTTGACTGCACCTGACAGCCAGCTGTTCAACCTCCCTTCTATATGCAGTCTCATCATAATCTTGGATGTCAGCACATTCAAATAAAATAAAATCAAAATCAAATCACTTTATTGTCACACTACCATGTGCACAAGTGCAACAGTAGGTGAAAGTCTTGTGTGCAGTTCAGAGGAACACAATTTACATATCAAATGTACATGTACTTACACAACACAATCCTATTATACAATGTACAGTAAACAATACACACAATATGGAATACACATACAATAAAAATAAAAAATAAGAGTATATAAAAATATATATGCAGTTGTTATTTTGTGGAGAATATATTTGACAGTCCAGTGTGAGATAATAGATTATAGATTAATAAAGTGCAGTGCTGATTGTTGATCGTGAGAGATCAAGTGTTCAAAAGTCTTATTGCTTGGGGGAAGAAGCTGTCATGTAGTTGGCTGGTGCGGGTCCTGATGCTGCAATACCGCCTGCCTGATGGAAGCAGTGAGAGCAGACCATGACTCGGGTGGCTGGAGTCTCTGATGATCCTCTGAGCTTTTTTCACACACAGCCTGTTATATATGTCCTGGAGGGAGGGAAGCTCACCTCCGATGATGTGTCTGGCAGTTCGCACCACCCTTTGCAGGTCTTTGCGGTTGTGGGCGGTGCTATTGCCATACCAGGTGGTGATGCAGCCAGTCAGGATGCTCTCTACAGTACTGGTGTAGAACCATGTGAGGATGTGGTGGTTCATTCCAAACTTCCTCAGCCATCTCAGGAAGAAGAGACGCTGGTGAGCCTTCTTCACAACGGCCTCAGTGTGGACGGACCATTTGAGTTCCTCAGTAATGTGGACACCGAGGAACTTGAAACTGCTTACTCTCTCAACTGGTGCTCCATTAATGGTGATGGGGCTGTGTTCTCTGTCTTTCTTCCTGAAGTCCACTACAAACTCTTTGGTTTTACTGACGTTGAGGGAGAGGTTGTGCTCCTGACACTAGCGTGTCAGAGTGTGCACCTCCTCTCTGTAGGATGTTTCAGCATTGTCAGTGATCAGACATACCACCGTCGTATCGTCAGCAAACTTAATGATGGCATTGGAGCTATGTGTCGCCACACAGTCATGTGTGTAAAGGGAATACAGGAGTGGGCTGAGAACACAGCCCTGTGGTGCTGCAGTGTTGAGGATCAGCGATGAGGAGATGTTGCTGCCCATTCTAACCACCTGACGTATGCCTGACAGGAAATCCAGGATCCAGCTGCACAGTGAGCTGTTTAAGCCCAGAGCCTGGAGTTTTTCATTAGGGGCACTATGGTGTTGAACGCTGAGCTGTAGTCTACAAACAGCATTCTTAAATATGTGTTCCTTTTTTCCAGGTGGGAGAGAGCAGTGTGTATTGTAGATGCAATGGCATCATCAGTGGAACGGTTGTTGCGGTAGGCAAACTGCAGTGGGTCCAAAGAGGTGGGCAGCACAGAGCAGATGTGATCTCTGATTAACCTCTCAAAGAGCAACAGGAAGCCAGCCATTTAGGCAAGTGATTTTGGCTTGCTTCGGTACAGGCAAAATGGTTGACGTTTTGAAGCATGTGGGGACACCAGCCAGTTGGTTCGTGCACGCTCTGATGACACATTCTGGGCCCGCGGCTTTGCGAACGTTCACCCGTCGGAAGGATCGGGTTACATCCGCAGCAGAGACGGAGAGTGAATCAACCTCTGTAGCGTCAGCCACGAGTGCTCTCTCCGTGAGGGCAGTGTTATTGTCCTCGAAACAAGCATAAAATGTGTTAAGCTCATCCAGGAGAGAGGCAGCGGTGATCACGGCGGAGTTTTTATTCCCTTTGTAATCCGTGATGATGTTAATTCCCTGCCACATACTTCTAGAGTCGGTGGTGTTGAACTGTCCTTCAATTTTGTGCCTGTACTGGCGTTTGGCTGCACTGATAGAGTTATGGAGGGCATAACTGGCTTGTTTACGCTCCTCCGCGTTCCAGGAATTAAAAGCGGAGGTCCGTGCAGTAAGGTCCACTTTCTTCTGTTTGAACCACTCCGTTGTGGTCCTTGATGGCTCTGTAGTCACTTTTAATTTTTTTTAACTTTTCCATACACTGTTGGTAGGTCCGATGGTAGCCGTGTGCAACCAATAGCTGAGACATTTCCTGAAATTGTTTTTTTGTTCTTCGCTAACGAGAGGAATGTCTGCACCTCGTTTATCGACCACGGCGTGGTTTTGCGCACAGCCATTTCTTTATACAATTCAAAAGTCACGTGAACAAATGTCCGGTGTCGCAAATCCAGTGACGCTGGTAGTGACAACTCTCTCACCCCAATCAGTGATCTGTAGGGTTTTGACGTCACATTAGTATTGGCTCGGCTCGCTTGGAACCTCGACTGAGGTGGTACTAAAAAAAGTACCAGGTACCAGGTACTATCCACAGTGGAAAACCCCTATTAGTTACACTATTTGACACAATTACCTATTGCATACCAACAGAAAAACTATTTAATCAAATGCCTACTTTGACTGCACTGATTGGAGGGCTTTTGAGGCTGCAACCACAGACCTGGACGAGCTCACAGATACATCATATATCAGTTTTTTATTATTCAATAATTATAAACCATGGTTTATAGGAAAACTCAGACAGCTTTGACAGGCCAAAGAGGATGCTTACAGAATTGGGGATAAAATAATGTACAACCAGGCCAGGAACACATTGACTAAGGAAATCAAAGTGGCTTAAAGAAGCTACTCTCAAAAGCTGAAAAACAGTTTTCAGCCAAGGATCCTGCATCTGTGTGGAAAGGCCTGAAAAGCATTACCAAGTATATAATACCTCCCCCTCGCTCTGTAGAATCAACTAATGGCTGATGAACTGAATGTGTTTTACTGCAGGTTTGAATAGCCCAGTCTACCACCCTTCCCCCACTCTGATTTTCACTTCACACACACGCCAACACCTCCTGGAACCCTCCTTCTACCACCTCTGGCTACTCAATCTGCACTTATGATCTATAGGGCTGCAACTAACATGTTTTTGATAATTGACTAATCAAACAATTATTAGAATGATTAATTGATTATTGCAAGAATTAATCATTAGCTGTTAACCGACTATTCAGCTTGTGCCTAGACTTAAAAGGCTGTATTAAACGTACTTACTAACAATAAAGAGGACAAAATCATCTTTTAAAAATACCTCTAAATGACATTCAGTGAATTACAAGAAAAAAAAATCTTTTTTTAATTAAGTTTAATTCGGTAAAAAATTAAGTGCAATAAAATCATATTGTAATCAAAAGTTTTTGTCTTGTTTTCCATTTAAATGATCTGAAAATCCTTAAAACAATATACGTTTACTTGAGAAGCAACATATTAGATATTTAGACTTTCAGAGAATGTATCATAAATATAAGTTTATTTTGTATATTAGTGTATTTTTTCACTTGTTCATACTTCTGCCAGTACAGTAAAGACAAAATATACTCATATACAAGATATATTCTCTAAAATCAAGTCTAAATATCAAATATGATGATTCTGAGGTAAAATGCATCTGGTTTTAAGTAGGCTGTTTTTAGATATTTAAAAGAAAAAATTAAAAGATTAAATATTGTATTCAACATTCTCCAATAATTTTTTTTTCTTCTGCAGTATAGCTCTTAAAGTAACTGTACGTTGTTTTAAAGGAGTTTTAGACAGAGATGCACTGATACAACATTGGTATCTGAATCGGGTCCGATACCACGCTCATGTACTGGTACTCATGCTTACAAAAATGGTCCAATACCAAAAACCAATACCATCTGACATAAGAATGTTATTACGTAAACATTCAGCACACAGATTAAAATCACGTCATGTCCTAGTGAGATTATTTAACAGCAAAAGCTGTGATTTAATGAGAAAAATAGATTGTTTGCATGTGCTGCATTTTAAATGTGAGTGATTGAGAATGTGTGGAGCAGGTGTTGTGCTGACATAGAGACACAAACTGCTCATACCTTTAAGAGATCCTTGGCTCATACACGGAAAACACTATTATGAGCATCACATTCACTGTTTGTAGAAGATGACATATAAATTCATATACAGACTACATTTATTTATCTATTTATTTTTTAATATATAGTAGCCTTTTGCGGTTTAGTAATTCCTGTGATTCACATAGTGACCTGCTTTTCCGGATTGGGAATCTGCTGTCATTACGTCAGTGCTCCTTGGTCTAACAACACAGAAATACTTCAAAATAAAAGCTCAGTCAAAATTAAAGGTACTTTTATTGGAAAAAAGTATGACAGAAATATATCACTACTGTATAGTTATGTAATATTCACTGTTATACTAATAATAATAATTATAAATCAGTAGTAACTATTATATTCAAGCAGTATCTAACATCTGTGATGCTCTGTTATGCAGCACTTTATTTGACAGAAATAACTCTTTTGTATTCTTTTGCATTCTCAAAAAAATGGTTTCGGAACAACCCTAATGAATATACACACAAATCTACACAAGCAAACATACTCATACATGAACACACACAGGGCAGAGAGGGGAAAACTACTCTCAACACACAATTATCCAGAATTCCTTTGTAATTTGATATATTGCTCTCTGTTTCTCTCTCTTTCTACCCGTTTTCTCCCTTTTTAAGGAGAAAATAGTCAAATAATGTATCAAGTAAAATGCAAATATATTCTGTACATACATCTTTGTGTTTTTTTTTTCTTGTTGTTGTTGTTAATTTGTCCCTGTGTTTAAGATGGTTACACTCCAGCCAGCAGATATTAGATTAGACATCTGATGTAATTATTTTGTAATTGGTGTGTTTATGTGTATCTGTTTGTATGCGTCCCAATACATTGGCACCAAGATGTCTGGTCAAATAAATTAGTTTGAATTGTCTCCCTGTTTCTTTCTCTCTCTCTCTCTCTCTCTCTCTCTCTCTCTCTCTCTCTCTCTCTCTCTCTCTCTCTGATTCTGTGGTGTTGCCTGCAGCTATAGTCTGTGATAGAAGATATTATCATGAAAGAATTTTATGTGATTGCGAATGGGTGTGTGTGTATCTGAGGAGTTCTGCAAGAGCCATTTGAATTACATCACCCTCTCTTTTCACATTATTTGTGTGTGTGTGTGTGTGTGTGTGTGTGTGTGTGTGTGTGTGTGTGTGTGTGTGTGTGTGTTGCAAGGG
Organism: Moxostoma hubbsi; assembly: GCA_032164185.1. Taxonomy (NCBI): domain Eukaryota; kingdom Metazoa; phylum Chordata; class Actinopteri; order Cypriniformes; family Catostomidae; genus Moxostoma; species Moxostoma hubbsi. Next base: position 26,916,312 of record JAVLUX010000008.1, read on the forward strand.
TTTTAAGCTCACTACACAATGTGATTTAACAGCGAATATATTTCACAGTGTGTATTTTTGTGTTTGTGTATAAGTTTTAATAAGTATTTATGATTTTTTTGCTTGAGTGTGGGTGTCTCTGCAAATTAGTGCGTGTGTCTTTGCTGTAACCTGAGCAGTAATGACTGTCCTGTTTCTTTAGCACCTGTCATTCACTGCTGACCTCACCATGCCGGCCGTGAACTCTTCAAAAGGTTTCTTTTGTGTGTGTGTGTGTGTGTGTGTGTGTGTGTGTGTGTGTGTGTGTGTGTGTGTGTGCGTGTGTGTGCGTGTGTGTGTGTGTATTCTGGTGAAATATGATGACAGTGAACAGAATTCCCATATCCATAAAAACAGACTAACACAACTCAATCAACATTTACACACATCAAACACACACAGTCATGTTTTGAAATTCCACCACTCACCAAAAATTTTGTGAGGTTTAAAATAAATCCTGCATTTCCCTTTTAGCAAAACCATGTTTTCTAAAGTCTGTAATAATATTGAGAATTTCAGCATTTAAGTACAAAAAATATTTAATATCATATTTAGAAATGTCATAGAGACATTGATCACATAGGTCATGTAAACATACTGGAACTCAACTGAACCCTGGTAAATGTAATTTCTCTAAATTAAAACTCTTGAATCCCCTTAGATTTTTTTTCTAAAATGGTATTGTGTCTGAGATTTATTTAACAAGACTGAAATACAATACAAGCCAATTATGTACACAAGCTTAAAAGTGCCAAGCAACCAAAGGACCCTGTCATTCATTAACTCCACTGTTCGTGTTGTGTGTGTGTGTGTGTGTCTGTGTGTGTGTGTGTGTGTGTGTTTTTGTGTTCATTAGTGTGTGCAGTTAAGCATGTCTAAGTGGCACAGTGTGTAAGTAAATGGAGCTGAACAGACTCTCAGCTGTGGATTTAGTTGTGTGTGTGTGTGTGTGTGTGAGAGAGAGAGAGAGAGAGAGAGAGAGAGAGAGAGAGAGAGAGAGAGAGAGAAAGCCTAAATGTTTTTTGTGAGCAAGGGTGGAAAAAGAAGTTCGCCTTTATCTCCTGTTTTCAGAGTAAGTTGCTTTGACGTTGTAATTTTGCCAATGAGATGTGCTTGTACCCGGCAAAGAAGTTCCAATGTAGCTGTACAACAATGCACATTTTTAATACAAGCTACAACAGATGTAAAGACTGAAAAATAAAGAAGCCATTTGCATATTTCAGTGCATGTGTGCATTTTTCTTGTTTTTCAGAATTGAGGGGACAGATGTCACTAATTGAGGTTGCCCCCCTCCCACTGTCCCACCTCTTCCCCTCCCTATCAAAGGCTTGGGAGTGCCAGAGTACACATCAATCATTCTGAGTGACAGGTAGGAGTGTGTGTGACATTGTGGGAACATGTATAGTGTGTTAGTGTGTGTTCAAACACAAGAATTCCTCTGTCCAGATAAAGACATTTTATCTACTGCTGTCTGCCTGGTCAGACATTATTTACTACTGCCCATACCCGCACACACTCCCTCTGTTTGAAAAGGACAAAATTGTCCCTCTTTCTCTCTTTTTTGAAAGTACGGTCCGTTCCTGTTTCCTTCTTACTTGTGTCTTGCTTTTTTCTCTGAAGTTTCTAGAGTCTACATTCACATTTACTTTTATTTGCTTGTTAAATGCTTTCTTGTCAAAGCACTATGAATGCACGAATATTGCCTTTTTATGACTTCATTAAAGGAATGTTCCTGGTTCTGTACAAGTCATGCTCAATCGACAGCATTTGTGGCATAATGTTGATTACCGCAAAAATCGACCCTCCTCTTTAAAAAAAGAAAATTGAGGTCACAGTGAGGCACTTACAACATAAGTGAATGAGGACAATATTTGGAGGGTTTATAGACAGAAATGTGAAGCTTATAATTTTAGAAAGGTTGAGTCTATTTGCACTAAGTGAAAATAGTGTCAGATACTTACACCCCTGTTTAAATATTAACAGACAGTATAGTGGCATCACTGCAGCATTTTTATTGTGTTTATTTAGAGTCCAACAGACACCCTATACCAACCCCTACCCCTAACTATACCTTACAAAAATTAATAATGCTTTTACTACAGTAACCATGGTATTTTTCTAGTAAAATCATAATAACCACAAAAGTAAACATGGTTACTATTGACTACTATTAACAACATGTTACTGTAGTAACACCATGGTTAGTACATCAGAACTATATAGTTTCCATCAAAGCACATAGTTGCTACAATATTACTACAGTAAAACCATGATTAATTTTATCTGGATCAAATCCTTCTCTCAACTCCCCAACTTTCACTGTGACCAAATCACTGCAAGGAATATCTTATTTATTACTATAAATAGTATTATAGAAAGTATTAAAAGTAGAGAATATGTCAAGGGGAGGGATTCGAACCCAGATCTTCAGCTTGAACACATACACATGCTGTTGTTACACCCAGAGATACATCAGTTGCACATGGGGGGTGCAGTTTGTCATAAAATCCCGTGTTTCCATCAGACTATTGGAGCGCAAATAATCACTTAGTTATCTAATCTCTTAATCCACTAAATGTCTAACCCATTATCCAGTTTAATGCCTCAGCCCCAGCACGAATTCTAATATGCCTGCCTTCATTTGATCAGCAGTTGACCCCAAATAAATCTGTCGTGGCTTTCTTGAGTTTGGTCTGAGCTGTGGAGTGTTGAGTTAGTGTAAATAGCCTCTCCCAACAAGATGGGCTATTTGTACTCCATTTTCCACTTTCATTAATTCTTCTCTTAAAGGTTGTGTATTATTTGAGTTGTAAAGTTGTTTAAATCATAATTTTTACAGTCGTAGTTGTAGTTTTAGGGTTTGCAGACATTACATAAGTTGGGAAATTGGCTATAACTTTACACAGAAAAGGTTAGTAAGCGATTTTATCACACTGAAATCATGCTTACATTCAAATTGTCTTGTTTGTATTTTAATGTAAAAAAAATTGCCCGCCATTTAGTTCCATTGTAAGTGCCTCACTGGAATCAAGATTTTTGCTTTTTTTAAAGAAAAGGAGAGATGAGTCAAAATAAATTTTTGTGGTACTCAACATTATGCCACAAATGTTGTCGATTGAGCTTAACTTGCATTGAACCTGGAACATTCCATTAATTTGTCCTAAATTAGTGCAATACATAGTAAAGCTAATCACACATGTACTTATTTTTATAATTCTATGAACACACTGTAAAAAAGTGGTAACTCACAATTGTAAAGTTAAAGGTCAATATCTATGTAACAGGTAAAGGATGGGCAAGGAGGAGGCGGGAACTGGCTGAACAGTCAACATAAACTTTTATGATATAAATGAACTTAAAACAACATAAAACCTCATGGTTACTATTGTAACCTCTGTTCCCCAAGGGAGGGAATGAGATGTTGTCTCGAAGGAAGTGACACAAGGGGTCTTCTCGGATGCCGAATCGTACCTCTGAACCTGAGAAAAGGCCAATGTCAAGTTGGCAGACAGAATTTGCATGCCCTGCCCCGGACATACGGGTATAAAGAGAAGCGGGGCAGAGAATGCCAGTCAGGATTTTGCACTGAGGAGCCGAAAGATGAAGTATGGCCATTTACAGTGCTAGGTCTAGTGCTGTGGCAGGAGGGACACAACGTCTCGTTCCCTCCCTCAGGGAACGGAGGTTACAATAGTTACCATGACATTCCCCTTCTGTCACTCTATCAACATTGTGTCGAAGGAAGTGACTCAAGGGGTCCATATAAAAACACCACGCACTGACCGTGTTACGTGACTGTCGGAACAGGTGCAAAGCAGGCTATTGCGTGTTAGAGGCACCTGTACCGAGTGCACGTAGCCCTCCCCAATGCCCCCTCAAAGAGTTTTGCATACCCACCTTAGTTTTTCCCGCACCCCTGAGGGGGAAAAAGTTGTTACATGCTAGCATGGGAGCAAGACCAGCTGCCACTGCCTTCTCTATCACTATGTCTCTCACATAGGACGTAAAGTGGCTGGGGCCCAACTTAAGTTGGGGAAGGCAGTCTTTCCCCGGGGGGAGCAGGAGAACCTGTCGGGAGCAGCAGGTGTCCCGAGGCTAGGGTGCTGAGAGAGGACTCGAAGCACTTGTCCTGCTCCGTGCATCTGGCAGGGGGGCTTAGAGACTGAGGAAGAAGCCTAAGGAGGCTTCTTCAGAACTCGTCAGTGCCAGCGTGCCGGGCGCTGAGGCGAGACTGGAGTTAAGGTAGCTGTCCGGCCTGCAAATTTCCTATTCTTTCAGGAGGGGAAGACCCTGCAGAGGCCACACCCTGCCCAGTTCATGGGGAGGTAATGTGTGGCGAATACACAACGAGGGTTGTGAAGCCGGACATTGGATACGGCGTGGTGGTAGGTCCAGCCTAATGAAGGGGGGACTCTACAGGCATGGGGTCGAGGCAGCGGGGCTGCCTGAGGGAAATGCGGGTCCACCTACAGGGGGACCGTACCGCTGAAAATACATCACAGGGAGTTAGCCTGAAAAGGGAACTATGACCATGGAGCCCGACACCAGTACATAGCCCTGAGACTCGCACTGGGTCTAGCCGCGAGTTGCTCAACTGAATTCGCGGGACAGAAGGCTAGGGAGGAAAAACATCCAGGCAGCGATGCTCAGTGGCTGACCTGGGACAGAAGGCACACTGGATCAACTTGGTGAAGGGCACAAGGTGCAAGTGGAACACCAGGTCGGTTGTGCCACGTTACCGAGTTCTACCGGCTTGGACCTTACAAAACACGGGATGAGCCCGACTCAACCCTTAGATTGTAAAATCTGGCAAAAGTATTGGGTGTTGCCCAGCCCGCTGCTCTGCAGATGTCTGCTAGGGAAGTGCTGTGGCTCAGTGCCCACGAGGACTCCACAATTCTAGTAGAGTGTGCTCGGACCTGCAGGGGGGCGGGCACACCCTGGGCGTGATAGGCTAAGGCAATAGTATCAACGACCCAGTGGGCTAGCCTCTTTTTGGAGACAGCGTTCCCTTTCCACTGTCCGCCAAAGCAGACAAAGAGTTGCTCAAAACATGTGGCTGTGAGGTAACCGCAACGTTGCCATGGTCATGTTCTCAAAGTGAGAACATGAACCATCCACATAAGCCGCCTCAGTGTGATCGCTACCCAGGCACACGAGGCAGCATCTGTGGCCATCATTCTTGGAGAGAAATCGCCCGCATCCAGGAACAACACAGGGGCGAAAAAAAGCATCTTGAAAAAGACGTGTCCTGAAAAGGACGTTCAACGCCGCTGTGTATTTCACTTTTTTGTGTTTGGAAGACTCTTTTAGAGAAAATATAGCTCTTTTAAGACTAGAACACTCTTTTAAACAGGAAGAAGCACTGTCGAAGCGCCCAGGGGCGTGAACTGCACAGCGTGCAGAGAGAGAAACGCCAGCTGGAAATGTGCCGTGCAGATCCAACAGCCACGCTTCTCGCTGGTAGAGGTGAGTGGAACAGTAGTGAGATTCAGCTGTTTGCTGCATAACCATTTGGCTCCAAAGAAAAATTCTGACTGGCATTCGCTGCCCCACTTCCCTTTATACCTGTATGTCCGGGGCGGGCCATGCAAATTCTTTCTGCCAACTTGATATTGGCCTTTTCTCAGTTTCAGAGGTACGATTCGGCGTCCGAGAAGACCCGAGAAGACCCCTTGTGTCACTTCCTTTGACACAACGTCGAGAGAGTGACAGTCCTCAACTGCTCCTCCCCTCTGGCGGACAGCTCGTTCCTCCCCCAGTTGATTGCAGTGAGCCCTCCAACCCCTGGCGGACAGAACTGCTCCTCCCCTTCTCAGCGGACGCCAGTGGTTTCTCTGGCTCTCAGCTGCTGGCAGTAACCCCTTCATCCCCAGGCAGACTGCCGCGGCTGCTCTTTCCGCGGACGGCAGCTGTGAGGACTCCGCCACAGTGCATTCCTCCTCTCTCCCGGGTTTCAGCACCACTGTAACAGGTAAAGGATGGGCAAGGAGGAGGCGGGAACCGGCTGAACAGTCAACATAAACTTTAATATAAATTAACTTAAAACAACATAAAATATAAAGACACAGACACACATGCAGCATGGCCACGTGTGTCTCTCTCTTGAACTGGCATCTCCGGCTCCCCTTTATTTCACTCTCCTGCTGATCAGCTGATTCAGCACCAGCTGTGCAGGCGTGGCCACGCCCTCCTCCTCTTCACAATCTACTTGACTTAAGCCTTAAAAAATACTTTTGTTGCTGTTGCCATAACCTAATGTATTCAGGTAGATTTAGTCAAGTTAAATAATATTTTAGATTTGAGTAATTCAAATTTCTTAGATATTTTAGATGTTGCCATAATAAGTACATTTTGTTGGATAACTGACAATTTTTTTACAATGCAGTACAAAGATCTGACCTGGGGTAAAATGTGTGGTTCATGTGGTAAATTAACTGGCTTGATTCAAGTAAAAAATATAATTATATATAATACATATTATCATATTTTATTATATAGTATGTCTAAATCAACCTGACTACATTAGGTTACACCAACAAAACTATTTTAGGGTTAAGGTACAGTAACAATCACAAACTTTTACAAATAATTTCATGTGAAAGCTAAAGCTAAAATTTTCATAACGCTTACTTCACTGATAAAATTAATTAATTTTAAAGATGTTCTTTTTATGTTTTACACCGGGTTCACACATCCTCCGTGAGTGGTGCATTTTCGTTTCAGCACCCATATTAATAGATTACACTGTTCACACTGCAAGCGTGTCAGTGATTGGATAGTTTAAGCGTTGAGCCCATTTTTTCCGCTTGGCTCACACTGAGCTCAGTGGTTCTGGGTGCAGTATAATACTAAAATAATCAGGAGATTATAGAAAAGACACAAAAGCAAATCAAAATGATTCAAAACAAACCTATAGTACACTACAATTTACATGTCTACATTAAATTAAACTCAATAAAATAACTTTAAAAAAAGGAAAGAAATAATAAACTGCTGGACGTTTTGCCATTCTGTGTATATTATAGACACAACATTAACCAATCACAACCAATTCTGCTGATAAAGATGAAGTGCATGTGACTGGCTACTGTTGTCCTTGAAGCAGCAGTAACCTCAGCTTATTATGACCTTATTAAAGAAAAAAATTGGCGCAGGACCCCATACATGACCTTATTTCCTGCGTAGAGGCGCTGCTGTTTCTCGCGAAAGAGACACGGCCAATGTGAACATCCAACGCAACCGCTCTGCTCACATGCTGCTCGTACCTCTCTCACGCCACGTTAATGGAGGATGTGTGAACCCGTCATCTGGGAATTTCATATATGTATATAATTATTGAGTCAATTTAAAGTTGCATTACACTTTGAATAAAGTGCCCATGAGTGCTGGGAGACAAACAAACTGCTTCAGGCAAAGATGAATGTTAACACTTAACTTTTAGAAATGTCAGTTAGTAAAGTGAAAGTATGAAAATGTAATTTCTCATAAATGATTTGTTGTTGATTTCCTGGCTTTGTAGCTTTCATCTTCCCACTTATGATATGCTGGACTCTGTGCTTGACCCGGACAGGGCAAATCTATGGTCATAAGGTGGGTATTTATATCCATCCAATCAATGGTAGCAGAAGGTTAAAGGAAAGCAGCGAACTGATTGGTTTCCTTCCTGTGAAAGAGCATTCATAAGCCAAATTTCTTTCAGAGGAAGTTATTATAATGTTTTCAGCACAGAATATTATAATATAATAATGTATTTATTCAATATAATATGAAGAATTACAAGTGTGATATGCAGGTTCATACAGAATATTTTAGCTTATTATTCAGTTTAAATTATGAAGACAATATTTTAGTAAATTAGACATATTTGTACCATTACAATGAGTTTTTTAATTTGTACATTTATTGTATAATGTCTATAATGTCTTAGTTGATAGAGTCAAATTAATGTTATTGCTTTAATGGTTAAAGTTGACTGAGCAATATAATGTAGAGCGGTCGGCTGTCTGGACAGCTGAGTTTCATTCTCTTCCTCCCTTTAAAGTGCAGGAAGTTTATCATCTTTTTCTCTTTGATTTTGTAACATAATTATTAAATCAGAATAATGAATGTTGGGAGGTGCAGGAGGATGGATTGAAGTTTGAAATCTTAAACTCAAAATATACTTCCATTGAGGTCAAACACACATTGTCATGCCTCACCACTCACAATGAACAGTGACATAACAAGGGAGGAGGATGTGGAAAGGTGGATCGCTGAAATAGAAGGAGGACGCCAGCGAAAAGGGAGTGAAGGGGTTTGGTATGGACCCAGTCATGGCCTGCAATATCTCACTGAACATCACAACTACAGTTTAATTAATCTCTGTCTTTCTCTCTCTGACTGGACAGATATATTCCTGATGTGGACAGTAATTCATAGTAAAGGCATTTGTTTTTGGCCCTCTTACACGGCAAAAAAAAGTGGTAACATGCAGTTGATTCCGTAAGGATATATTTCTGCTTTATCTTACCCTTAAAAATGACTTTTGTTGGTGTAAACTGATGTAGCCAGGTTAATTCAGTTATATTAATTGTAGGGCTGCACCTAACGATAATTTTTTTATCGATTAATCTATCTTTTATTTTATTTTTTTTTTTTTTCGATTAGTCGATTAATCTAACGACTAATTTGCCGATTTTTCTACAGATTTTGTATTATTATTTTTTGATTAATATAACAACTAATTAACCCAAAATAAATATAAAAAACTTATCTCATTAATATTTCAATATTTTAATAAATTATCTTCTCTTAAACACAAACAAATGTACAAGAAACAAAGTGTGCACTGCAGGGCATTATTCTGCAACCAAAATAGCCCCGTCTTAACTGGTAATCTCCATTTTACAGTCTAACATTAATTTTATTTTTGTATTTGTATTATATTTGTATTTGTATTAGAGATTTTATGTTGGACTGCTAAACTCGAGGTTTTGATATTCCTTCTGAAAGTGACTTGAATTTTACATTTTGTTTAATTTATTTTGTTAGATTGCTTAATATAGATTACTTTAATTTTATTTTGGAGCGATTTTAAGTAAGAACTTGTTCAATTCGAGTAAAAGGAAAGTGCAATCTACATTTAGCAATCCAACAACAAAATAAATTAAACAAAATGTAAAATTCAAGTCACTTTCAGGGGGAATATCAAAACATTGTGTAACCTCAAGTTTAGCAGTCCAACATAAAATTATTTTACAGTAAAATGAGTGCAATTTGAGTAACACATAAACTAACAGGAATAACTAAAACTTGTGCATTCTTAATCAACTCTTCATTAAAGAAACATTTGTAACAATATAATTCACAAGGTAGGAACCTAATAATGAAAATTAGGGGTCACGATTGTGAAATTTGGCTGACAATTAATTGTGATTATGACTATGATTACTGTTTTAGGACTATGATGATTAATTGTCTGTTTTAGGTGTTTCACGAATATGCTGATTAATTACCATACAAACTCACTATGTGTGCTTCATGCACACAACAAATTCAATTATACAAATTTAGCTTGGGTCATATAATAAAATAAGGGTATATGATTTCCTTTTCAGGCTTCAAAAATGTATGAATGACAGTCATATAAAATTATAAAATAATTAAAATAATACTTGAATTATCAAAATATGTCTAAATAATGTCTAGGTTATGTATGTACCCTCCGTTCCCTGATGGAGGGAACGAGACGTTGTGTCGAAGAAGCGACACTAGGGGTCTCTCTTGAGCACCGAATATGCCTCTGATCTATGAAAAAAGGCCAATGAGAAGTTGGCAGACAGTATTTGCATACCCCGCCCCCAGACATACGGGTATAAAAGCGGGGAAATACGTCGAGTTCATTCAGGATTTTTCTGAGGAGCTGGAAATGGTCCGGCCACTACAGTGGCTCGGCTCAGCGACGTGGCCAGGAGGACACAATGTCTCGTTCCCTCCATCAGGGAATGGAGGTTACATACGTAACCTAGACGTTCCCCGTCTGTCGCTCACTTCGACGTTGTGTCGAAGAAGCGACACTAGGGGTCCAATTTAAATCACGCCATGCGCTGAGATGTGTACGTGTTCTGCTGACACAGCAGCGGGCAGGTATTTTACGTGCAGAGGCAACCAGCTGTGTCAGACTGCACATACCCTTCCCCAGTACCCTAAAAAATTCGCCGGAATCCTTCTGGTTACCCTAGGCAGAGGAACAAGGCAACGCTTGCCAACCTGGGAATGGGCCAAGCCTGGCTGGGCCTCTTTTCTCTCTATGTTTCTCCGCATCTATTGAAAGCAAGCCGCGACTGCAACGTTGCCATGGTCATGGTCGCATGGTCGCAGTGAGAGCATGAACCATCCACAAACGCTGCCTCGGTGTGATCGCTGCCCAGACACACGAGACAACACCTGTACACGGAACTACACAGGGATGGAATGGCATCTGTACAAAGACGTGTCCTGAAAAGGACATTTAACGCCACTGTGTATAGCTCTAATAGAGGAAAATAATCTTTTACAAGAAAATATCACTCTTTTAATACTCTTTTATGCTCTTGCGCTGTCGAAGCGCCCAGGCGCTGCCGTGCAGGGAAGGAGAAAGACGCTGTAGTGCACCGTAGATCCAACAGGAGAGAGCGTCAGAGGAACAGGAACGGGTGTGTGACTCGCAGCTCGCTGCAGTACAACCATCGGCTCCAAAGAAAATTTCTGAATGAACTCGACGTATTTCCCCGCTTTTATACCCGTATGTCCGGGGCCGGGGTATGCAAATACTGTCTGCCAACTTCTCATTGGCCTTTTTTCATAGATCAGATGCATATTCGGCGCTCAAGAGAGGCCCCTAGTGTCGCTTCTTCGACACAACGTCGAAGTGAGCAACAGACAGGGAACTCAAATATAGCTCTCTTAATTGTCTGATTTACTTTTGATCCATTGGACATTCAATGTTTTGTTTTCTTTTGCTTCTTTTGTAACCCAGCCAATCTATATAGATATTATATTATGCAATAGTAAATTATTTCTGCCTTAAATTCTTATTTCTCATGAAGGAAGTCTTTGAGATTCTGTTTCTTACATTTGATCATCTCCACAGAAACAGAGCAGGGCATCTCCTCTGTCTCACTGCATATTATAACACTGCGTGAATAAACCCACAATGACCACGGATATTTGACATTACATGGCCGTAAAGTGAAACTGGAGCGCTTTGTGTTCACAAAACGAATCCGTTTATACCTGGTTTATATTTTCAAAGTAGTTTTGCACATCAGCGCGCTTGAGAAGTGGTTCATCTTCACACACTCTCAAGAGAGCTGCTCTTGTGACGTCAGCGGTGCGGTTCCCTGAGATGTTTGGAGTTCAAGTGAATGAGACACAAGTGCTTTTTCTTCCACGCTCACTGGCAAGTGAATTGTTAAAATTTACTTTGCCAGTGGCTAATATCAGACGTTTTTGGTCGCATAGTGCGAAATTTACTTGCATATTCGAGTGATTTACTCGCAAAGTATAGGGCTGCATGGCCGTTAAAGTAAACAGAAAATATAAAACAGCCAAATAACAAAATTAGATGATGCATGGTGTAAAGTTACGTTAGCAGCGGTGCAGAAATTACTTTTAACATGGGGGCGATGAGGAAATATTTAGAAAATATATTTTAAGTGACTACTACTAACAGAAACATGTGTTGTAATACTATATCATGTTTGGGTGGGAACAAAAAGTAAAATGGACTTACGGTGCTGCCGTCTTTATGCTTTCGCTTCCAGTGTTCGTTCATGGCGGTCGTACTGCTGTGAAAAGCCATTTCCATTTTGCATAGCTTACACAGCATCACATTGTTGGGTCTCTGTCTAAAATACTCCCACATTTTAGATGACTGGGTGAGTTTTTTTAGCTGTAGCTTGTTCTTCGGTGAATCCATGCTTACACCGGGTGCTGCCATTTTAATTATTCAAATGCAACGCATCGACGCATGTTATGCAAATCGACGTATTTCTGTAATCAATGATGTCAATTACGTCGATTAATAATTTTTGGTTTTGTTCTCTGTAAGGTTGAGATGTGGATATAGGAAATGTTGACTGATTCTCTGCTTGGATACTATCTTTTACAGTTAGTAAAATAAGGAGTAGTCTGTCAGGTCACACTGATATACAGTATATATATATATATATATATATATATATATGTATATATATATAAAAGTCATTTCATCCACATGACTGCCCCTCACTGGATGTTTTTTGTTTTTGTATATGACAATCCCAGGAGATCAGCAGTTACAGAAATACTCAAAACGGCCCATCTGACACCAACAATCATGCCATGCTCCAAATCACTGAGATCACATTTTTCCCCCATTCTGATGGTTGATGTGAACAGAAACTCCTGACACATATCTGCATGATTTTATGCACTGCTCTGCTGCTGCACAATTGGCAGATTAGATAATCGCATGGATGCCACATGGGCTGGTTTGTGTATTTCTGTAACTGCAAATCTCCTGGGATTTTCACACACAACAGTTTCTAGAATTTACTCAGTATGGTGCCTAAAACAAGAACCTTAATGCTGGCCATGATAGAAAGGTTTCAGAACACACACTGCATCACAGCTTGCTGCATATGGTTCTGCACAGATGCAGACCGGTCAGAGTGCCCATGCTGACCCCTGTACACCACTGACCATGGACCATGGAGCAATGGAAGAAGGTGGCCTGGTCTGATGAAGCATGTTTTCCAAACACATACGTTTCCACGGCCCACTGCAAAATTTTAACTGACCCGACTATTTGTGTCGGGTTGGTAACTAAGGATTCAGAAGCGGAGATTGTAGCAGTCTTTATTGAATAAACTGGCAATAAACAGAGGGAACAGGCATAGCATGGTCGAGACAAGCAGAGTCAAAACAGGCAGAGGACTGGAGCACTGGACATAGCAAGGCAAGACTAGAGCCAGGCTCGAGTGACAAGCACAAAGCGAGAGCAGATATAGAGCGAACAATCAATAGTGAGAAAACAGGTGAGAAACCAGTGAGCAACTGCGCTGCGTGTAGCTGCCACGTTGAAGGGAAAAACAAAGACACGATGGAAACACAGAACTGAGAAGACAGCGATCAAACAGATGTCCTGACCATTTGTAATTTGCAATGTGTGAATAATTTGAAAACAACAACCATGAAACAATCTTAGCTAAACGGATAACATAAAAAAAAAACTTTTAGACTTGTTCACATGACAATTAGACCTCATAAACTACAATCATTTTGACTCACCTAATGTGAATGTTGGTGTAGTTTAGCATTTACTAAGTGCTGTATGTTGGGCTGAAGAGAAGAAAGTTGCAAATGGAGATCAGGCTCGATGTGAACCTTATTTTGGTATTTTGTCTTGAGTGCCACCAATGCAGAAAATACAGCTTCGGATAAGTATGTTGTCGGAAATGTCATCAAAAACCTCATAGAGAGTATGAATACAAAAACAATTTTGTGAAAAAAGATTTTTGTGAAAATAGTAATTTTAAAGCACTGTCACAAGATAAGTCAATTAGACTGTCATGCTCCTTTGTGCTTAAACTTGCGTCGGTTCCCTCATACAAGTTTACAAAAGCATTTTCAATCCAGGTAAACTGAACATCTGGAGATGGAAAGTAGTTGTGCAACTGGCTCTTCAGACCTTGGATATGCTCTTCAATCAGCTTTGCAACCAAGGCGGGTAGGCTCATGGTTTCTTTTGTCAAAGAATGTGACAAATTCTCAAATAATCAGAATTTGATTTGCAAATACACCCAGCCCACATGTCCAGTTTCTTTATTGTGGCTTGTATTTTGGACTTGAAACACTGTCACTGAGTTGCCTTGAAGACTCAAGTTCAGACCATTTAAGTGATTGAAAATATCAGAAAGTTAGGACAAATTTGCAAGCCACTTAAAATCACTGAGGTGGTCCGAAAGGTGAAATTTTGAGTCAGATGAAAAAATGTGTGCTTCGTTGCATAATTCGAAGAGACGAGTAAGCACCCTGCTCCGTGAAAGCCATCGTACCTTAGTGTGTAAAAGAAGCTGAGCATGGTCACTGCTCATTTCTTCACAAAGAAGTCAAAACAAACGTGACTGATGGGGCCTAGTCTTTATGAAATTAACTATTTTAACAGCCTCATCCAAGACACATCTGAGATCTGTGGGCGTCTTCTTGGTAGCTTGTGCTTCCTGATGTAAACTGCAGTGGACGGAGCTCATGAGCGGCACTACCGTTCGTGCACGCAATGACTCCGTTTCGATGCCCCACCATCGCTCTTGCTCCGTCTGCGCTCGACCCACGTGTTTAGACCAACCTAATCCATTTGTCACAATATATGCATTCAAAATATCCAATATGGCTTTGGCAGTTGATTGAACTGGCAGCGGCTTACAGAAATGGAAATCCTCTTGTAATTCTCCGTTATGTGCATACTGTACATAAGCAAGGAGATTGGAAAAATTTGCAATATTGGTCGATTCATCCAACTGTAGGGCATAAATGCGACACTCTCTAATGTTTTTAACCAACTTCTGAGTTATATCATCTGCCATTTCATTTATTCTTCTCTCAACTGTGTTATCTGAAAGTGAAATCAGATTGAACTGCTTGCTGGCATTTTCTCCTCACATCTCGTCAACCATTTCTTTGGAGGCAGGTAAAATTAAATTTTCACCAGTTGTGTGAGGTTTTCCAGCCTTTGCGATGAGCTTTGCTACACAAAAGGAAGCCTCCACTGCTTTACTGTTGTTGTTGCCAGAGCATGCAGTTTCAAGTGTTTTTTTCCTGCTTTGGTACTCTTTTAAGTTTGTTCTCAAAAACTCAATAGGCTTGGACACATATTTGCTATGTTTTGTCTCCAAGTGCCATTGTAGTTTGTTCGGGTTCAAAGCTTCATTTGACAAGTCTTCTGAGCATACAGCACAGAGTGGTAGCTGCTCCTCCGCTCCCACACATGTGAAGCCTAGCGCTAGGTAGTCACTACTGTATTTTCTATCTTTATCTTTATTTTTATTTTTTTCGGTGTCAGGCATTGCTGAAGATTTATCCTTACATTTATCCTGAAGCATCTGTATTTGTCCTTTTCAGTGACCCTATTGATAACCATTAATCCATTTTTAAATCTGTTGTAGCCTACAGTTACTGTATGCAGCTAAAGATTGTTGCAGACCATGTACACCCCTTCATGGCAGTGGTCTCTTTCAGCAGGACAATGCGCCACGCTGCAAAACATTTTCAGGAATGGTTTGAGGAATATGACAAAGAGTTCAAGGTTTTGACTTGGCATCCAAATTCCCCAGATCTCAATCTGATTGAGCATCTATGGGATGTGCTGGACCAATAAATCCGATCCATGGAGGCCCCACCTCGCAACTTACAGGACTTAAAGGATCTGCTGCTAACGTCTTGGTGCCAGATACCAGTTAATGAAAAACTTAAACAAAAGACACAAACATCAACACACGATGGTCAGCTGCCCATAAACGATCTCTCTCTCTCTCTCGCACCACCATCCACAATTGGCCTTTATCCCTCTCTGAGGATTAATTAGCCTGATAAGGGACCGGGTGTGTAAAATCACGACCCGGCCCTGCCCTCCGCCCTGTCACATTGATGTCTAATGATGTCACAGTACTAAGCTGTTTCTCCCATTAATCTGACTGACAATGGAATACTTATCCTGAATTAGCTGGTAAACTATAACTGGTAAAAGTGTTTGAGTGATGACTTCATCAAAACTTCACTTCATCTGTGTGTTCCTGACATTATTTGGAAAGTGTAGTTGTCTTTTCTTAATTGTGGAAACATCTGTTTGTTTGTTTGTTTGTTTGTTTGTTTTGTTTTGTTTTGTTTTAGTCATCAATGTAGTGGTGGGCTTTGGGGTTGTGTGTGTGGTTGTCTTTTAAAATGGTAAGTAAATTTAAATATAATATATTTTAAACTCCCAAGACTTGGAAAGTCTGTAGAACATAAGCAAGATAAAGTGTGACAACTGTCCAGCTAGCGTTTCATAGCTAATGTCAAGTAGCCAAAATGTTATTAAACTTCCTAAGTTTAGGATCCTGCCTTATTTAATGTGTATGTGTGTGTGTGCGTGCATGCATGTGTGTGTGTGTGTGTGTTTGTGTGTGTGTGTGAGGGCTATTAAGGTTTGTGTTATTAAGGTCTTGTAGAGGAAGGACAATGTCCAGACCTCCAAATATAGCCTCGAAGGTCAGGAAAAGGTTAGCATGCCTGAAAAATTGCCCAAATTTTTCTTGCGTGTGGGGAGGGGAGGTTGCAGGTGCGGATATTTGTGTGTGTGTGTTTGTTCAGGTGTGCGCATGGATGAGTGTGGATGTTTTTGAGGAGAGTTACAGTAGTCTCAATCCCATTTGATACAGTTAACTCATGCTCATTTCATGTGTTTACCACTAATTGATAGCAGCAGGTTCTGGCTTGTCAGAGTTGTCACTTGGCTGTTCAGTGGAAATGTATGACCCTCATTATGTCATTAAATAATTATAAACATTATGAGAATAAACAAATCAGAACACAAATGCACATTGGGGGGAAAAAAATTTACCAAGGTCATCTCGCAGCTGAACTTTAAAATATCTTCGTAACTTCAAGGCAGGGCTGCAGTGTGTATTTGTGTGTATTGTAAAGGATGTGGGAATAATTACGTTAATGCCAAGCTTCTGAAAATATGTCTAAACTCAACATGTAATTTTAGTTTTCCTTAGTACATGGTTAACTACAAACATTCCAGATGTGTGTGTGTGTATTCATGCAAGTGACAGGTTTTCTCTGTTTTTTTTTATCAAAGCACATTCCTCTTTTTCTTGCGCACACATGGACAAACACACACATACACCCTGCTGTGTCAAAGACAACAATTCTATTCAAACTGCACCTGTTTGTCTCGTCTTACACAGAGTAGGGTCTCACCTGTCCATGACCTGACCAGTAAATCACACATACATGCACACACATTCAGTGCACTAAATCATCCCAGCTTCATAAATATGCAGACATAATACACGCACAGCATCATATACAGTATACACAAACACAAAGTGAAACTGACCCGTATTGTGAGTGTAAACACATCTAACCTTCTCGGCTCACTTCAAACTCCACGCATTGGCTGGCACGCACACAGAGCACTTTGGACAGAGTGCATTCTGACAGGTGTCCATAAACAATGACTATTTGTGTCTTTGTAGCATGGCAGACATGTCTCTTCCCTGCTCTCAGGGAGTTTTGCCTTGCCATTGTCACATGACACTGGGGTAAGTTCTCTGTGAGCCTATTTTAGCCAATTGATGTTGTTAAAAATGCCAAACAAATCAATCAGAATTTAACTGAAGCAAACTCACAAATCAATGGATTGACAATTATTTTTGGTCCTTCTATGCTGTTATGATCCAGTGTATCTGTTTCTGAATCAGATATACTGACCCTACATGACAATATTAGATTTTGTGATTGAGCATGTGTGATAGACATACTGACAGTGAGTGCATTTACATGCACTATCTTACACAGATTATATTTAATAATCCGACAACCTGTAAGCACCTTTAACAGATTTCTTTTATAAGGGAAAGGTCATAAACTGTTTAAACAAAAACAATCAGCGCACACAGATTTTTTTTCCCCATAACCCTGGTTTTACTCAATCTTTCATTGAGCTTCATCAGACTTGAGGATTTAGCTCCATTGTGTTTCTATACATCAACAAGGTTGGTGAGATGATAAGCTGATTGTTGCACTGTACATGTAAACTCACTCAGTGAAAACATTTTACATTGCCGAGTTCAAAACACCATCTGTGGAGGATGTCATGAAGTTTCAGACTAATAAGTTCTTGTTATTGTGCAATAAATCTTAAGATGGAAGGTTTAATAGTATAAGGACTTCTTTCAACATTTATCTAAATCCTTATTTTTTTTAATAAAGTCCACAACTTGACATGATTTCTGACAACTGACTTCATTATCATGCACACAGCCCCTGACAAAGCAACCATCAATTAAACATGTCCATCCCCCAACCCCTCCTCTGGTCCCACCCTCCCACTGAGAGCTCCCAGCATGCTCTCTGAGAAGCATTCTTTCTTTTCTTTCCCTATTTTATCAGTGTTCTCTTCGTCTGTTTGTTTGTTTAGCTTTTGCAATTGCTGAGCTCCCTGTATCAGAGGAAGCAGCGAGCTAAATCAGTGTTTCATTTTATGGATTTTTTCAGGTTCAACATAGAAAGTTAAATCCCAGTGGGCCCACTCTTGCTGTCTTCAGTTTATTAAGACGTAATGGAGGCTGTGACAGTGATTAGAACTTGTGTCCTAGACAGCGACTCTTTAATAGGGCAGTATTTCATAACCCCCACACTAAATAGAGACACTTTGTTTCTCACTTCCTGCACCAGGCAGCTCTCAAGTCCAATTTCAGCTGTCATTTAGAAGTGGTACTTACTCATTTCATTATGTATCTGCATCAGCAGTCTGTCATGAGACATTCTACTCCGTCATAGCAATGTCAGATTAATCTTATGATTTATGTAGGTTTTAGTCCATTATCCGTCAAAAGTTCGTTTCTTGAAACTGTGATGATCTTAACTTAGTCTTGTTTCTCTGGAGAGTTATTTTTGTGTTGCAAAGCCACAAGTTACCACACATACTTTTACACATACACACACACACACACACACACACACACAAATGAACAAACACAGACTCTCTTCCACAAATCTGAATACCAGGATTATAACGGCAACCTGGCGGGAGATGAGAGAACAACCTTGCTCTGTGTGTGTGTGTGTGTGTGTGTGTGTTGGGAGGATGATATCAGCAAGAAGGAGACACAAAAACATGCAGCATGTCTATCCTCTCAAGAGGGGAATAGTGAAATACACTTTGTCAGTCTGGGGTCAGTGTGTTAGTTTAGGTTAGCTCTCATCACAGGAATGATAAACAGACTGCAATATTCCATTTGTTCTGGAGGAGGAGAGAGATGGGGGGGAAGAGAGGGATATATTAGCTGAAGTTTCATGATCTATCTGCAGTAGATCTGTTAGGGAAGCATTTAATTATTCTGTATTTAATCTAATAACATATACACAAGGACACACATACGCCCACACAAACCTCATGTTCATACCATATAAATTACCTTATTCTTATTTCTTTCTTTCATTTTGGCTGTGCATATTTCTAATTATTAAAATTAGATAGGTAAAGTTGGTTAAGGCTAACTTGATGTTGGCTTGACAAAGCCTTGTGTAAAAGTTTTAACTAGTTTTTAACTAGTATGGTTATTCAGAATAACAGAAAGGTAAACAGACAGCCAGATGGATAGATGGATAGATAGATGGACAGATAGATAGATGGATGGATGGATGGATGTGAACAGAAGCACATTGCATCAGCAGTGTGTGAGACACATGTTTGGATCCCGTGATGAAACCAGCAAGTAATTACATTTGCATCAGTGATGTCCGTCCTTCCATCCAACTGATCTCACAGTAAAATCGGAAACAGTAAGTTGATGGATCGATCGATGTGATTTTTCAGATATTTGATTGTCCGCTGTATGAAAACCATAATTCTGCTAAGTTCGAAAAATCATAGACTTACGGTCTGTGCCAAGTATGGATTTAGGAAAAACCGTGTCTGTAGAATGTCAAGCCAGCATAATATACAGTATGTGTGTGTGTGTGTGTATGTGGCAATATAATGTAATGGAATATGTGCTGTTAAAATTTTTAACCGTTATTAATTCAAATGATCTTTGATTTATAACTGAGCATAAGAGAGAGAGAGCGATAAGAGAAGAAGAGAGATAAGACCCAGCAAGCAATTTTGTGTCTAATAGACGTCTAATAGCCGTTAAAACATAGCCCAGACGTCTAGGCTAAAACAAGGCTAATTTTGGGCTGTCAGTGAAAATCTAATAGACGTCTAACCAGAGCCCAAGAATTAGACGGCTATTGAACGACTACATATATACACGCATATAGAACATGGCAAATAAATTAAGCCAAACACTTTGTAATTACAGTTGACTTTGCTAACATGATAGAATATCTTACATCTCGTAAGTTATTTGGAAAAAAATTACATGTAACCAGATTCAATGTTATTTAGGCTAGAAGTGGGTTACACATAGCCGGACTATATCGGGTCTATATTTTACCGAGACGTTGAAATGACGGCTATTGCTTGCTGGGGAAAGATCACTTTTACTGCCAAATCCTTCTTTTATTTAATCGTGTCTTCAAAAATCCATTTTTTCTCTCTCACAGAAACAAAGTAACATTTGCGTTTGGCTGAGCTCATGATGTAAAACAACAGTAAATATGCCAAGTTTTTCTGCCCTCACATGCACACACATCTCTCTGGCTCTGTGTTGTTTAAGTTGGACGTTTTCTGCATTTCAGAATCTCTGACGTAATTTAAGTAATTAAATAATAGTGTGGTGGCTAAGATCTGATGTTGAGAGAGAGAGAGAGAGAGAGAGAGAGAGAGAGAGAGTGTAACTGTAACTGTTCCCAGTGTGAAAGTTGCAAAAATAGATGTAGACAGATCCCGAGCGGGGAGGCCTATCTGTGTATGAAGCGTTACTGATTAACTAACCTTACATATACAAAGCACATGACTACAACACCCACATGCAAACAAATACACACATTTACAAACCTGCATCGCTTTGCTTCTGTCAGACATTATCCATCTGTGATCTGGGATGATGAGAACATTTTATGTCTAAGATCAAAATAAATAAACATCTTATAGCATGCAGTGGAATCAATTTCTCAGAACAGCGATACACAGTAAACTGGACTAAACAACCTGTCTTTTTCGAAGCCTGGGATAAATCTGTGATCTTCAACCTTTCCTCAGGGGATATATTTTTTAGATATATATTAATGTAATATCTTAACAGTTACTATAACAGCACAGGTTTAGTTCAGAGCCGAGACATAGTAGCGCACATGCTCACAGCATGTTGGTGGCACATGGTGCTTTCGTGACACAAGGTCAAGTCTGGCCTGTGTCAATTCCAAATCCCATTTCCCCCTCTCTTTCCCTTTTCTTTCCTGTCTCTCTCCTGTTCTGTCCATTAAAGGCACCAAAAGGCCGTAAATAAAAAGCACAGGTTCAGTTGGAGCACAGCAGCTGTACATCCCATCATACATCAGTGATGTACCCCCAGGGCGGACAACAGCAGTGGTAAAGCACAGCTGGTGGATTGAAGGTATGATCTGTTGATGTCAAGTAAATTTCTCTTTTTGTTACTTTAAAGAGCTATTTCTACCTGATCCAACCCTCAAAAAACGAAAACACTGATCAGGAGGGCTAGTTCTGTTCTATGGGGTCCCTTGGCTCCATCAATTAAACAGGGAAGAAAAGGATGGTAACTAAGTAGACATCCATCAAAAACAAAACCTCTTACTCCCTCCATGAGACATTCAGTGGCAGGCTCATTCACCCACGCTGTTCTAAAGATCGTCTGCTATAAGACTGTTTAACCAACAATGCATGATTGCTAGAATGTTTTTTATCTTCTTTATATGCAGTATTTGTTATTTCTTTTTCTAATTGGTATAATACAAAATTGGTGCATTACTGTTTGCTGGTAAAGTTTTTTGTTTGATTTTTGCCCTTTATTTTTTATCTTTTAACAATTTTTTTCTACAGTTAAATAATTGTTGTTGATTTAATGTATATATGAGTTGACTCAGTAATGTTAAATAATAGTTTTGACTGGAATTTGAATAGAATAAAACCAGTTAATTTAGATGTAACCACATTAAGCACTTTTCTTTTTTTTTCTGTAAAAAAAAAAAATGGTGAGGTTACCAAATTGCCTGACAAATTAGATTACAGAAAGATCCTTGATGTAACAATTGCAGGTTACCACTTTTTTTCAATAAAAAATCAGTGAGTTGTTGTTGTTTATTTATTTATTTATTTATTTTTATTATTAACAATTTTGTATTGATTTCAATCATAAAACATACATACACAACATAAAATACCAACAACTAGGACATAAATATTATTTTTACATTTACAAAAAAAAAATTACATAAATAATAATAATTAAAAAAAAACTTAAAAAATGAGATACACTTTCAAATAACAGCAAAAGAATCAGTGAGTTCTTGATCCGTTCTGCCTAAAAACATGTTAAATGCATTCTTCATATACCGCACAGGGATTACTGAATGCATCATAAAATCGAAATAAGTTTTATTTATAATATACAATACTTTACATATCTTTCTAAATAGTGTGTTGGTTAGTTTGTTTGTTTGCTTGACTTATTTCAAACAATTTAAAGCCTAAGTGTGTCCTTTCTGCACCATCAAATGGAATTCCAAAGTTATGCATTTATTTTTACAGCTTTTTCCAAACACAGCCTAACTGCATATTAGGCTGGGATAGAAGAAAGTATTTTATTTACCTTAGAGATGCTAATGAGCAAAGAATGTTTTACACGTGTAATTAAGATGCACTTGACCTGTTCATTTGAGTGCAGATTACAACCATTTATTATCCTGTTCATGCATTTCATACAAAAAGTTATACATTTAAATTTTACCACTGAACACTGAATTTGAACACTGTGGCTCTGTGGTACTATCAAAACATTGCTCTGTTTTTTTGAGCATCCGACCAGCACAACACAACAACATTGGGAACTAATGTCAGATGTGTGCCTGTTCAGAACGTCTCGGTTACGTATGTAATCTCCGTTCCCTGATGGAGGGAACGAGACGTTGTGTCGAAGAAGCGACACTAGGGGTCTCTCTTGAGCGCCGAAAGATACCTCTGATCTATGAAAAAAGGCCAATGAGAGTTGGCGAACAGTATTTGCATACTCCGCCTCCGGATATGGATATAAAGGCGAGAGAAATACGCTCATTCTTTCAGGATTTTTCTGAGGAGCCGGGAGTGTACCGGGCACCTCAGCGGCTCGGCTCAGCGACGTGGCCGGGAAGACACGACGTCTCGTTCCCTCCATCAGGGAACGGAGGTTACATACGTAACCGAGACGTTCCCCGTCTGTCGCTCACTTCGACGTCGTGTCGAAGAAGCGACACAAGGGGTCCACTTCAAAACTCGCCATGCGCTGAGCCGTGTACGTGTACTGCTGACACAGAAGCGGGCAGGTATTTGCACGTGCACAAGCGACCAACTGTGTTCAGGCTGCACGTACTCTTCCCCAATGCCCCGAAAAAGCGTCAGCATCCTTTTGGTTACCCTAGGGGGGAACAAGGTGACTCTCCCAACTAGGGAACGGGCCAAGCCTGGCTGGGCCTCTTTTCTCTCTATGTTTTCTCGGCATAGAGCAAGAGCAGCCGGGGCCCTTACCGCATCGAGGGAAGGGGGTCTTATTCCCGAATTCCTATTCTTTTAGGGGGAAAAGACCCTGCGGAGGCCACACCCACCCGGCAGGGGAGGTAAAGGTGGCAAAATACATCACATGGCCACTTTGGGCATGTGGGAGGAAATGGCGCGGTGGTAGATCCAACCTCGAGGAGGGGGGAGTTGCTACAACACGGCGACCGGAGGGCAACGAAGGACTGCCTAAGGGAGACGCGGGTCAGCTCGTAAGGTGACCGTACCGCGGAAATACACACAGGAGGAGTCCCGTAGGAGGCCTGATCTGTGGAGCACCTATTCCAGTAGGGGTAGCCGGAGGTACCCGTAGTGGACTGGACCAGCACGTTCCTCCACTGAACTGCTGCGGGCCCGAAGGGCTAGGGAGGAATCAACCAGGGACCTAGGTCCTCTGGGACAAAAGCGCACTGTTATGCCTTGGCAGAGGGAAACGGCGCTGGAACAAGCGGTTCACCCGGTCAGATCGTCGACGTGTACCGAGTTCTACGGGCTCGGACCTGAGAGAACACGGGACGAGACTGACTCAACCCTGAGATTGTAGAATCTCGTAAAGGTGTTAGGTGCTGCCCAGCCCGCAGCTCTGCAAATGTCTGTTAGGGAGGTGCCCCTCGCCAGTGCCCATGAGGATGCCACACTCCTAGTGGAGTGGGCCCGAACCCGTAAGGGGGGTGGCATGGCCTGGGTGTGGTAGGCCAATTGAATGGCCTCCACCACCCAGTGAGACAACCTCTGTTTGGAGACAGCGTTCCCTTTCTGCTGTCCTCCAAAGCAGACAAAGAGCTGCTCAGAGCGCCTAAAGCTCTGGGTGCGTTCCAGGTAGGCATGCAAGGCACATACCGGACACAATAGTGAGAGGGCTGGGTCTGCCTCCTCCCGGGGCAGCGCTTGTAGGTTCACTACCTGATCTCTAAAGGGCGTGGTAGGAACCTTGGGCACATAGCCCGGTCGAGGTCTTAGGATCACATGAGTGTCTGCCGGACCGAACTCCAGGCAAGTGTCGTTAGTAGAGAACGCTTGCAGGTCCCCGACCCTCTTGACGGAGGCGAGCGCGATCAGCAGGGCCGTCTTTAGAGAGAGGGCCCTGAGTCCAGCTGATTCTAGCGGCTCGAAAGGGGATCTCTGAAGACCGGCGAGGACCACCGAGAGATCCCAGGAGGGGAACAGGTTTGGCCGGGAGGGGTTTAACCTCTGGGCGCCTCTTAGGAACCTGACGATTAAGTCGTGCTTGCCCAGAGACTTGCCGTCTACTGGGTCGTGGTGAGCTGCGATAGCGGCAACATACACCTTCAAGGTGGACGGGGACAGCCTCCCCTCCAACCTCTCCTGTAGGAACAGGAGCACCGACCTAACTGCGCACCTCTGTGGGTCTTCTGCCCGGGAAGAACACCAATTGACAAACAGACGCCACTTCAGGGCGTAGAGTTGCCTGGTAGAAGGGGCTCTGGCTTGGTTGATCGTGGCTACGACCGTGGGTGGTAGACCAGCTAGATCTTCCGCGTCCCGTCCAGGGACCAGACGTGGAGGTTCCAGAGGTCTGGGTGTGGATGCCAGAGCGTGCCCCGTCCCTGAGAAAGAAGGTCCTTCCTCAGGGGAATTCGCCAGGGAGGGGCTGTTGCGAGGAGCACGAGGTCCGAGAACCAGGCCCGGGTGGGCCAGTAAGGAGCCACGAGAGTGACTTGCTCCTCGTCCTCCCTGACCTTGCACAGCACCTGTGCAAGAAGGTTCACTGGGGGAAATGCGTACTTGCACAGCCCCACCGGCCAGCTGTGTGCCAGTGCATCTGCCCCTAGGGGAGCCTCTGAGCGGGCGTACCAGAGCGGGCAGTGGGAGGTCTCTCGGGAGGCAAACAGGTCTACCTGGGCCTTGCCGAACCGTTACCAAATCAGCTGAACCGAGTGGGGGTGAAGCCTCCACTCTCCGCCAGGCAAGCGTTGTCGTGACAGCGCGTCCGCCATCACATTGAGGTTGCCGGGGATGTGAGTGGCACGCCGCGACCTGAGTCGGTGCTGGCTCCAAAGGAGGAGACAACGGGCGAGTTGCGACATGTGACGGGAGCGTACGCCGCCTTGGTGATTTATGTACGCGACCGCAGTGGTGCTGTCCGACCTGACCAGGACATGTTTGACGCGAATTAACGGGAGAAACTGCCGCAGGGCTAGAAGGACGGTCAACAACTCGAGGCAGTTGATGTGCCAACGCAGCTGGGCCCTTTTCCAACGGCCTGAGGCTGCGTGCCCGTTGCAAACAGCGCCCCAACCCAATCTGGAGGCGTCGATCATGACCAGGACGCATCTGGACACCTGCTGTAGGGGTACTCCAGCCCGTAAGAAACAGAGGTCTGTCCAGGGGTTGAATGTTTGATGGCAGGCGGGGGTGATTGTTACCCGGTGCGTGCCGTGGCGCCATGCTCGTCTCTGGACTCGGGTCTGGAGCCAGTGTTGGAGCGGTCTCATATGCATCAACCCCAGCGGCGCGACCGCCGCGGAGGACGCCATATGCCCCAGGAGCCTCTGGAAAAGTTTTAAGGGGACCACTGTGCCTGGCCTGAAGGCGGCGAGGCAGTTCAACACTGACTGGGCACGCTCGTTGGTGAGACGTGCGGACATTGAGACCGAGTCTAACTCCATCCCGAGAAAAGAGATGCTCTGAACTGGAGTGAGCTTGCTCTTTTCCCAGTTGACCTGAAGCCCCAGACGGCTGAGGTGCCTGAGCACCTGGTCTCTGTGGGCGCATAGTAACTCTCTCGAGTGGGCCAGAATGAGCCAGTCGTCGAGGTAGTTGAGTATGCGGATGCCGGCTTCTCGGAGCGGAGCAAGAGCTGCCTCTGCGACTTTCGTGAAGACGCGAGGGGACAGAGACAGGCCGAAGGGGAGGACTTTGTACTGGTACGCCTGGCCCTCGAACGCAAACCGCAGGTAGGGGCGGTGTCGGGGCAGGATGGAGACGTGGAAGTACGCGTCCTTCAGGTCTATCGCTGCGAACCAATCTAGATGCCGGACGCAGGTTAAAATGTGTTTCTGCGTGAGCATCTTGAACGGGAGTTTGTGCAACGCTCGGTTGAGAACTCGAAGGTCCAATATTGGTCGTAAGCTGCCGCTTTTCTTGGGTACGATGAAGTAGGGGCTGTAGAAACCCTTCTTCATCTCGGTTGGAGGGACAGGCTCTATCGCGTCTTTGGCCAGAAGATTCGCGATTTCCGCGCGCAGGGAGTGGGCGTGTTCGCCGTGTACTGCGGAAAAGCGGACGCCCATGAAGGGGGGCGGGGGCCTGGCAAACTGAATTGCGTAACCGAGTCGGATGGTCCGGGCCAGCCAGCGAGACGGGTTGGGAAGTGAAAGCCATGCGTCCAACCTCTGCGCAGGGGCACCAAGGGGACGGTTAATTTGGACGTACCCGGCGGGGCTTCGCAGCGGGGTGGAGCAGGTAGGGCAGCGTTGGGCGGCGACAGGGCGACCCGCGGCTGAGGTGCTGAGAAAAGACTCAAAGCACTTACCTTGCTCCGCACACCCGGCTGGGGGCGGGTTAGCGACTGAGGAGGAGGTCCTGGGTAGGCGTCCTCTAGACTCATCGGAACCAGCCGGCCGGGGGACAGTCGTGGGGCTGAAGACGGGTGGTCCGTGTCCAGGAAGCCAGGACTGTTGAGATCTAAGGGCAAAGTGCCGTGAGAACGGCATTTGCGGGCCAGGTGACCAAGAGACATAGGAAATAGCTATTTTATTGAGAATGTGGGTACCGCAACCCCGTCTAAGGGGGAGCGGCAAATTAAATTGTTTGAAAACAAAAGATTCTCCTCCCGGCCCTCCACCGGGGGACGGAGTCGTCTTACCACCTCCGGAGCTAACGTCTGTGTCGCTGGGTCGTCCGTCTCAGGACCGCCTAGGAGCCTTCCGGGTCCTCGGGGGAGTCCGGGAGACGGGGAGCGTCTGCTTCCTGCGGTGTGCTCGACGCAGGGGCCGAGAGCTGGGCCCGGGTTGAGGCGGAGCAGGTTTCTTAGCCGCAGGGGGACGCCCTCGGCGAGCAGACGGGGCAGTGGCCTTGGCGGCAGGTTTGCGGCGAGGCAGGATGTGAGAAATAGCCTCCGTCTGTCTTCTCACCGCGGAGAACTGCTGGGCGAAGTCCTCGACGGTGTCGCCGAAGAGGCCAAGCTGGGAGACAGGGGCGTCGAGGAAGCGGACTTTGTCGGCCTCACGCATCTCGACCAGGTTGAGCCAAAGATGACGTTCCTGGACCACAAGGGTGGCCATCGCCTGCCCGAGTGCCTGCGCGGTGACCTTCGTAGCTCTGAGGGCGAGGTCAGTCGCTGAGCGCAGTTCCTGCAGCACATCGGGGTCAGGGCTACCCTCGTGCAGATCTCTGAGCGCCTTGGCCTGGTGGACTTGCAGGATGGCCATGGCGTGCAAGGCGGAGGCGGCCTGTCCCGCGGCGCTGTAGGCTTTGTTGTTCAAGGAGGATGAAGTCCTACAGGCCTTGGAAGGGGGTACAGGGCGTCCGTGCCAGGTGGTAGGGTTACCGGGACAAAGATGGAGCGCAACTGCCCTATCCACCTGGGGAATCGCCGTGTACCCGTGGGCCTCTCCACCGTCGAGGGTAGCGAGAGCGGACGAGCAGGGCTTTTGACGAATGGAGAGCGGCGCTCTCCATGAAGACGTCAGCTCGTCATGCACCTCTGGGAAAAACGGGACCGGGGGGGGCGTGGCTGTGAGCGGCGCCCAGACCCCAGGAACCAGTCATCCAACCGTGACGGGTGTGGGGAGGGTGGAGGTTTCCAGTCCAACCCCACCCCGACGGCGGCCCGGGCAAGCATGTCGGACATCTGCGCGTCCGCCTCAGCCTGGGCCTGCTGGCCCGAAGGCGGCAGTCCAGGGGAGGAGTCAGCGTCAGATGCCGCGCTCTCTGACGGAGCGGCGAGCTCATCGGCTTCAGGCTCCAGAGGATAGGCAGACCGGCCCGGAGGCGAGTCGCCGTTACCTCGAGGCTGGACGGAGGTAAACGAGCGTGTCGGGGGGCGGGTGGTCCGCGGGGACGTGCCCGGCGGAAGCGCACCCGCTGCCCTCCCCAAATCGCCTCCAGCGCCAACCGCATCGTCCTCAATCCCATGGGAAGAAGTAGCGATACGGGGGGCGGCTGGAGTGGCGTGCTTTCTATTGAAAGCGAGCCGCGACCGCAACGTTACCATGGTCATGTTCTCGCAATGAGAACATGAGCCATCCACAAACGCTGCCTCAGTGTGATCATTGCCCAGACACACGAGACAGCGCCTGTGGCCGTCAGAAGCGGAGAGCACTCTACCGCATCCAGGAACTACACAGGGGTTGAATGGCATCTTTATAAAGACGCGCCCTGAAAAGGGCGTTCAACACCACTGTATATTGCTCTTTTAGAGAAATAAACTCTTTATGAGGAAATATAACTCTTTTGGAAAGGGAACTCTTTCAACTCTGCGCTGTCGAAGCGCCCAGGGGCAAACTGCACGCCGGCAGAGAAGAGAAAACAGCTGCTGAAGTGCGCCGTAAATCCAACAGCAGCAGAGCGTGAGAGGATCAGAAGCAGGATCAGTTGTGTGTAGCACAGCAGACAGCATTCACACGACCATCGGCTCCGAAGAAAATTACTGAATGAACGAGCGTATTTCTCTCGCCTTTATATCCGTATCCGGAGGCAGAGTATGCAAATACTGTTCGCCAACTCTCATTGGCCTTTTTTCATAGATCAGAGGTATCTTTAGGCGCTCAAGAGAGACCCCTAGTGTCGCTTCTTCGACACGACGTCGAAGTGAGCGACAGACGGGGAATACCTGTTTTTAAAACAATAACTAGTTTTGCATTTTTTTGGTGATGCCAGTGGTGCAGAAATTACACAATTTTTTGTAATTCTTTTTCCTGTCTTTCTTTAATTTATACATCATAATCTACAAAATTGCGAGGGCAACTCTCCAAAAACTACAGTTAAAGACCATCATAAAACAGCCTAATTCATCTGACACTAACTACTCTGAGAATTTCCCAATGAGCCAAAAGGACACATTGGCATGTGAAGTGGAAATCACACACATCTGGAATCAAAATACATTTTTAATCAAAATAGATCATATTTAGCTGTAAAACAGAAAAGTTTTTTCTGTCTGAAACATGACTGTTGTTGGCACACTGATTAAATTCTCATGCAGTTCAGGTTCCTCTTCTGTTTGCTTTAAAAACACATATTTATATATACATAAATCAAGAATATGAGGTTTCTGTATATGCAGTAGTATATTTTGACATGAAATAATTTTGGAAAGCTGACATATCCAATGGATATAACTTGTGTTACTTCATATAAATCGAGACGTTGCATTGTATTTCGCTGCATTGCATTAAAACCATTAAAGGAACATAATAAAATGTTCTAATGTTTTAGTTTCGATAAAACAGCAGGTAAATGTTTAGTTGCTCAGTTAAGAAAAGCCAATTGAGACTCCTGAAATAACAGAGCTTGAATGCAGATAGGAACTCTCTGTTATTTTTGAGATTGTGTCCATGCATGCTGTTTCTTATTGCTGAACACAGATGACCTACAACCTGCAACCCTGTTGAACACATGTACAAGAATGTTGCCTATATATCATAACTCAAATATGATTTCATTGACCAAATTGTAGTTCCATGAATCTCTGCCATGATTTGCTCGAGCAAATGAGAGGGAACATAAGGCCAAGTCCAAACAGACAGAAAGAGTTTTGGATCTGCTGAGAAGAAGCAGTTAATTTTGTGTTATTGTAAATTTCCCTTGTAGTCCTTCCCACCTCAAATTGGTTTTGACTTAACTGTCTTGAGACTAAGCGTACCCTTATGATCCCTCCCTGATAAGATCTTTCAATGGAATTTGCTGTATTATTATGTTGTCTATCACAAGTCTGCTGTAATTTATTTAGAGGATTGACGAGGCACTGATAAAACACTGATGAGGTAATAGTTAGGCAACTCTTGTATCACATTCTTACATTTGGTGTGTCTTTAAAGGAATAGCACTTTGACTATTTTTAAACATAAATTATTAATTAGTCATGAAACCAATATATATTTTGAAAGCTAAGTCGACATGAAGTCAAAATGTACTCTATTTACACATTTCTGATCTATTTGTATACACCTTATTCCAATGAAAAAATGGTGTTTATCTTATTAAGCTTACATCAAAATGCATTAACTAACTCTACCTGTGAGATTTTCCTTTTCTGCTGCTTTCACAGGCCGTGCAGGCTATTGGTTAATGTTAACGAAATAGTAAAATTTTACCAATAGCCAAATAGCTATTTAGGAATTACTGTATTTTAGGCAACTGTAATGTAACCTTTTAAAGTCATGCCAATAGCTAATGCAGTAAGGATAATGTTAAAGTAATACAGTTTATTGCAATAATAGAAAATAATGTTAAATTTCCATTCGGATATAGTTATACTGTTATAATTCCCAGTAAATAAAAAAGTCGTGGGGTCTCAAGATTATTAAGTCACATTAGCAACCTAGTCACATAGAATTAACCTGACTTTTACGGGCTGAATTTGCAATTTCATGATGAAATTAACACTAGAAGAGCTACAACAACTGTGTGTTTTATTCACTTTCACACAAATAAAGACTACAATGGCTGATTATGACTTTATTACTCACATACTGCTATGTTATGATATTGAAACAGTTATACTCCAACGCATCATTTGAAAAAGAATATATTTTAACACACAGACTGACCTACATTTTTACACTTATTCTAATATGATTAGCTTCCATGGTAGCTCAGCTCACCCGATAGAATTTTAGACTTTTGACTCTGACTCTGAAGTACTTGGTTCGAGGCCAGTCCAGCAAGCTAGCTGACACATGAGACGAGAGTGTCATAGAAGCAACACGAGATGATATGTTTGCTTCAGAAAAAAATATGCTTTTAATTTCTAATTTTACCTTTCCCATTACCTTACTCACCACTATAAATTATACACCAAAGTCAGTTTGCTGTCACTTACAATGTGTAGACATAGTCATTAGTATACATTTATTTACAAGGCAATTTTAGGAATATTAGTTATTTATCTGTTTTCATGATGTGGAAATGTGGTGTTTATGGACTACGCTCAAGATATTGTACTCATGACTGTTCCTTAAGCTCACTCTGAAATGGGTAAAAAGGCTTTCATGTTTTCTGCAGCATTTTTTTGGAACAATTTGCAATCTGTCTTTAAACTTCAAGATGTTATTTCTCAAACTGAATTTAAAATCATTGTTAAGTCCAATGAGTTACAATCTTTTTATTGTAACTGTTCTTGATGATTGTGTTTACATATGTTGTTTTATATTATGTTTACTGTCTAGATATGGTTGCTGCCTTTCTTGGCCAGGTCTCTCTTATAAAAGAAATTCAAATTCAAACTAACCTGATTAAATAAAAGTTAAATAAAAAATTATAATAATTTAAAAACATTTTGGATGCTATCAGTTAGATAGGTGTTGGTTAAGGGTAAGGATGTCTGTTTGTTTACCTCTCATTTGATTTTAGATCACTGTTGGTTAGATTAAGGTTAAAAATAATGGAGGTGGGGGTCCTTGGTAGCTCAGCAAGTAAAGACGCTGACTACCACCCCTGGTGTTCGAATCCTGGGCATGCTGAGTGAATCCACCCAGGTCTCCTAAGTAACTAAATTGTCCCAGTTGCTAGACAGGTTAGAGTCACATTGGGTAACCTCCTCGTGGATGCTATAATGTGGTTCTCAGTGGCGAACATGGTGAGTTGTGTGTGGATGTCCCGGAGAATTGCGTGAAGCCTCCACACTCGCTTTGTTTCCACCGTAACGCACTCAACAAGCCACTCGATAAGATGCACGGACAGACTGTCTCATTCGTCTTCCACCACCTGGATTGCGTTGTACTCATTAAAGGCTCCATCTAATATTCACGTTAAAAACCTTTTGGAGACTCCCGCTGGACATTTCACTGGGAAATTGTCACATAATGTTCATGAGACCAGGCTGAACATTATGTAGGAAAATGGGTTGTTAATGCTGCTGTTAATGCTTTGCACTCAAATTGTTATTGGAATAGTATTATACAAAAATTTGTGTGTAATTTCCGCTCTGGATTTTGCTCAGAAAAGTTAGAGATGTTAAAGAGCACAGAATGTTTTACACGTGTTATTAAGCAGCACTTGAACTGTTCATTTGATTGTTGATTACAACAACTTATTACTCTGTTCATGCCTTTCAGTCTATCTGAAAACCCCAAGTTAGAATATGTGACATGTTTGTTTGTGTCTATTGTGTCAAAGTGATATGTGTTTTTTTTTCTAGGATTCATGCATTCAGTACGTCATGACCAGTAGTGCAGGTATGGTCTGCCAAACAAATAAATGCAAATTTCTGATTGCACAGAAGATTTATTTCAGGGTTGTAGCAGAACAAAGCAATGGATAGATTTTCTCAGACTTAAGTGGCTCTGAGACAAGAGTAGCATGCACACTGAACATCTCATATAACTACACACACACACACACAGCCATTGCACTCCTTTCTAAATGCTCTTTCTTCATCGTGGCTCGCAGAGCCTGCTGATGAAATCATATTTCAGGCCTTCATTAAGAGAGTTCAGATGAAATAGATCATTTAGAAAGAAAACACATTGCTGGACCTTTCCTTCATCTGGTGGTTTTGGTCGGTTCTTTCATCAAACTGGTAACGTGCACACTTTCATTCTTTATGTCTCTCATACTCATTATCCTGCAAGCATTTATGTGTGTTTGAGAGAGCAAGTATGTGTACCTTTTATTTCTCTGTTAAAATTGAGAGGATACAGCTGCTCCTTAAGATTCCCCAAACATCCCAAGACCAACTTTTTATTTATCCTTCTTCTTCTCAAGAGTGTGAATTACAAACAGCTGTACAGACCTTCAGTATTGTGTGTGTGTGTGTGTGTGTGTGTGTGTATGTGTGTGTGTTGTTACTGTTGCCCAACCCCTTAATTTCCTGTGTCTGTGTAAAAGTTCCTGCTAATTGT
This sequence comes from Moxostoma hubbsi, assembly GCA_032164185.1. Lineage (NCBI taxonomy): Eukaryota > Metazoa > Chordata > Actinopteri > Cypriniformes > Catostomidae > Moxostoma > Moxostoma hubbsi. Next base: position 26,949,780 of record JAVLUX010000008.1, read on the forward strand.
TCCTTGGGGTTGGAATTAGAGACACAACCCAGTGGCTGACCACTTCCGGGAAATACTCACACACCCTTCTCCTGTCTCTTTACTGGAGCTTCAAAAGAATGAGACAGAAGGAAGAGAGAGACTGTATATTTGTGTACGAGTTTAGTTTGAACATAATGGGAAAAACAAGTTGTCTTCTGTTTATTTTAAATAATTTCACAGTTGAGTGAAAAGAATATGCAGAGAAAAATACCTAACAGGGCCTTCAATCAGCTAACCACATTATATACCAGACTATATTGTCTTTGTAGCCCACAGATTGTTCTCCATCTTTGTGTTTTGGGGATGTATGTGGGTGTTATTATTTTAAGCATTCTTGAACTTGACAACTGTTTGCTTTGGAAATTAAATTATATTTCTCACTGCATATACATTCTCACTTACGTACATGTGCTGCTGTCTTGCTGTCACCGGCCCTGTTCCTCCCTCCTCCATCCAGCAGGGACTTGACAGCACAGGGATCTACAAGCCAGCTCTTTGAGTGTGGGTTGGTAAAAGGGCTCAGCCTAGATTTGGCTCTCACCCCTGTTGGCTTTGGTTTGCTTGCTGATCCCTGTTAACAAGGCTGGCTGTACTCTCTGCTGAAATTTTTGGCCGTTGCATTAGCCCTGATTTAATTAAAGAAATATCATGCTGGTCTATTCTGTGGTGCAAAGGCAGAGTATATTGAGTACACGTTTTGTCAAAATTGAATTATGACTAAAATTCTGTCTCTTAGACTAAACTGCTAAAAATGTTGACCTAAAGAAATCCGCTTCATGTGGTAACATCTAAATTAATTGGTATTCTTCGGCTCAGAAATATTGTTTAACATCACTGCATCAACCTGAATACACTGGATGCTGGCATGCTGCCTCTGAATGATCATGTAAGCAGAAATTCAATTAAATTGTGTTCACCTTTACCTGTTGTCCTACTGTTACTTTTGTGCCCTGTATTCATCTGTCAACTGGCACTCCCTTCACAATCGCCGCAAAATTCACTGGTTCACCTTCATTTACAAGACCCTTCTAGGCCACTCACCTCCTTACTTAGGTCAACTGCTACAGCTAAAGTCTGTCACATACAACACCCGGTCTTCACTTCATCTTCAATTAAGTATTCCCAAAACTAACTCTGCCTTTGGTCTTGCTTCTTTTCAATCTGCTGCCGCTCGTGACTGGAACACTCTGCAAAAGACTCTCAAACTGGATACACTAATTTCGATTTCATTCTTCAAAACTATTATATCATCATTGTTCACGGACACTTGCAGTTGCTTCTCTACATAATCATTTTATTTATTTATTTTTTTTGTTTTTTTTTTGTTTTCTGTATTGTGTTTTAAATTGTATTTTATGTAACTGCTAACCTGTATGTATTACTAATGTTTTGTATTTATTTTAGCCCTATTTCCCTTTCCCTAAGTGGTTTTTCCACTTGTCAGGCCGCCATTGTAAATAAGAACTTGTTCTTAATGACTTGCCTGTAAAAATAAAGGTAAATAATAATAATAATTGTGTTCTCATCCCTTGGAAATCAGAAAGTAATCACGCTCATTCCGAGACAGGGGTTGAGCTCGGAATGACATACTACAATACTACTCTAAAATTGCAAAATTGCAGTTACTTAATAATTCATACTTGTTTTCTTTAAAAAAAAAAAAAATTCTAAGCTTTGGTATTGATGTTGTTACTGCATTTTGCCTTTGGGCCAGTATTGGCATATCTACTCCTGTTGAAACCATGTTCAGAGTGAATAAGGCATCCACCTAGCAGAACTATGTTGATTGGGTGACATGCTCCAGAAGTGCTCAATCAGAACACATCTTTCAAACGAGTCAATATACATTTACATCATCCGCAATGACAGTTGCTTTTGGAAATGGTTAAAGATTAATGGAGCAGCCTTTAGTATTCAACAAAATAGTACAATTCCTGAAAGCAGCTTGCATCACTAAAACCCAGTGTGAAAGCCCAGAGTAGAGCACCTCCCTTTCTGCTACTTTTTGTTATGCAAAATTAACAGTTAATCAAAAAATGGGCTTTCTGAGATCTTTTATGTCAGTAAGGGTAGCCACTGGTAATGCCCCACCCTCTAATGCTACACTATAGACTCAACCTTTAATGGCACAGTAAGGCCTGATTCTGCACATGCTGAGAACAAGAGATGAAACAGCATCAGTTCTAGTGTCTTAGGACAAATAAATAGTGACAGAGAAAAAAGAGAAATTGACAGAGATGAGAGAGAGAGAGAGAGAGAGAGGAATGAGTGTCCTCCAAAGACAGGATGTTGTTTGTGCAGCACTTTTTATTTGCGGTCCTCCTCTCTTGTTGTCTGTGGTTGATTAAGAGAAGAGATTTTATGACAGAACACGTTCGCCTGTGAAGGGAGAGGCTTCATTTCACAAACCACAGAGAGACCACTATAGTTCAGTTCTATAAGCATGCCTAAAACCAGCTGAGGATTAAGATCTTTGTTTTTTCTGGACCATGAATACACACTGCCGGCAATGAGAATGAGAGCCAGGGTTTTCTTCTCTTTTAATCTGAATTTTCTTTGCATAAGTATGAATGATTTATTTTGAAAACCTCAACAGTATGTGTCAACAGCTTCAAAATGCAGTCAAAATGTGCATGTGAAAATATCATGTATATGACAGAATGATACATCAATCATTACACAGTGATATGTAACACTTGTTTTGCACTGTAGACCTTAGATGTTCCACATTTTTATAAGCAACCTCAATTTGGAGGATTTACGCTCCAATTAACAGGTCAGAGGGCTTTATTTATTTAGTTGCAACTCGTTGCTCGCTTGCAGTTTAGGTGCAGAGTTGCCAGTATAATAGATCTGCTGTGGGTCTGACTGTTTTACTCCATCCAAAAAGCCTCACATTTCACTGTTGAACACTGTCATCTTCTCCTCTGGCCTTGTCACAGTCAGCAGTAGCAGCCAAAACACTTTGATGAGTAAATTGGATGTTTTGAGCAGAATGGGGGATTTTGGCTTCACTGCATTTATGCATTCAAAGTAAGTGGCTGCTTCCTGAATTCTGCTCTAATTCCATCTTTTACTTTTCCAAGAGGCAGCTGGAACTATGCAATGCTTAGCTGAGTGAGAGGAATAAAGAGAAACAGTTAAAAGAGAAAAATAGACAAAGAAGAAAGAAAGAAAGAAAGAAAGAAAGAAAGAAAGAAAAAGAAAAACTGAAAAAAGGAGTGAGACTAAGAAACAGAGAACGGCACAGGCAGAAGATTTCCTGAGCTTACACTTGAGCTTGTGAAAAGTTCTTGGATATTGGATCCATCGCAGTGTTTTTATTTTATATAGCCTGAGTGTGTGAAAAGATAAGTCTTGCCAATCGTATGTTGCATGAGCAATCAGGTTTTGAACGATCCAGACATAATTTAACTTTTCCCATGAAGAACTCACATGCTATTGCACCACTACACAATGTCCAGGATGAGAACAGATTAGACAGCATCTCTGAATTTCTAACACACAAACATACAGTCCACACACAAAGATTTAAGAGTTCTCATAAGACCATATGAAATCGCTTGGCGAGCACAGTTTCCTGTGTTAACATATTTCCACTTCCAAAGGCAGGGCAGCCTCATATGGGAGGTGTCACCATAGCGAATCATTGCTTACTCCATAAAAACGTCACAGTCATTCCGTTTTCACCTTTGTTCTGATGATTCCGTCACAGGCTGAAAAATCTTCAGATTTATCATGTGTTTAACTGCGATATGTATTATTATTCTCACACACTGTGTACACAGGGCCCGTCCGTTGAAGCGATGCACCGCAGCGGCTTGAGGCTGTCTACACTGGACGTGTCGACGCAAACATTCTAAACCGTTTAATTCGTGTAGTAGCACCAGCGTGTGCAGCGCAAAATGGAACGCAACACCCGTTTATTGTCTTCGTGACAGACGCCCCACAACAGACACTTCCAGTGTCATTCATTTAGTTACGTTATACTATCATAACAATATTTTAGAACTTCTATTATTCAAATACCAATTGTCAACAATATAAAACATGTAACATGCAGATTAATTAAAATAATTTTTGTTACATTATTATATAGATATTTTTGAGCATTTCACCCAATCCCTACACCTAAACATAACTCTTCAACAATATAAAAAAGTAACAATCAGATAAAATTACAGTCACAATAATTTATTCCAAAATGACAAACAGCACTATAAAAGTATTCCAAGCAAGAACTCAAGGGCTAGCTCCATGTGAAAAACAGAGGGAAACCTTCCTCTCTGTGAAGACAGTCACATCCCATTCAAAAATCTACATCCAGACATTATAGCATCTCCCAACTGGTCATAAGACACATGAGAGTCATTGGAACTTGATGTTGTTGACATCAAAGCTATCCTAACTTTTTTTGAATGCTCGAATGAGTGTGGGTCTGGATCTGACTGTTACTGTGGATGGGAACAATGGAAATTAAAAAAAGACTTAAATGTGACATTTTGCTCCTAACACAAATTGAAACACAGCATACGAATAGAGGATAACTTTTATGATCATTCTATGGAGTTTTTCTCATTTTTGAGTCACAGATTGGACATTCTGAAAAATCCCTTTGTGTCCCACGGTAAACTGAACAAAAATTAAAGGAAAACATATGAGTAAATGATGTGAGAATTAATTGTATTTAAAAAAAAATGTGTAAAGTATTGCAATCATCTGAAATGAATATGAATACGGCATCAGAATGATATCTAAAATACCGACCATGGGTGACATTTTGTTGGTGCAGGCAAAAATTAATAGGGATGTATCAGTATAGGAGTGTATTCATCAAAGGGCTCATCCCTTTAAACAAACAAAAAAGCCCTACATGCAATGAACTGTGATTTGCTACTTACTAGTTGGTTGCATGTCGTAATAGGGGGAGGAAAATACTCATGCTTGATTGTAAAAGTCTGAAGTGTAAGATGAGTCATTAATATTTTTTTCAATTTCCTTGAAGAAAAAGACTGTTTATTTTAAATGCGTTCAGTACAGTATAGTCCTATCTGCTAAAAGTAATTTTGTCAACTTTTAGGAGTAAGCCTCAACTAGCACATAGATGGCTTTAAAGCTAATAGACATGGAGTAAAAGGCACAAATTTCAAAATTTTGATTTCATTGGGGCTTAATGGATTGTACGTACTGGACCAATTCATCATATCTCTTCCTTGCTATAACAGTGAAGCACCACGGGATTTAAAGTCATGATGTCTCTCCGAGGTTGATCTTTTCATAAAATTCCAATGAGAAAACTGTTCATACACAGGTATACTCACTAACTCTTGCACAAACCAGCTCTGTTTATCTTTTATCAGCAAATTTCACATAACAATTTTGTTTTGTCCTCCAACTTCTCTTTTTTTCAAGGGTAGCCTGCAGTCTCAGGGACTCATTGTGAAAGAATATGGTTAGAACAGCAACCCCAGATTACAAAAACAACTCTATTTCCTATCAAAATAAAATGTGCTTCCATGCTTTTGGATGCTTAAAGCCGATCCCTAATCTGAGTGTGGCCCAGATCACATGATTCAGGTTTAAATATCTTAAGTATTTAGGTATGGATCATTTAAGTATCTTAGGTGGCATGCAGCTTTGTGTGTTTTTGTGCAAAGACATGACCACTGAAGACTAATATTGAGATAATTTGGTGTGATTGTGTGTGAGTGTGAGAGAGAGAGAGAGAGAGAGAGAGAGAGAGAGAGAGAGAGAGAGAGAGAGAGAGAGAGAGAGAGAGAGAGAGAGAGAGAGAGAATGTGTGCCTACATCTGTATAAATAGAAGGTGTTAAAAGTTTTCTTTGCAGGAAGGCAATCACGATGAACCAGTCAGCACTAAGGGGTCAAAAGGAAAGACACTAATTTATTTACTTTTTCAGACCAGTGTTTTCCATGGTATTCCATTAAAATTTTGTTTTGGTAAGTACATGTGCTAAAAAATTATTTAACAATAAGCACAGAACTTTGTCACTGGATCAGATCTCTCTTTATCTTTCTTGCTTCCTCCAATCCTAAGTGAATTGCCAGTCATGTGAAGTTTATGACAGTTTATTACAAGAGGAAAATAAATCAAATGCATGGTGTCATTTTATTGCCAAGTATTAATTCAAATACCATTCTATTTAAAACAAAGCACCCACACACTCATGTTTTCTTAGCTATATAAATGAGGAAATACCAAAGACTTCTATTGTTTTTTTATATTTATTATAATGATTATAAAATGAACTTAACACAATCCCTATTTCACCCATTAATATATATTTTTAGAATATAAAAATAACAAAATGAACCACATTCCCTTTCAAAAAGCTACACTTATGATGCTTCGCTGAGAAAAGCGCTTTGGGAACAACTTTAGGTGTGACCAGCTGTGAATATCTGTGCAACAAGTCAATGAACATTGACCGGAATTTATAGCCTCTGCCGGTGTAATCATTGGATGCACCTGGGGCAGGGCTATAAATAGGAGCATCATCAGATCTTTTGCCTTCAGATCACTCTGTGTGTGTGTGTGTGTGTGTGTGTGTGTGTGTGTGTGTGTGTGTGTGATATCACGAGCCTGTCAGAACTTTCTTTCCTCTGTCAGGAGTTAGAATTTGTTAGGCAGTGTGCAGAAGACCTTTCTCTTTTTCTCTTCTTTCAAAAAAAATAAAAAAGGGGGGAAAAGAAAAAAAAAGAAAAGAAAAAAAATTACTGAAAGTCAGGGCAAACAATGTGTGTTCCCTTGTCTCCGCTCTATGGCTGAGAGGGACACGCATCAGTTTTGCTTTGTTTGTTTGGGGGAAGAGTATGCTGCTCTCGTGTTGGGGTGGGGCGATCTGCTTTCGGGCAAAATGCTTTGCGCTCGCCTCGCTTACTTCCGGGAGTCAGCGCCCACACTTCATTCATAGGGCTCTCGTATGGATCTGGCTGAGGAGTGAGAGACGGGTCCGTCCCTTTCACTCGTTCTCTCCCCAGACCAAGCTGGTCCTTCCCGTGATCTTGAAGTGTGCTCCAGCGCCTCTTCGGTTTATGAGGGGGACCTTGACCCTCTTGAGTCTGCAGACTTTGAGTTACACACCTCCGAGCATTCCGGGCATGATAGTAAATCAGCAGAGTAATTACTCAATGTGATTACTCGTGTGGTGGCCAGGCTTCAGTTAGACGCCACGCCAACAAGAGACCCCCAAACGCTCCAAGTTGGAGGATAGATTTCTGTCTGGTGGCCGGGGTAAGGGAACGCCTCATCAGTCCCTTCCATTCTTTGATGACCTCCATGACGAGCTCTCTCGTTCATGGAGGAAACCTTATACTTCCCGTGTCCACGTGCCCTCGACGTTGATATATTCGACTATCTTGGGTGCTGAGACAATGGGGTATTTGATAATGCCACCGGTTGAAGGGACACTTGCAGGTTATCTCTCGCCGGGTTCGGCATCATCACTAAAAAGACCCTCTCTCCCCACAAAGCCATGCAGGACTACCTCCATGCTAGTGGGGAGGGCTTATCAAGCCGCGGGTCAGGCTGGTGCTGCTCTGCACACTATGGCAGTGTTACAGGCATACCAGGCTGATCTGCTGAAGGACCTGAGTGCGGGTACCATGCTCGACGAGGAAGCTTTCTCTGAGCTTCGTCGAGCCACGGATTTATCTCTCCATGCGACCAAGCAGACAGTCCGTGCCATTGGCCGGTCTATGTCTGCTTTGGTCAACACAGAAAGACACCTATGGCTCAACCTATCGGGCATCAAGGACAAAGATAAAGTTTTCCTTCAATGATGCCCCGGTTTCGCATTCTGACCTATTCGGGGACGCTATGAATACAGTTATCTCCAGGTTCCAGGAGGCGAAAAGCCCCAAAAAAGCATTTGGGCAGTTTTTTCCTCACTGCACTCAGGGGGCGGGGCCATTGGCCACCCAGACCCACCCCGGTCCTGCTAGAAGGGTGGCTCAGAAGCAAAGTGTGGTGAGTCGTGCTTCCCCTCGTAAAGACTTGGGACAGGCTCATCACCCTCAACAGCACCCAAAGCAAGACCTCAGGGGAGTAATTTCTAAGAGGAAGAAACCCTGATGGTCTTGCGCCCAGCCATGTGGGGGTAGCTCCCCTCGGGACGGGGCACGTGTATCATCCACTTCGCCCCTCCTGGTACCCCCACGAAACCTCTCCATTCCCGCCGCCTCTGGTGCTTTGGGAGTTAGAGGCATCCAGCGAAAATTTGGGTGTACCGCTGTTTCCTGCCTTAGTCCAGGACGCAGAACACTCGACATCCCCTCAACAGGAAGTGTCAAAATTAATACCCATCTCAGAGAACCTGACAGCGTGGAAACTTCTGCCAGGTATTTCTATGTGGGTCCTAAGAACAGTAGAAAAAGGGTACAGAATTCAATTAGCTCGCCGCCCTCCATATTTCAACGCCGTGGTCCCCACTACTGTCAAACCGGAGCAGGCATGTCTACTGTGGAAAGAACTGCAAAATCTCTTGGTCAAAGGGTCCATAGAATGTGTTCCCCTTCCAGAGAAAGAGTCAGGTTATTACAGCAAATACTTCCTGGTTCCCAAGGAGGGTGGGTGGTTGCGACTGATCTTAGATCTTCGAGGCTTGAACTACTCAGTCAGGGTGTTCAAGTTCAAAATGCTAACTATCAAGACGGTCGTGTCACAAGTCCAACATCACGATTGGCTGGTCACAATCGATCTCATGGATGCATATTTTCATATAGAAATTCTGCCACAGCACAGGAAGTTCCTGAGGTTCGCTTTTGGGGTGAAGCCTTCCAGTATCTGGTTCTTCCATTCGGCCTAGCCCTATCACCCCGCACATTCACGAAATGCATGGATGCAGCACTGGCTCCTTTGCGACTCCAGGGCATCCGCATTCTGAATTACATAGATGACTGGCTGATACTAGCACAGTCTCAAGAACTGGCAGTTCAGCACAGGGATATTGTCTTAGCTAATCTGGTTTCTCTGGGTCTGAGACTCAATGTCAAAAAGAGCATTCTCTCTCTCACCCAGGGAATGACCTATATGGGAGTTATATGGAATTTGTTCACGATGCGGGCACAATTGTCTCCCGCTGGAATCATTTCCATTCAGAACACCCTGAGCAAAGTCAGGCTAGGTCAAGGTTGCACTGTTCATCAGTATCAATGAATACTAGGTCTCATGGCGTCTGCGTCCACGGTGATCCCTTTGGGCCTTCTGCACACGAGACCATTTCAGCTGTGGCTAAAAGCCAGGGGATTTCACCCAAGGGCCAGTCCCCTAAGGCAAATAAGGATTACGCGCCGCGGGCTTCGTTCCCTTTCTATGTGGTTCAGACCCCGGTTTCTTACCTTGGGTCCCACTCTAGGTGCATCTTGTCGTCGCAGGCTGCTAACGACAGACGCCTCCCTGACGGGCTGGGGAGCGGTCTTAAGTGGTCGTCCAGCCCAAGGGGAATGGGAGGGTCATCAGCTCGATTGGCACATCAGCTGCCTCGAGTTGATGGCGGTATTTCTGGCCCTGAAATACTTCCTCCAGCATCTGAGAGGCTGCCATGTCCTGGTGCGGGTGGACAACACAACAGCAGTCTCCTACATAAATTATAAAGGTCTATGTTCACGTCAGCTGAGTTCTCTGGCATGTCGGATTCACCTCTGGGCCCAGGGCAAGTTCCTGTCACTCAGGGCAGTTTATATCCCTGGATGCCTGAATGTGGGAGCAGATTTACTGTCCAGACAGGAAATACAGACGGGGGAGTGGAAACTCCACCCCGAGGTAGTGGAGCAAATCTGGGTGAGATTTTACAGGGCAGAAGTGGACCTCTTCGACTCTTCTCAGACAGCGCAATGTCCCCTCTACTTCTCTCTGAGTCACCCAGCCCCCCTGGGTCTGGACGCGATGGCGCATACATGGCCTAGAATGCGTCTGTATGCATTTCCCCCGGTTTCTCTGCTCCCGGGAGTCTTGGCCAGAGTTCGCCAGCAAGGGTCTTACCTCTTACTGATAGCACCGCGCTGGCCGAACAGGGTATGGTTCTCGGAGATAATGTCTCTCCTCAACGGCTCGCCTTGGCCGATTCCGAACAGGAGGAACCTTCTGTCTCAGGCACAGGGGACAATATTTCATCCCGGCCCGAGCTGTGGAACCTTAATGTTTGGCCTCTAAAGGGTACCAACTGAGGGACACAGAGCTTTCACCTGAGGTTATCGAGACCATTTTAAGTGCTAGGGCTCCCTCTACCAGAAGGATCTACGACAATAAATGGGGTGTCTTTGAAAAATGGTGCAGTACACATAATGCAGATCCAGTTAACTGCCAGATTGCTCCAGTTCTGGACTTTCTGCAGGAAAAACTGTCAGCAGGCATATGCCCTCCACTCTCAGGGTTTATGTAGCCGCCATTTCGGCTTAACACACCTTGATGGATGGGGTGCCGTTGGGGAGACATCCTCTACTCGCTCGTTACATTCATGGAGCTAGGCGACTGAGGCCTCCTGCTAGGATCAGGACCCCTTCATGGAACTTAGCAGTAGTCCTTGAGGGTCTGGTTGAGACCCCCTTTGAACCTCTAGAGTCAGCATCTGATAGACTTCTGACTCTCAAGATGGTTTTTCTTATGGCTATTACCTCTCTAAAGAGAATTGGGGACCTACAGGCTCTGTCTGTCTTGCCAGCTTGCTTAGAGTTTTCCCCAGGAATGACCAAAGCAATTTTGCACCCTCATCCTGACTACCTGCCTATGGTGCCTTTCTCGACCTTACATCTGGTCACTCTCAAAGCCTTCTGCTCCCCACCATTTACAACACCGGAGTAGGAAAGACTTCACAGACTTTGTCCAGTCCGTGCCCTTCAGACATATGTCCACCGCACTAGCCAGTGGCGTAAGTCAGGGAAACTATTTGTTTGCCATTGTAGCTGCAACAGGGGGGCGGCCGCCACCAAGCAGACTATGTTGCATTGGGTGAGGGACGCTATTGCCCTGGCCTATGAGGCACATGGTCAAGCTTTGCCAGTAGGCATCAGGGCTCACTCTACCAGAGGGGTCGCCTCCTCTGAAGCCTTGGCTAGAGGTGTCCCTCTGCAGCATGTTTGTGATGCAGCAGGCTGGTCCTCTCCACACACATTCATTAGAATCTATAGTTTGGATGTTCATACCACTCCGGGCTCTTATGTCCTTGAGTCGACATCTCAAGCTCATGTCTGAGACCTCTCACACTCTTTTGAGCACACTACACAACCGTAGGGGTTCCGGACAGCTACAGTGCGGCGGCGTGGGTATTCTCGTTCCCAAAGCATTTTTCTCAGCGCAGCATCATAAGTGTAGCTTTTTGAAAGCGAACGTCTCGGGTTACTTAAGTGTAACCCTTGTTCCCTGATAAAAGCAGAACGAGATGCTGCACTTCACTGCCGCACTGGGATGCCCCAGGACTGCTCTTCAGACAAAATACCTGACGATGCTCCTGTGATGCATCTATTTATAGCCCTGCCCCAGGTGCATCCAATGATTACACCGTCAGAGGCTATAAATTCTGGTCAATGTTCATTGACGTGTTGCACACATATTCACAATTGGTCACACCTAAAGTTGTTCCCAAAGCGCTTTTCTCAGCACAGTATCTCGTTCCGCTTTTATCAGGGAACAAGGGTTACACTTAAGTAACCCGAAACATTTCCAATTAAGGATGCCAACTGGGTAACACTTTAAAATATGGTTTTATTTGTTAACATTAGTAAATGCATTCGGTATCCTAAACTAACAATAAACTTTATTTTTCAGCAGCATTAATTAATCTTGGAATTTAAATATGTCACTTGGTTGATGTCTATGAATTTTCTCTCAAGATGTGTGAACCAGATCTTCTGGAGTTTGTGAGTGGGTGTACTGTATGTGTAGGTGTTTATGAGAGTGAAAACTCACATGTTTATCAGGGTGAAAGCGACCAAAAGGAAATTGTGGTAGCTTTTGTAAAATATTAGTTATTTCTCAGTGGCCGGTAACTGCAACATAATACATGGTTTAAATTAAACTGTAAAAATATTAGTCTCAACCTCAATGATGTAAGTGATGTAACTGACTCAGATTAAAGTCTGTTTACTGAAGAAAACAGCTTTTTTTCACAGTTTTCGCAGTTTCAATGTGGAGCCTGACTCATTTCAATTGTAATGCTGCGAGTGATGCAACTATCAATGCTGTTTTCAGAAACATGCAAGGGGGAGAATGCATATATATATATATATATATATATTTATAATAAAATATTACAAAATACACTTTCATGGCCAGCATTTATGACTAGTAAAGGTTCTCAATTCGCTCACCACGGGCAAGTGTCAAAATGTTCTTTTGGACCCTGCACACACATCTGACCTGACCTACTATATGCATGCACACATGCCTCACCTCACCTCTCCCTTTGCACTGACGCTAATGTAACTTGGCAAAGAGGACCATTTTTCTGTCACCGGGGAAGGTGTTCAAGGCCATGGACCACACATTCATATACTGGCTCATACGCACAGACTGCAATATAATTGTGAGTCTGTGTTTGTAAAGCTGAGCGGATAATGCCTCTCAGAATGGCTCTTGAGGACAGAGAAGCACAGGAACCATTGTCATTCATTCATTCATACAAGTACACACACACACACAAAATTATGTGTCTCACATGTCTGGGGGTCTGATGTTCTGACTGCAAGTGTTACAAATTTTAAGTTTTTTAGGGAAAGGGTTGAGGTTATTCTGTAGTAATTAAAATTCAGTTATAGGGAAAAGTAGCTCATGAAATATTTTAGAAGCTACTCAAAGTAGCTTATAAAAATGTGATTAATGTAAATGACATTGGAGTAGAGTTGGTCTTGATGGACTAGATCTGCTTTACTCACGCTGCTGGTGCTGCTGTTGCTGCTGTTGCTGCTGTTTGACATTAGTCAATATGCTTCTGCTTTTAGACAAGAGAGAAGCTGCTGCTGCTTAACATAAGTCATTATGCTGCTGCAGTTGGAATCGTGCTGCATCTGAAATGAGAAACATGCTGCTGCTACTGAACAAATCCACTTAAACCCCACTAGGTGAAGCCGATCTGGACAAGTGGAGCTGGGAAGGAGGAGGGCGAATGCTATGCAAGGCTGCGCTGCTGAACTTGAGTCAAAGCTGATGAGGTGAGTACAGTTTTTATATGTTTAGGAGGGTGTAATTGTACGATTGGTTTATGTAGAGGCATGTCGGGACCTGAACCTATCGGCCTGCGCTATGTAGAGTTTACTAACTGAACTTAATAGAACATTTAGCTTTCTATAAAAACAATGGAGGTCTCTGCTGCAACGCAAAGGCAAGACGGAATAACTATACATTTAGTCAAAACTGAGTTATAAATGAAATGGGATCTCTTAAACTATCATTTGTTCTGTGACAGATGGGTTTGGCTCAGCTTGCTCAGATTCTGAGAAAACAGTGGGAGCTTTTGAAGCTCTGAACTTTCTGGTATGTGTGCATTTACACTGTAAGTAAATGTTTGTGTGAATATTAGGAAGTAGTTCTGCCTTATTCCTTCGAATCAAATGGCCATCCAACAGATCAAGGTATACTTTCCAGGTGTAGTGGACAAAGAGGTACAAAGACACATGAAGCCAAAAGGGTACATAATTTTTTAAGTGCATGCATTAAGTGTTTATGGTTAATTCAAGACTAAAGGAATAATGAAATGAAGATGACTGATGAAAAAGAGTCTGGGGGAAATAGTGACAGCCCATCACTCAACTCCATCTGTGAATCACTGTGTGGGGTCTCATGGCTTGGACATGTGGGGCTGCTACCAGCCCTGCTCACATGTCTTCATGGATCATTTAACTCTCCCATCAACTCACAGTAGATGGAGGAATTCTTATCTATCAAAACATCTTACCCACTCAGATATAACAAAACATTTAAAAAACACTGAATGTGGTTTCATTATATAATACAACTCTCTTGCTATTTTATTATTAATATAATTGTTATTATTATCATATCAGAAGTTTGGATTCATTTAATTTCACAACTGAAATCCAGCAAGTAAGCTATTAGTATTTAACAAGAAGACAACCACACATATGTATCTGTGTGCCTGAGTGACAAACCAGATGAGGTTACAAAAGGTTGAAAAAAGTCCTCAAAAACATCAAAAGGGCATGGCACTGAGAGGTTTGCTTTGAGCTGCAATGTTGAAAATAAGTCTTATCGCTTTACCCAAAATTCCTAAATCTCTACACATGCCTTTATACTGTTAAAAAAAGGACAATTAACAGTACAAACAATCTTCACCTCTTTACATTGCTTGCTATACCAATACTGTTTGTAGTCCAGTTCTAGTCATTTTAAAAATGAGAAACCAAATATAGAATAGAATGTTTTACATTTAATTCAGTTAAACTGAATGGATAGAAATCAGCTGTTTTAAATTTAGTACCAATGTGTTAACAGCTGACTGAGATCAATTCTATATAAAAGGAATCTTAATACTGATATAAGAAACAATTTAACTGAATGGCTAGGATTTATGTGTGTTTTGGTACAGATTTGTGGTTTCTATGGCTCCTTATGAAGCAAGTGGGCTGTATTTCTGAGAATTCTGAAACAAAATCAATCAGCATATTTCATTACACACACACACACACACACACACACACACACACACACACACACACAGTCCAAAGGGTTTTTTAATACAAGACAGATTATGCTGCCCTCTTCTGTCACTTTATCATACTGCAGCTATCCACCGCTCTATGACACAAACTTTAAATTAAGATGTACCACATATAGTCTAATTCACACTTTAAATCCAGAGCATATTATGCTTTCACTTTTTGAGAATGACACTAATAGACACAAAGGGATTTCTTTCTTTCTGATAAGTGGTGTTCTGTAAACCTCGGCACATTCCCTACGTGACCATTATCTGTCAGGGGTCAGATGTCAAGAATCATTATGAGTAACACAATCATGTGGGGTGACCCACTGATTCCTTTCATACACTTCAATCCCAGTCAAAGGCGCAAAAACACTAAAGTATCAATCAATTAGAATCTCCTTGAAAATCAGGATAATATAGTAGACTGTGGTTTGAACGTTTTGATATGTATTGTGCCATATGTAATTGGTTCAGTGGAACTGTCTCTCATTCTTGTACTCCTCTCTTCAAAAATATTTATGTGTGGGTGTTAGATGTCATTTCTCTACATCTGTTTGCAAGTAAAAGCATGCATTTGTGTTCTGAGTTGGTGTATATTTCATTTGAACCGTATTTCATTTTTAAAGTTTGACTCATGCCCCCTCAACTGTGACCCCATGTTGCGTAAGGCTGAGGAAAGTTCAGGAAATTCATTCACAAAATGAACGTAGCTCACATGCACACACTATCTAAATGGGGAAATACCATATACGACCAAAAAACAGTATTTGCTTTTTAATGAATCGATTGTCTAATTGAGGATGCCCTTCAATCTCCCCAAAGGGAGTTTTTGTCAGATTTACCTCTTAAATTAGAGAACAGCAAGAAAGCATATAGCAATTAATAGAGGAGGGGAGAAAAAGAATAATGGTATTGAAAAATAGTGTTTTATATCTCTTATCAGACTTAATCTTTCTGGTATTAGTAGTAAAAAAAAAAAAAATATTCTTTATGATGTACCTTCTCATATACCTTCTGACATTTACAATGAAAAAGTTTTTTCACTGTTCCCATTTTGATTCTTGATGTACTATTACACAGAGAACAGTATCAGAACATAGAAAGAGCTGGTCCGGCACTGCATATTGAACCAAAATTAAGGACAGGGACATCAGGCCTGTTTATGAGGTGCAGAAAAAGGACAAAGATTGAGGTCCATGGCACCAAGATCGCATAAGATATGAAACAAAAACTGAACAACTTGCTCCAAGAGGATTGTCTATGTAATTAGTGTTTTGTATTTTGCTTTGGAGAAAAGCTATTATTTAGCATACTACTAACAAAAATGTTCTCAAACCCCAGCAATGAACCCAATGATTTCTGGATGAGAAGTCAGAGTAGCGCACAAAATCATTCAAAAACACATGCGGTTTGAGGGGAATAGTAACTCTTTTATAAGTCCTACAGGGCTTGCAAATGCTCTAAAGTTTATTTAAAACCAGTAAAAGATCTTGACAGAGCTTGGCCAGGAAACACACCTAGTCCCCCTAGGCTTATTATACAGCAGAATCAAAAGTCCAGAAGATAAATCCCACTTCTCCTCTCAACACTTTCCAGAGGCCCTCAGTTCAGGTTGTTTTCTCTGATACTACAGCCATGCTTTGCACTACAGTCTGTTTTTTAGGTTTATGGTGTCATCTAGTGTCCAAAGATCAGCTGCGGCATGTTTGTATGGGGAGGTGGTGCAGAGTCCCCCTAAAATATGAATCCACATGAAAACATAGATCCATAAAATAAACTTCTAATAATGTAATTTGTTAAGCCATAAATGTATTTACTACCATTTAGTACTATTTATTATTATCATTATTACAGTTATTTAAAATAAGCTTGATAAAAAAATTATAATAATTAAAAACTATTAAAATATAAAGGTCTGCAATTTATAAGCTCACAGTTCCGGAAACTGATGGAATGACAAAATTGTGATTCATTATTTTAATCCACTGACACTCCTAGTTTCAATGAGAAAGTGGACAGTGGGGGGTCTTGGAGTGAAAAAGGTTGAGAACCACTGACTTCAACAACTCAATTGTCTTATGTTTAAAGAATAGGCTCTGTTGCACCAAGAATAACCATAGCTTTCTCTCCCTCTCCTTCCTGGGGTTCTTAAAACAACACTTATCATTATGAAACAACATTTTATTTAGATTTTGATCTTCAGCAAGTAAACATAAAAGTAATAGTTCACCCAAAAATGAAAACTCTCTCATCATTTACATCCCAGATGACTTTCTTTCTTCTGCAGAACACAAACAAAGAAGTATAATTTGTTAACATTTTGCACCAATTATTAACCCTTATGTTATGTTCCAGTCATTTTGACCCAGACAACATTTTTTCAATTTTTTTTCTTTTTTTTATTAAATCAATTTGAATAAAATTCCTTGTCTTTATTCTCTTTGTAAAAATAATTCACAATAGAAGGTTTTGAAAAAAATTCATTAAAAAAAAAAAAATCTTTTTTCTTTTTGAAAGGTAGCGAGGGGGGCCTTTTAACCCAAACATAGGGTAAAAGGCCCCCAGGGGGGTTATATTAATATAGTGTCGATACTGGGGTAATAGTTTTAGGGAACAATTTGTCAACTTGAATATACTTTTGAGACAGCAAGAAGCTTTTTTGAGATTTTGCGTATTTTCAAATAAGTACTTCAGAAAAGGGTGTATAATTTCTTGTTAATTTCAATCACATTTAACATTTCAGAAATTCTCAAGTATTCTATAAGCAAATTAATCTTGATTGTCAACAAATCTACTCCCTCCTCTTAAGTAAAACAATGTGTTTTATGAGGGCCTTTAGCCCCTGCAAAAGTGGGGCTTTTTACCCCAAATACAATTCTTTCACTTATTGGATTGTTTCTGATATATATAATCATGTTGAAAATAATTGAAAATGACAAATTTTTATTTTGTCTCAAAATAAATGTGATAATTTCCAGGATATTCATTGGCTACATAAATGTACAACATTTTTTAAATAATTCAATATTAGATCAATTGACCTTAAAATCACATTTTAGACTTTACATGCAATGAACTCATGGATCAGGAAAATTTTCCAGTGTATAGTGACAAACAAGTTTTTAGGAAATTCCTGTGCTAGTTTATGATGCTATTTAGTGTTTTGGGAGAAAATAAAATCAAAGGAACCTTTTCCCCGAGGAATGCGTTGTACCCTATTTCAAGGTGCTGGGTTTTGATCTAACACTGGGATTTAACACAGTGGACTGTTAAATCAATGCTTTACTAGTATGTCACAATAATGTAATGTATTTGAGTTAATGGTTCGGTGGGGAGCCCGCCCATGTGTGAAAAGGTGAATTTAGCACTTAAATTTCGACCTGATTAAAAAAAATAAAAAATTTAACTAAACTTGGCTTGGCTTCAGAGGAATTGAAATATTGGCACAAGTGATATGGATGACTTTTATAGTGTTTTGGAGCTTGACAGTCACAACCACAATCCTCTCAACCCTTATTTTTCACAAATGGAAAAAGTCATACTAGTTCAGAAAGATGAGGGTGAGTACATTACAAACATTTAAATTTTGGTGTGAGCTAGTATATTTAAACTTGCTGCTGCAAGCAGTATCACTTTTTTGTTCTATTTTTATAAATATTTTATAAGAATTTATAGGCATAATTTAAATGTCATGCATTTATGTGACAGAATACAGAAAATAACAGAACAATATATGCTTGTTGATAAGACTCGCAGACTTGAGTGAAATTTAAGATGACATTTATTTGATGAAAACAATGTAATGCCTTTCTTTTTCCTTTTTGTAAGCCCCATCTGGCAGTCCTAAGAAGTTCTCGGAACCGTCATATCCTGCGGGAGATAGGAGGAAGGGGCGAGGAGACTACCCTCTTGCAGGAGGTGTCTCAACTGGTGGTGGTGGGGTGGTGGAGGTTGCCGTTTTAGCACTGAAACAGCAATGTGATATTGTGAGCAGACTTATAAAGCAATGGCTTACATGCGATTGGCTAAGAGTTACCTAGCTAATGTTACGATGATGTACAGCTTCTAGTCTTCCAGCTTGAACTACACAGCGCTTACATTTCCGATTTCTTTTCTTTTCGTTTTCTTGTTTCAAAGGAAGGTGTGACCAAAAAAAATTAGAACCACAGATATTAATTATCTAAATGTATTTATTACATATATTATATTTATGATTTTAATATTTTATATTGCAAATGTATGTATGGCATAAGGTATATGTATAATTGGGGTAAATATTGATATTGATACATGCAATTAATTGTTTTTAATTTGTCTAATTTATAGGCACATAATGTAATTAATTCAATCAAATTTGTTAAAACTGATTTGTCAATTTTCAAATTTGTCAAAAACTAGGTGGTTGCCATTAGATACTTTAAATCAGTGATTTAGGGCAGTGGTGGCTCAGCGGTTAAGGCTCTGGATTACTGACCAGAAGGTTGGGGGTTCAAGCCCCAGCACCGACAAGACACCACTGTGTGGCCCTTGAGCAAGGCCCTTGATCCTATCTGCTCCAGGGGCGCTGAATCATGGCTGACCCTGCACTCTGACCCCAGCATAGCTGGGATATGTGAAAAATAAATAATTTCACTGTATATATGCAGAAATGTATGTATAATGTGTGACAATTGGCCAATTAAATTATAATTAAATTAAATCTTAAAAAACCCTAGTGCCCACCCTGTGTCCCACCAACCACCTTGCAGGGCACACCCAACTTCTGGATGCAATGATTCCCTGGAATGAACTAGCAGCCCCGCTCCACCCTGCATCCCACATCTAGATTCCCCTTATTCAATGGAGACTGGATTCCCTAAACTGGAGCCAGGTACCTGATAGCTCTGCACAGAGTGCTGCACCTGAGCTAGGAACTAATCTAAAACAAATGGCAAGCACCTTGAAATGATGGCGGGATTGGATTAATTTCAAAAATAATTTTTAACCCTCACTTTACATCACATTAAATGATGCACAAAATCTGTAATCACAATAAAATACCAATTATCACACTATTGCACCCCACCCTACCCTGTCAAACACACACTTTCCACCCCATTCGCCTTGCAGAACATTCAAAAAAGTGTTCTCGAGTGAGTCCTCACCCAAAGACAAGCAACTCTGGAGAAACATGGGCTTTATATAGCCGCAAGACGTTCCATCACTAGTTCCAAGCATTATGATGTTACAAAGGGCCAGTTCCAGATTCCATGACAACTAGTGGAAGAGACAGATGAGTGTATGCGCAGGGTCAGTATAATCAATACTTATCTTTACAAAATCGAACTGCAAAACAAGGCATAAACAGTTTGGATCTACTGTTTTTAACTAATAAATCCAGATAAGTTTTGAAGTATCAAGACGTGATGATAACCTTGATTGTTTATGAAATTGATGTATATTTGATCATGTTTACAGATGCACAGTGTCAACCAAAAACAACTTAGGTGTAATATGAGCTCTAATTAAATGCCACAAGACAAATAACTGAAAGTGACAAAAAACAAAAAGAAATCAGCATGCGTAAAATAGGCATAAGTAAATAGTACTCCATAATCTCCTTATTTTATTCATGCTCCGGTACATTGCTGGTAACTCGCTTGGAAGTAGATACCACATCCTGTATATTATATCCTGAAATTCCACACCTTGCTGAAAAATGCTCCAATTTGACAGATATCCAGAAATAAGTAATGAAAGATTACTTTGCGCAGTACTTTGCGTTTAAAGCCATTTGAATGGCACATGGCTTTTCATGTTTTCTCAAGAATAATCTGTGAATAATTATTTTCGACACTCAACTTGAAAAATGCAGGAAGTGCATACAATATGAAAATATGAGGGGAGGAGGAAAGCAGGATCCCTTTAGCCTTATTATCATTTTATTAATTTACATTATGAGGGCAGCTCATTGGGTAGGACTGTCGGCTCACAGTAAGGAAGTCCTGGGTTCTAGTCCAAGAGCCAAGAAAAGGCTCAACTGGGCTTTTTTGTCTGGAATTTGTGTGTTCTCCCCATGTTCGCGTGGGTTTCCTGCAGGTCCTCTGGTTTCCCCCACAGTCCAAAAAGACATGCAGTTTCAGTTAATTGGAGACCCTAAATTGCCTGTGTGTGTGTGTGTTTCACTGTGTGGAACCAGCTACCTGTCCAGGGTGTTTCCCTGCCTTTGGCCAAAGACAGCTGGGTTAGGGTTCAGAACTACCCACAACCCTGCATGGGACAAGTGGCTATCTAGAAGATGGATGGATGGATATTAATGAGGCAAGTATGCTAAATATGCTATTTAATACATCATGGAAATGTAATTTACACATAGCCTAATAAAGCTTAATTCTTGTAAAAGTGTGGTTCTTTGGAAAATAAAAACTGTGATATATAGTATACAGTATTATTATATAATATATTATATAATATTATCATATTATAATGATCATATATGAATGTATGTTTCCTGTTTTTATTTGTTTTTTTAAAGACCCACACTTTTACAAATGTACTGCAGCAAAGTGCACCACAAAGGCTCTAGAAAATCTAATTAAGTTATTGCAGGGACGTCACTAGGATTGGAAGACAGGGGGGCTTAGCCCCCAGGGTATTTGTAACTTGCGTTTGCAAAATCTTTGCACTCACATCTAGAGCTACACTTATGTAGTAAACAACCAGTCAAGAAACCAAGATGTTAACAAGTAAAACGTGACAGACATATCCTCTTCTTCCATTTCTACTCTGTTAAAGAAAAGTTACTGTAATGTTAGCTTTTAGACACATCAAAGCTGCAAGTGATGATTTCTGCTTCTGTTGAAGCCACCAGTCCGCATCATTTCAACATTATTTCCGGTCATTCTAGCTCTAACGCTCTTAACTGGGAGCTTTGTACCTGACCGAGGAATTAGCACACTGCTATTCCTCGAGGGGCTGTCAACAATGCGTATTGTTCAATGGTGAGCGGAAGGTGAATGAAGTGTCAATGGAGGAAAGGATGCGCGCGACAGCGCACGCGTCACACCCCCGCCTTCAATTAAAACATCTCAGGGTTCGTCTGCGTACGAGCGAAGATGGCGACAGAGTAAAGGAGACCACGGGAAGATGTCAAGGCCTCTACCGTCAAACAAAGCTCTTCATCCCGCCTAAGAGATGCCCGTGAATGACTAAGATTTGGATGAGTACGATGTGTTTTCAAGGCGATGCGGGGTAGGTGATGGGGAGTCTCGCAGCATGTGCTTTATTATGCACTGTCTCGGCAATTCAGACGCAGGTGTTTTCAGAGCAGATACATTTTGAGCATCATGTGAAAGAGATGCTTCGATCCATCATGTAACCGCCGCGTTGGGCAACGTCACGGGGGAAATATTGCGGAGGAGTGAGCTCGCGCTTTTGCCTCCCCCTCTAAAATATGATCACGGGCACCTGGCGGTGTGGAAGGAAACTTGACGCCCCGTTAGAAATCTGCTGCGTGACCGAACCTATCGACAAACCGTGCGCGGAGCCGGAGAAGGTGCAGAGATGGCGCATGAGCCTCGCATCACTGCTGTTTTTCACGGCGCTTCTGTCTGATCACCTCTGGCTCTGTGCGGGAGGCAAGCTCCGCTCGAGAGACCGGACTCACCGGAGAACGTGGAGCAACGCGAGTCACGACGCCCAGACGGGCCTACGCGATGAGGACTGCGGGGTTCTCTTGAGCAATCTGACAGAAAACGGGCCGGAGTGCGTGGAGGCTGACGCAGAACGCCGCGCGCCTCTGGAGTCCGCGTGCTCTACGCTTTACCGGCAGAAGAGCGGCGCAGTGGGCTCATCCTATTCTGTACCGGTGCCCACAGTGCCTCCACACGCGTTTTTAGAGTACTTCCGGAATTTTAGCTTGTCGTTTTGCGACGCGTTGACAATAGCGGACCTGCTGGAGAGCATGGCCAGCCCGGACGGGATGAACTGCAGCCTGGTCCGTGTCATTCGTGACCTGTTCAGCGGCGGACCGGAGGACGGGGATGTGTGCAGCGCATGTGTGCACGCTTACATCCGGCTCGACCAACACGCTCAGGAAAAATATGAGGAGTTTGACATCCTTACGCGCAAATACATGGCGGATGACTACTCCGTGCGGGCGCACACTCACCTGTGTCAGGTGAGAAACAAAGTGCTCTTGCTGTTACTACCACCAGCACTCGACTTTGTTATGTTTTTCTTCTTTTCTGTCCCACACGCAATTAAATGCTTTTTTATGGATTGCTGTATGTTACTGTATGTATTGCTTGATATTTTAGTTATAGCTTGGTGGGTTACATACAGAATAAATGTATCGTTGTGTGTATGTGTTGCAGGCTGTGTATAAAGCCTGGCTTTGTGCAGAATATTTTCCGGTTCCCCAGCAGCAATGTGTTAGGTGGCTTCCATGCAAGCACTACTGTGGAGAGGTCACAGCCAGCTGCCCCTTCATTCTACCTGACAACGACCGACTGCTGTATGCCGGCCTGCCCAGCTTTCTCTGTGCAGGTAAACATCAGTCAACACAGGTAACACAGCACATGTTATTAGATATTTATCAGACACTTTTATCCATACATAGTTTATTGGTCCCCCTGGATCAAAATGGGATTAAATGCCTTGCTGAAGGGCACAATGGTGATCGTTCCTTGATCACTCTTTCTGGGTTTTGAATTTAAGAATATTTCAGTTACAATCCCAGACCTCTAATGCTTACACCATCATAATCAACTGCTACTACAGGAGCTATGGCACTTTGTATCTGTAAAGGGATTTATAGAACACATGAATAACCTTGTTGTTCACTCAGGTTGAAGAAAGACTAGCTGGAAGGCTCAGTGGTAACAGCTAGAATAGCATTGACAGAAAATATTTATTAAGGGGCAATATTTGACCCTGGAATTGATTTTCTGGGGCTTTGTTTTTTTTTTTTTACATTTTTGAGGGCACATTTTTTTCCCTAACAGTATAAAATCTCACAGTGTATCATCCTTTTATCTCATACACCTCATTAAATAATTGAAGTTTTAAAGTGATCATGACATAAGGAAATACATTTTCCTTTATATTTTTATATGTAAGAGTTTATTGTACTATAGAAACTAGGGATGCACCGATACCACTTTTTTTCTTCCGATTCCGATACCTGAAATCTCAGTATCGGCCGATCCCAATCTGATACAGTGTTGTTTTTTGCATATCTGTTTAGAATATCTTTACATTATTGTGTGGAAGTAATTGGGTGTGCTCTTTAATATGTAGAGAAACACAAACCTCCAACTACACATTATTTCATTATAAATGTATAGCTTATTAAGAAAAACATTATTGTTAACTATTCTACTGGATAATGTAGCAACAAATCAACAGTAATTCCAGTATAAGTCTTCAGTAGAAAAGAAGCAGTTTTCTTTGCAAAAAAAATTAAACATGTATCTGGACTTTTTTTTTGTTCAATTTAGTTGTAAGATATCAGTTCACTTTTCATTCACACAGTTATTTATTGGAACCCATTCAACTTAAATATTGTAAAATAAATTATTATTCTTATTTCTATTATTATTGCCTTTTAGAATTTTAAATACAACAGTAATATATTTCAGTTATGTACCTTTAACTTTAAAACCCTCAGGCTTTTATTTTGACATTCTGACCTAGGGATGGGCGATACCACTTATTTTCTTTTCCATCTGTTACCAAGTATTTTTAGGCCAGTATCGCCAATATTGATACCAATACCTCTAATAAATTGAATTTTTTAAAATTCTTTGGATAAAATTTGTAACTTAAATTATTTCTAAAATATTTTCTATATTTATAGGCCTAAGCAGACAATTATTTGGCTGCTTTGTTTACCTTTTAAAAATTAGTAAGTATAAGCCACATATAAAACCACAAAATTAACCATAGATATTATTATATGGTTATAACTACTAAAAATAAGTTACCATATGGAAAATACAGTAATGCTGTAGTAAAACCATGTTTAATTGTATCAAAACCTTGGTTACTGCCTAAAAAATAAAATAAAAATAACATGGTTACTACAGTCACGGTTAATAAGTGTATCATGTATTAATGAGGATTTAAGATCATTATCAATGTTTTAATACCTCTTAATTTAAATAAACCAGTAAAAATGGTCACACAAGCCCATTATAATACATGTCATGTCTAGATTTGTCATTACTTAGTGTGAATAACTCCAGATGCTGTTTTTCTGTCATTACCTCAAAAAAACAGTGCTCCCTATTTGAATGAGCGCTGTGACTGAAAGGGTGAGCGCTGTCTGACTGATAGTGTATTTTAGCCTTTCTGTGCTGCAAGATGAGCGGAAGAAAAAAAATAGTTCCAGTGCCATACAATAATTAATTCATATAATTATTCTTTTCCACTTCAAAGCTTAAGAGATGCATTAATATTCATGATATCTAAACAATAAGATCACTAGTTAAAAAACAACAACTTCAGAATCTATATTTTTAAGTGAGGATCTATATTCTTTATACCACATCAGTATCAGAAGTATCGATACTTTAGTATAGATCTGCCCATCCCTATTCTGAACTCTCCAGTAAGTTCTGTCTCTGTTTGTAGGCAAGTTCACAGTAGTTTAATTCGCTTCTCATTCAAATTCTTGTAAAATGCTCCTCTGATGCCATTCTAAATGCATATTATAAGTGAACCAAACTATTGAGCATTTACATCCGAGATGTTCGTGAGTAGCACTCAAATATTGCGCACCACGAGAAGGCTGAAAATAGCTGCGAGTGCCTCACCAGCCTGTGCATCATGCTTATGTGCGTGTGTGAACAGAGCAGCACCATTCACTAACACGCTGACACTACAAGTGCAAACTATATATTTACTTATTAAACACAGGCTTTTGTCTGAAAACGTCAGTATCGGAGCTGATACCGATCCAGGTACATCCCTAATAGAAACATACTGTAAGTTTTAGAATTCAAAACTTCCTCCTCACTTAAATAAAAACATGTGTTGAAACTAAGCTGCCAAAAGAGCAAATTCTCTGCTTCCTCCACATTGTGATGTCACACTGTGGTAGATATTTGCATCTGGAGCCATACATTAAATTAAAAAAAATTCTCCTGGAGAATAAACTGTTTATTATTATTTACACAGACAGTTTTCGTATGGATAATTATTTAAACAAAAGCTAAAGCAATCATACTGTATATTTGTGATTTGGTTTATAAAATCTGCAAACTTGGATAATGAGTAGCCTAAAAATCTCTGTCTTTCTTACCACAGTAAAACGAAATTGAAAGGGATTGGAACTGCATACACCATAATAATAAGTGGTCCCGCACCAACATGAATTCGTCATGAAGAGATGACTAGAAGCTTTTTTTTAATTAAGAAAAAATATAGTGGAGAGGAAGTCTTCTTCACAAGATCAAGGAATGTGTCTGATGATTTTATTTTCAACAAAGTCATCTCAGTGCTGGCTTGTTTTGAGTTTGATTCAGATACTGCTTAAAATGATGTGGGCTAATAAAAAAAATATAAAACAAATCTAATTTGGATGAATTAATTTTCAACGAGTTCATTTCTGACCATACTCTAATAAATAGTTTTTATTCCAAGAATGTAATGTAGGCTATGCTTTAAAAATTTAAGAAATGAAGACATTCTCCTTGCACATGCTGTATCATTCAGCCATAGCCACTCAAGTGATATAAGATTAATTTGGCTGAAGCCACTGATCTAGAGTCAGCTTTTCCGTTCTTAATAGTAATACATTTCTGAAGTGGGGTGGGGTGGGGAAACTTATCCCTGAGTGACAATGGGAAATTTCTACAGTGGCTATATTCGTTGATAGCCCACACATCATGTCAGGGTAAGGTTTAGCCTCCCCCAGCATTAGAAATGCTCCTCCTATGTCTGACCTCCTCCACCAGTGTTGTAGTCAAGACCACCTAAACCGAGACCAAGTCAAGACCAGTGTGTATCGAGACCGAGACAAGACCAAGACTTTTAGGGGTTGAGTCAAGACCAAGACTAGACCAGTGTGAGTCCAACACTGCATGGCACACTTATGATAAAATGTGAACTGAAAGATCCACATTCCCATAAAAACACCAGCAGAAAACAAATGAAAATTTATCTTCATTCAACTCATTTATTGCTGCGTGTGTGTGTGTATCAGTGTACTATGAGAAATATCTTGATGAAATAATCAAAAGGCGCTGCAGAGGTGAATTTTATGTGTGTGAATTTTCCTTCGTTTTCTATGAGCTAACAAATACATACAAACACTAAGGACCTGAAATCAACTTAACCATCTTTATTCAACACTCCTTTTCAAAGTTTTACCATTCACCGAAAACAATAAAATTTCAAAGCATCACATCAGGTTTTCTGAATGACTCTTCCCATAGAAACCAACATTAGTTACAGATCTCCGACTAAAGGCATTCCAATGCCAGATGCTCGGAAGATGGCATTAAAGGAAACAAAACTGCAATGCTCCGGTTAGCTTAGCAGGTGTTTGACTATCACCAGAGATGTCGCCTATCAACCCAATTCATAAACAATCTGCAACGCTAGCATTTTTGCTACATTACCAAAAGAGATTGTAATTTACTATGTTTTGAACTCCTGCTACTCTGCTTATATTGTTTAAACAAGCTTTATTCATGTAATGTAGGAACTTTTAATAATTTATCGATATTAATTAATAAAAGCTAATGTTTATCACTTATTTTGTACAACTTGCTGTGTGCCGACATGATTGTGTGATGTCACACACCTTCCTCTCGGAAATCGCAGTTTAAAATTTCCGTACAACTTTCCAAGTGGAAGTTACGACTTCAAGTGGCATTCCATGGCACTTTTCCCAGTAGGAAGTTGGAAAACACAACTTTCTGAGTTTAATGAAATGCAGCAAGAAGCAGATTGCTAACGTTAGCTAGCTAGCTTTGCTAGCATCACTTACACTTTGCTTTTCTTTCTTTATGCTTACTTTTTAAGTGCAGATAAAAGTTTGACGTGGTCCCAGCCGTCTCGTTAATATTGCACTGCAGAATTTACACACTGCTGTGTTTTCATTTGGACGCTTTTTTGCAGATGAATTCTTTGTGGTTTAGGTCAGTGTTTCTCAACCTTGTTTCTGTCACGGCACACTTTTTACGATAAAAAAAATCCCACGGCACACTACTATACCACATAACCATCATCGATAATTTTCCTTTTCAAGAACTTGTCCATGTTGTCTGTCATAGTAGTGTGAACATAATTTTTGGACGCTGTATAATGAGGTCTCAGATGCCAAGAGCACTAATTAGATGTGGAAAAAACAACAAATTTGTGTCTTTTCCAATTTGTAGATCTGTTCTTGCAAATTAATTCTTGCAACGGCATAGCGAATAAATTAATTATTTATTTACTGGTTTTTTTTCCTGACTATAAGTCACACTGGGTCAAAATCAGAGAAAAAAACCCCACATAATACATTCTGACAGAGGTTGGATCCAGCAGGGACTATGACCCGGGAGCAGCCGCCCCACCTCCATTCAGCGGTTCAGATGTCAAACACACTTTGTGAAGATTACAGTACCTCAGAATCTACACATCGTATCACAGGGTTTTTTGGACTTGCTTTTAGTAATCGTATGTAACATTTTATCATATTCTTTTTATGTTTCATGAGAGAAACTTGACAAGTAAGCCACATCTGTTCATAACATCTGTAACTCTATGCTGTGCACAAATAAACAGTGTTTAGTCTTTGAGTAAAACAATACACCTGTTGTATTCTGTTCATTCATTCGGTTCACTGGCTGAATGTTTTTACTACAAGTGTGATGATGAAGCATCATTTTGTGTGCATGTGCTGCGTTTGACAGCGGACTAGAGTTTGTTAGAACAATAATATTATGATGGACAACATATTTAAACTGGTTGCATAAAATACTTTGTAATGGAAAATAAACTGAATTGGCAACTTTAAAACTCTTCTACCGTCTCTATGCCTTCACTAAAATACTGGGGGGGGGGGGGGGTTATTTTGAGGAATTTGATCATTTTCCTTGGCACACTTGACAACCTTTCACGGCACACTAGTGGGCACAGTGGTTGGGAAACACTGGTAGCCAAATTGTATTACAGAAGATTTGTCTGACATCTCTCAGACAGCAACAGTTTCTTCTCCTGTCTCCCGCATGCGTGTGAAATGGGCATGGAGGGGTGACAGCAGTTAACTGTAACAAAAATTTCAAATTAGAAATGAGTCAAGTTATTACTTGAATTTGAAGCAGGAAGCTTTACATCCAATCATAGTAATGATGTTAACAAATAAATCAGACAATGCACAGGCAATTTAGTGATATCCCCAAAGTTGTGGCCTTGATCGGCCTTGAAATAAAATCAGAGTCCTCTTTGTCTGAGACTGAGACAAAACAGAGTAAAATTGCAGTCGATTCCGAGACGAGACCTTCAGAAAGTGGTCTCAAGACTGATCTTGAGTACTACAACACTGCCCTCCACAACAACACATCTACTTTGCCATATCACTTCCGTAGCCATCAGCGGTGAGCAGTGAGATGGCAAGGAGAGAGCAGATTAGTCAAGAGCAGAGAGCCAATCACAAACATGTTTACTGTTACATGTAAGTCTTAAAAGAGAAGCAGCATCAAAATCGAGTGTTTCTGACAGAGGGTCAGAATTCTGCACATTTTTTTTACTTGTATTACAAGTGAACCGCAAGGAACATTTTAAAATAATAAAAAAAGCATGTCATAACCCCATTAAATCTGAACAGTAATTGCTGTAAAAACCTGTAGAATCAATTCAAATACAAAGGAGCTGTAGTTAATGCACCAACTTTCATAAAAAATATAACTGCACTGCTAGAATACATTAACTGTAAATCATTTTTATAAAACACACACACATTTTAAATATCAGGAGTATTTTTGCCCCAAGTCCTGATAAGTTTCTGCTAGGTAACTCAGTGTTTCTCTCCTTCTCCTTATCAGAACTGCAAGAAGAGTCTTTGTCCATTGAAGGTCCAAATTGCTGTGATGTCAGATGGAGTGGGTGTGACTCGGCTGTGGGGGCTGCGTGTGCTTTGGCACGCCTCCCGGGCTCATTTTCTTTGGATAGGAGGTTATCATCAGGTGCTGCGTCGTGTACAAGTCGTCTCCATGGCAGTAAATTTAAACTGTGTGTGCTTGTTCTCTTCTTATTGCAAACTGTCATCACTATAACAACCTTGCAGCATTGCAGCACTGGCTCCTTGGAGACCATAGTACCTCTAGATGAAGTTTCTATGAGGGAGGAGTAAGGAACTGTAACAATTCCCTCCTAAATGGAAGACGTGCATGCTGTAAAGTGTTTTCCTCTGCTGTACATGAGATGAACCTTGCCAAATGCCTGAAATATGCAGGAAGTCTCACAAAGTGTGTCGGTGCTTGTCTTATTTGAGGGTTGGAACATCGGGCCTGATCTAAGCGTGTGTGCATCAGTGTGCGTTTTTGTTTGAGTGAGTGTGTGTTTTTAACTGTTTTTCAGTGTTTTGTTTGTTTTATCAGGACTAATCTCCATATTAATGTCTTGTTTTAGACAACATTATTGGAAACAAAAATGAATGTATGAAGAATGTATGACAATTTCTCCTCTAATAAATCTAAGTTCTGCATACTTTCAGATAGTGGTCATGAGAATCTAAAGTTTAGATTAGTTTGTGTCTCAGGACATTTTGCATCCTCTAGTCCAGATGTGTACACTGGGTACAGGTGGTTGCTGATCTTATACAATCTGATTTAAGAGCCGTTTCTGCTGGCATTCTCAACAATTTTTTGGACAGGATTATTTTCTGGACTATGCTTGTTATTCTGTTACCATCCCTCTTACTCTCATTCTAAAGGCTTCCACACACTGCTCTAGCCAACACCTATTAACGCCTTTCACTCTCATGAATTTTATGTTAGTCTTGATGATTTGGGGCTGTCTAGGGGGCTTTGGTAGTCACTGTACCATTTAACAGATGCTTTTCTTCCAAAACATCTCACAGTGCACTAATTGGAAAAATATTGTGGGAAAAACTTCGGAAACATTACAAATCCACTCCATGTGGACTGTCAGAGTTCTGCAAACTCTACCAGCAACATGTTAGCAAATGTAAAATAATTATGTCACTCAGAAAGGGTGTTTTTTTGCAAAAAGGGCACTTTGCATAATGATCAGTGATATCCACTTTCATAGTACTATATTTTATTCTTTTGCTCTGGCTGTCAGTCTGTGAAGCAGGTCACGGAGGTAAATAAAAGAGCTTTGGAGATAGATTGCTTAGACAGCAGACACAGAGCGGACACAGAGGATCTACAGAGTGCAGTGGAAATGTCTGAGGGTAAGGGTGAAGTTTCCACAACATGTTGATACGTTGTATGCTAGTATACTGTATATTTATTTTAATATGGTGATAAGGTATCTCATGACTTTGTATAAATTAAATACCAAATTAAATCTAATTCAACTTCCATATGGATTGTTTCATACACTTAATTGCATTGTAATTACTGAAATTTGAATCTTGAGTTGTAAGGCCAGAACAACACTCGCCTGGTTCAGATTGGGACTATAGTAGTAACAGAAGCTGTCTCTGTTTTATCAGACCATTTTACCAAACAGTCATTTCATCAGAGATCAGAAAATCCTGGTACTTTTGATAGCAATTTGAACAATGTTGGGTATGTTACTCAACAAAAAATATTCACTAAAAATGTATAATTATAGTTGTAATAAGATTACTGACTTTACTTCATCTAAACGTAATGATTAGTTATGGATGTAATTCTTAGTTATTTTTAAGTTACTTTTTACAACACAAAACTCAAAATAATGTCTAAATTTCATCCTTGTTCATTGTCACAACACATTTCTCACTAACGAGGACTTACCAGTTGCCAAAGAAATGCAAACAGTAATTTTATTTTCAACAAATAACATACAGTAAATATTGTTTTAGAAATGTATGCAATCCAAGTAATATACTTAAAAGTAATTAACCTTATTGAAAGTCAGTAACTTCTAAAAATAGGTTCCAAGGGACCCTTCAGTAGTTGCTTTCATTGGATTGGCTATTTCATAGTCGAAACACACAAAAAATGTCAGCAATAAAAATGTGGTTTGCAAATCCAATAAAGGCTGTTTTATCGGACAACTGAAGTGTGCCTTGGTTTCCCCTACCGAAGAGCACCTTCCATATTGTTTTTTTTTTTTGATCAGACTGGATCTTTTTTGTTGTTATTTCAGTAACTTGTAATCTGATGACACTTATTTAAAATGTATTGTGTTACAATACTTTTTGTACTAAAAATAAAATTTGATTATGTCTCAAACTGTTTCTTCTGTCTGTGTGTAATCACACAGCTCATTGTAGAATCACATGTAACATGTACTCAAGGGCAGCAGGACTTATCCGTTTTTTGAAGATGTTTTCTCACTCATCTTAGTGATTTTATCAGTTTTCTATGAGAGTGTGAGCAGTGTGTTGAAGCCTGAGAGATAAAATGTGCGCTGAGTCACTGAATCTGTTCTCATGCTGCTTCTGTGTGAGAGCTGATTTTTGGCCTTTTTCTGATATAATTTTCTCTAGGATTATCTGGTCAAGGATCTGAACTCTTTGGAGAACTCTGATGTTAGTTCTCCATGTATGGACTTTGAGTCTGTGCTGTGGCAACCCAATAAAGCATCTATATAACATTTATTTTCATTATGAGAGTGCATGTTTTTGTGTTCTACACAGTGATAGGCCTGCTAGAGTGTGGCTGTAGGGTTTTAGCCAGTAGGAGTCAGTGTTTTCTCTCACTCAAAAATGAAAATTCTGTCATTAATTACTCCCCTTATGTTGTTCCAAAACTGCATGTATTTCTTTCGGAACATAAAAGGAGATGTTTTAATGAGGATCCCTTTTTGTATTTTCAATACAATGGGAGTGGATAGTGCCTCACTTCAAAAAGGACACACAAGTATCATAAAAGTTGTCCATGCCACTTCGGCGTCATATTCCAAGACTTCTGAAAGCATTGGATTGGATTTGGTAAGAAAACAAGTGAGAATTTGAGTAATTTTTCAGCAAAAATCTTAATGTCCATTGCAAGTTCATGAGCATGAGACTAAATTCCCATTTGAACTTGCCCACATTCACACAGGCAATGATTGAAAGATATTCAGACATTTTTATCATAAATGGCACAGTGCTATTATCAGATCATAATTAATCAACAGCAGCTTTAAATGCATTTAAGCCAAGTGCAGAGCTCAGCATTTGTGTCGCGCTGCTCACACTTGCAAGCAGTTAAAGGAATCGTTTAGCCCAAAAATTAAAATTCGCTCATCGTGTACTTACCCTAATGCCATTCCAGATGTGTTTGACTTTCTTTCATCTGCTGAACTCAAAAGAAGATTTTTAGAAGAATTTCTCAGCTCAGAATTTCTAGCAAAAATGGACATAAATATTGATCTGTTTCTCACCCACACCTATCATATCACTTCAGAAGATATGGTTTAAAACACTGGAGTCTTATGGATTACTTTTATGATGCCTTTATGTGCTTTTTGGAGCATTACAATTTTCTCACTCATTTACTTGTATTTTATGGAACTTCAGAGCTGAAATATTATTCTAAAAATCATAATTTATGTTCTGCAGAAGAATGAAAGTCATTCACATCTGGGATGGCATTAGGGTGAGTAAATGATGAGAGAATTTTCATTTTTGGGTGAACTATCCCTTTAATGAAACCCCACATGAAATGCACAAGACATGAAGGTTATATTATATTATATGACGTGACACACAACATAGTGTCCAGTGCAGGTCTGTTCATACAGAACCTGAAAATGTACCCATTGTACAATGGGTAACAAAGTTCGTTCCTGGCAGGCAGCAGATGCCCTAACCCTGCCCCCACCTTAATCTTAACCATATGAAGCCTGTAAGGCTGAGAACCCTGCCTGGAACAACATGAGAGAACAACATTTCTCCCATTGCAGAAAATCTACAGGTATCAGTTTGATTATACTGTAGAATGCGGATGTCACTCTCATAAAAAAAAAACAAAAAAAACTATTGTGTGTGAATGTAACCGTATTAAGTAGCAGCAGTTCAAGCTTGTGTAGCGCCCTGGGCAAAACTCCCTTCAGCACCCTATACCCCCACCCCCGCTAACAAAAATAGTTGCCGGAGGGTTGGAGATAAGATAGCTGGTGGACTACAGGGCACCCACTTGTTTGTGTGGGTGTGGGGGGCATGCTCGACATGGCTGCCCATGTCACCTATGCATAAATCTGCACCTGGTATTAAGCACTCAAATACAGATCTGACAACCATTTTCTGCTGTTGTGTACGTGACCCTTGTGAGCCGCTGTGAACAAGTCCTCTTAAAACTTATAAAGTAAGGCACTATTTCCTGCCAGTGTATTGCAAAGACACAGGGGAACTTCATTAAAACATCTCCTTTTGTGCTATGCATAATAAACAAAGTAATACTGGTTTTAACAACATGAGGGTGAAAAAAATAATGGCATCATTTTCATTTTTGGATTAACTATTCATTTAATTTTACAAATCAGCATGATAACATTCTGTTTCCTGAGATGTCTGGATGTGTGTGTGTGTGTGTGTGTGTGTGTGTGTGTGTGTGTGTGTGTGTGTGTGTGTGTGTGTGTGTGTGTGTGTGTGTAATTAATGTTTTCTTAAACTTTTAGCACCCTCCAGCCTCGCTGGACTCAGTATGAGCTGGATTCTCTGTTAAATTAATTTGTATAATTTAATTTAAACTGCCCAAGGATTAAACTGCCCAAGGGCCTCAGACCCATACCTGCATATTCATTGCAGCATTTCTTTGCGTTTATGTGTATGCTTGTGTGTGTGTTTAGAACTTGTTCCAGACTTTCTGGGTGGGTTGAGCTATTGTAATGATGCTTTTATTACATTATTTTGTAATATCTGCTTCTAGAGATCCAACACGAATTGTTAGTGAGAACTGTCAGAGTTTGAGAGCGTCACATGGTTGTGTGAATGATGTGCGATGAATTGATTCAGCAGTAGTGCAGCTGTGAATATTGAAGTGATTTAAGATTAAAGAATCTGGAGTGGAATAAAACAGCACCAATTTAATATAAAACCATTATAAAGAGGCTTAGCTTTATGAGGTCACAGAGGATCTGCAGTACACAGAGCACCGTTGTGAGCAGAGCAAAAACAGAGGGAGAGAAAAAGAGAGAGAAAGCAATGAATAGAGAGGTAACATCAGATATGTGGAGCTTAACCTAAGGTCTGATAGTAAGAAAGTACCCACCAGCCCTCTTGGTTTGCTCTGCAGTCTTTCCCTCTGACTATGGGAGATTTCACACAACAGTTATGATGACTCAGGGAATTATTCTGCACCATCTTTACCAAATGTGTAATTTCGCAGGGCTAAATCCTTGCACCTCTCATGTTCAATCTGTGCTCCCACCAGGCCAAATGTTGCACAACAGCAACATTTCTCACTAAAGCTATGCAGACAACTACTCCCAGATCTACCTACAGTAGATTTATTGTCAAGTGTGAACAGCCTCATAGATTCTCTATGCCAGTGCATTGATGAAATTAACAATTGGATATTCCATAACTTCTTTCAATTATACAAAGACAAAACAGAAGCCATCGTAATTGGCAACAAAGATGAAATAGCTTGACACCAGGGTTCTAAAGGCTAAAAATTAATTGGGAATCTTTGTGTCATTTTGAATAATTTTTTTGTCATCCTAATGCCATTATTTTCCAAAGTATGTGAAACAAATGAGCTATGTGAATAACTAAATCTACCTACTATCATCTCAACATTATAGCAAAAATTAGGTGTTTTAAAAATTTCATTTTGATGCATTTAATATAGTAGCAGGGATACTGCAACAGACTCTTTACTGACCTTCCCAAAAAGACCTACAGCTGTAGCCGTTGGTGAATTATGGACTGGGCCAATGGGGCCAGTGCCCTGGGGCCCTTAACTACCAGGGTCCCTGGGCTGCAAGGTCTCGCTGCAGCCCAATGTTTGTATATGCTTAAATATGTGGGCACCAGAGCTTATTCAAGGCCCCCTCAACAGGGCCCTGTGACTATAAGGGCCCCCAGCCCTCTTATTGGACACTTTTGCCTTCCTGATTCTAATGACATTTTTTGGAGCAGCTCTTTAATCCTATAATGCCACCTGGAGATATTTTCCATGCTCTTCTGGAAGTAGAAGACCTTGTAAAATAATTTCCAAAATAGCTACCTTCATATTTTGATGCACTCATCTTTTTTATGTGAAATCTTTGATGATTTTGATAAAGTAAAATTAACAATAACGTTTATATTTTTACTGATATTTCAAAATTAGTTTGTTGTTATTATTATTAGTTTGTTTGTTATTGAATTCAAACAACATGTGCTTTAAATGTAATTAATTTATAGAATTTTTTTTTAACAGGTTTAAAATATATAATTTTCTGACTACTATATCATATTGTAAATGGTCTGCACTTATATAACACTTTTTTTTTTTTTTACTTTAGAGGTTACCAAAGTACTTTACACTGTGTCCCGGTCACCCATTCACACACACTCATACACCAATGGCGGCAGAGCTGCCATGCAAGGCACTAGCCTGCCATTGGGAGCAACTTGGGGTTCAGTGTCTTGCCCAAGACACTTCGGCATGTGGAGTCGTGTGGGTAGGGAATCAAACCGCCAACCCAGCGATTAACAGCCGACCCGCTCTACCACCTGAGCCACAGCCGCCCCGCCATATGTTAGGCTTTATATGGTTAAGCTTTATTTGTATAAAAGGCTGTCGAACATTTAACAAAAAGTTTATTATACTATTCATTGTTATAACTGCATGTAACAAATTGCTAGTCATAATCCGTCTGTAGCTCAGAATCCTGACCAGGATCTAAGAAACAGCTTCCCAGTCCTCTGATTTTTACACTGGCTTTCAGTAATATTTAAAATTAATAACAAAGTGCTGTTTATTACTACATTGCAGATATGAAAACATTTTTGTTGACCTGCATTCACTAAGCACAATGCTGCACTGTTCATTTTATTTCCGTTTGCTTTTTTTTTTTTTTTACATAATTTGTATTTTTTATTTTTATATATTTAACTTTTATTTCTTTTTTTATAATTTTTTTTTAGTCATGTTTCTTAAGTTTTGTTTCTCTTTATGTGATTATGTAAAGCAATTTAAAGTACTATTTTGTGCTTTATAAATAAACTTGCCTTGTCAATGTAGATTTTAAAGAAAGCTTAAAAGTAGCAATCCTGTTAAACCTTTTCTTTTTGCTTATCATCCTTCCTCTAACTTTCTTTAGATACATCCTGCTTTCTCAACATCATGAGAATGAAAGATTGTCAAAAACTTTCTCTCTCTCTCTCTCTCTCTCTCTCTCTCTCTCTCTCTCTCTCTCTCTCTCTCTCTCTCTCTATATATATATATATATATGTGTGTGTGTGTGTGTGTGTGTGTGTGTGTGTGTGTGTGTGTGTGTGTGTGTGTGTGTGTCTAGTAAGAGAGAAAAAGAAAAATGACTACCCAAATATTATCTGTTTCCCTATTAGTTCTTTCCATGGAAACCTGTTAGTCATCTCAAACAGCTCATAGCAAAATGCTTTTGCCAATAAATAATCATGCTTATTTTGAATCACATTAATATGGTGTGTGCTTTGGTACATGACAGTATGATAGATGTGTGTAGCTGGAGTCCATGTATGTGTATAATTTCTGTTTGAAAGGCAGCGTGTCCCTGTGAGTGTGTGTGTGTGTCATTTGATGTTTTTTGTTTGATTGGCTGTCCTGTTCTACTTTTAACACTCAGTCTGCTCTGATTCTCAACATATGCCACAATTACACTACCATTCCTCTGTTCTAACACTTTAAAGATGTGGAACTTCACACACAATCTCGCTGAGTGAGCCTAATGTACAAACATGTGGCCAGGGAAAGAAAGAAAGAAAGAAAGAAAGAAAGAAAGAAAGAAAGAAAGAAAGAAAGAAAGAAAGAAAGAAAAGAAAGAGCTTGCAGTACTGCATACACACTCGTCTAACAAACCATAGACTACTGTAATGAGTGCAAACTATAACTTTCATAACTAGAATCAACAGAACTGGTTTTGGAGACTAGTAAGAAACGTGCCAAATGAATCCAACAATCCAACCAAACTTATTTTGCAGATTTTCCCTTTCAGAGGTTACAAAATGGGAAATAGTTTGTAACTGGCAGATAAAGTATGACGGTATTGCCGCCATTACAATGATAATGAGCAATGATATTGATCGCAAAAAAAAAGTAAAAAAAAAATTAAAAAAAAAAAAAAAAGTGACACCTCGATCGCACGTATCACGTCCTCAAATGAATGTCCTATCTGGAGTGCCTCGCGCTATTAAAAGGCCACTTTTCCGCGGGAGGATTTTCAATGAGATGACGTCGCATCAGCAGCCAATCAGCTGCGAGGGGGTCGGTCTGTGGAACTGGCCGTAGTAGGTTATCAGCCTGGATCCTCGCACTCCGAGGTCAGGAAGCCAGATGAGCCCGCAGAGAAGCGCGTGCTCGCCTCGACCAGCTGAACCCGACAGTCGCTGAGAGGACGAGGACGTTCGGTATGCAGAAGCAGTTCTGACTGACCTGCACGCAGCTATGGTTCCGAAGCGCGACCGGGTGAAGTTAGAGGACCGAGAGCACACACAGGCGGCGTGTGAGTGCCAAAGTCAATGCAACAACTACAAAATCTTCCTGAGTTTGTTCATCCTCTCGCTCTCTCTACACCTCATCACGCTGTTCTGCTACATGGACTTGCGCTCGGAGCTCAAACGAGAAATATCGCAGAAGAACAAAGATGATGTGTCATCCACGGGGCCAATGCCGCACTATGAAGCCATAGCGCCAGTGCTCCGGTTACCGGACACCGACAACCCAACAATAGGCGACCAGGTAAACGGAGTTTTCTGTTGTTCTATAAAAGAGCAAGTTAATAAATAAAAACTAGACTTTAAATCGTTTGTTTTCTCACAATTAGTTTGCGTCAACTTATGTTATTGTATTAAGCATTTCAAAGGCGTCCTTTTTATTGCCTTCCCACCCCAGTCTATTGATTGTGTTTGTTGGCGACCTATTGTTAGAGTCCACGTCCTCGAAAAGTGATTGTATGAGACAGAAAGTAGGTTTCAAAGATATCTCAGACTGTGAGGGATGTACATGGTAGCTACACTGTCAACTTTACCAAGCCTCACAACATTTAGTTTATTAAGTTATGATCATTATGAGATGCTATTTATCCCGATAAAGGATGTAATTCTGGCGGGTGTTTACGTGGAAAACGATTGAAAAACAGCGCGGACGGTCGCAAAAAGGCGTTCGGTGTGAACGGCCCCACACAGCCCTCTAGAAGGAACAATCCGTGTCCTGCTCGAGGGAACATGTATTGCAGAGTCTGGAACTTGCACCCTTCCAGTTACTAGCGCAGGTATTGATACACCTGGCAAGAAGACATGCCTAATTCTACCGAAAGCGCTACAGAGACTGCGTTTTAGATCAGCGTTTTCTCTCACCACAGTCACGCGGTGCGTCAAAACGCGCTTCTCGTTATTGTGAATAGTTCACCTGCGGGCGACATTTATTCTGTTATACAACATCTGTCTATTTTACGTGCTCTCTTCATCACAGCACTTTTACTGTCTGGCGGCACAGGTCGCTGTTTATTTAGCCTTCACTGCGGTTTGGCCCGGACTCGTGTTTGATTCTTTTGGCAAACCTCCAGGCACGTCGCAGCGTTTCCTGATGTTCACCCCGCGGGCAGCACCTTACTGCTGGATGCAAAAGAGCACAGCACTGGGATGTGTTTTATTAACATCACTGGAAGTCAATGGCTTTGTAAAGGTAGAATACGTACACCGATAAATGCCTATACAGTTTGTACTGCTCCAACCACAATTCCTTATGAGGGTGCAAAAAGAAATCTATTTAATCGTGTAATGACGTATCAATAGTCTATTGCTTTTAAACTGATGCACAAGCAGCAGCTTGTAGGGTTTAACTAGAACACATCAATCAGCATATTTGTTCATATCTCCAGCGATATACAGTTGCTTACTCAGTTTTGTCATGATTTTGACGTGTGCAGGTGCTGTTGTACAAATAATACCAGTAAGGAACTGTAATTTTAAAGGTGTAGTTCACCCAAAATTTTTAATTATCTCATCATTTACTCACCCTCATGCCATCCTATATGAGTATGAATTTGTTTCTTCTGCAGAACACAAATTGAGGTTTTTGGAAGAAAAAGATCTGTAGGTCCATGCAAGTGAATGGTGGTCAGAACATTGAAGCTAAAAAAACAAAGCACACAAGGGCAGCATAAAAGTAATCCATACGACTCCAGTGGTTAAATCCATATCCTCCGAAGCGATATGATATGTGCGAGTGAGAAACAAATCAATATTTAAGTCCTTTTTAGTATATATCTCCACTTTTGCTTCCGCATTCTTAGTTTTTGGCAATTCACATTCTTTGTGCATATCGCCACCTATTGGTCGGGGCAAGTCAAAGGTGGAGATTTATGTAAAAAATTACTTTTTTACTGATCTGTTTCTCAACTACACTATCATGTTACTTCTGAAGACATGGATTTAACCACTGGAGTTTAATATTTCTGATCACCATTCATTTGCACTGTAGGAACCTATTGAGCTTAGATATTTTTCTAAAAATCTTAATTTGTGTTCTGCAGAAGAAAGTAAGTCATAGACATCTAAGGTGGCATGGGTTGAATAAATGCTGGGAGAATTTAATTTTGGGACACTATTCCTTAATGTAACTAGATCTTTGTAGTGCTAATGCAGGTTACAGACATAACCCACAACTTATTATGAGGATTTCTGTAATTTACTGTAGAATTTAGTGTAAAGGGCAGTAGTAGTTAACAAGTTTGCTTACTGTGGTTTAGCCCAGTGGGACATGTTTCTTGATCAACCAGATATCAGATTTTATAGTTGGGCTAGGGGTTGGGGTTGTGGCTTGAACAACATTTTTATGGACCTAGCATTTCCCTTTGAGTGTACAGGGAGTTGAAGGGATAGGTCACCCAAACATGTATGTTCTGTAATCATTTATTCACTCATGTTGTTTCAAACCCGTATGTGTTTCTTTCATCTGTAGAACACAAAAGAAAATGTTAGGTTGAATGACAGTGTGGGTAATCATTCACTTTCATTGTATGGATAACATTCTGCCTAACATCTCCTTTTGTGTTCTACAGACGAAAGAAAGTCATACGGGTTCTAAACAACATGAGTGAATAAATGATTGCAGGACTTTCATGTTTAGGTGAACTATCCCTTTAATGATTCAAGTTTGAGTTGAGGCTTGGGTTAGGACTTTGTTTGTTTGAAATGAATGTTGTTCCAGGACCATCAAAAGACACTGATCCAGGTACACATCCTCCTTGGCAATATCACTGTTATCATACTTGTCTGAAAGCTTGTACTTGTTTGCATTTACAACAATTTCAGCTTGATTTGTTTACTGTCTATTTGTTAGAATTTGTCAGAATGAATTTGCTGAGCTCAGAGCAAAGTACTTGTCTTTTAGACAGAGATATTTTAAAATCCAAGGCAAATACACTAATTCCTCCCAGAGCAACCTTTCTCAAGGTATAATCTCAGTAAGTAGTTTTTGAGAGTTTGGAGCACTCTTACATGGGATCAAACCTGTGACCCTTTACCTGGCATCTATTTTTGGTGTTTAAAATACCTCAGTTATGCCTATATGGATGTTGTTGTGAGCATGTGTAACAAAATTTGTTGTGTGACAGTTGAGGAGGAAGCAGCAGCTAGTTATCACAGTCCACGTGAGTTAACTTTGAATTCTTGTTAAATAGCAATCACTTTTCAGCTTAGAACAAACAGAGGGGCTTTTCAGCAAACACACATCAGTTTTGGCTTTTCAGCACTCAAACAAAACACTCAGAACACACAGTTGGTTTCTCTCCTCTTTCTGTGGACTGGGCCGTCTTTTTTAAATGTATTTATTTCTATTTTTTTCTCCCCAGTTTTGGAATGCCCAATTCCCACTACTTACTAAGTCCTCATGGTGGTGCGGTTACTCGCCTCAATCCAGGTGGCAGAGGACAAGTCTCAGTTACCTCCGCTTCTTAGACCGTCAATATGTGCATCTTATCACGTGGCTTGTGCAGATCCACGCACAGCTTAACACGCTCCCCATTGAGAGCGAGAACCATTAATTGTGACCATGAGGAGGTTACCCCATGTGACTCTACCCTCCCTAGCAACCGGGCCAATTTGGTTGCTTAGGAGACCAAGCTGGAGTCACTCAGCACACCCTGGATTCGAACTCACGACTCCAGGGGTGACAGTCAGTGTCAATACTCGCTGAGCTACCCAGGCCCCCGACGGTTCTGTCTTCTATATCCCACAACACTCATTGTGAACATAGAAATGGTAATTAGTCACAGTTCATCTCAGGTTGATGTCCTTGCCGCTTTCTCTTCTCCCCAGATCTCTCCCCACCCTCACATCCACAACATGGTTTTACACAATCACCTAAAATTCCCTGAGGTGACTCATTTTTTGCCTCAGATCAAATGTAAGTGTTTGTGTACTGTACATGACATTTGCCTGCGTATGGGGGTGTGTCTGTGCGTGTTACTGTGTGCATGTGCGTGCATATTTTTGTGTTTGTGATTATTTCACTGATGCATGTCATT
This sequence comes from Moxostoma hubbsi, assembly GCA_032164185.1. Classification (NCBI taxonomy): domain Eukaryota; kingdom Metazoa; phylum Chordata; class Actinopteri; order Cypriniformes; family Catostomidae; genus Moxostoma; species Moxostoma hubbsi. Next base: position 26,992,269 of record JAVLUX010000008.1, read on the forward strand.
TTTTTAGAAGGCATGTAACCATGACAACTCTGATTGATTGAGGGAGGCGTGAGTGTGGTTAATCTATCAGCGTAAAAATGACATGCAAGCTAACCACAGCAAGAGAGAGTGAGTGTTTGTGTGTCATATGACCACTCTACTGCTATGTGAAAACTTCTATACACAATGTAGTTTCCCATAGCGGACAAACAATCATTTTTATTTTATAAAATATAGTTTTCTGTTTCGTGTAGTTGACAGTTGTTTTTTTTTATCCAAATAAAAGTATTCAATTCCAGTGTATGGTATAAGTCCATAAATGTAGCACTCAATATCAGTAACAGCTGTGGAAAAATTCTGTTCACCTCTAATTACAGTACAGATCAAAGCCATCTATTTTAAAGCTACACTATGTAACTTTTTCTTTGTTAAAAAAAATAACAATTTTATTAATGAGAGTGTAAAACAAAAATCCATCTTCCCAAACATGTATTTACTTTATCCAAATACACTTTGATAAACCTATAATAATGATATTATATTATAAATATTTTAGAGCTGTTGGGACGGATTTCTTGGGAAATTGCATACATACGTCATATCCGTACACAGAGAAAATAATCTCCGGCTATTGTAGCGCACGTTTTGTTGTCACAACGAATGAGAAAAATTAACCATGGATCATTCAAAACAGCAAACCTCCAGGGAATCACTTTTTAAAAACAAAGAAACCCCGAACAGAGCAGAGTCCACAAGCAAAAAGGGAAAGTGACAAGAGTCCGTAATAAAACCTGAATCAACATCGGCTTGGCTTTTCAGAGGTGGATTTAAAAGCGATCCAGAGATGGCTTTTTCTTACTCGACAGGTAAAATATTTTATTGATATGGTTTATGTATAATTGTGTAATCACTGTGTGTGTGTGTGTAGTGAAATGCAATAATTGTACTGTAATCAGTGCAGAACTTTTCACTTGCTAGCACATGTGTGTATTTTTCTTTATAAAGGCAATAATTTATATAAATAAATCCTTTAGTCCTAGGCTTACCGAGAACATGTGAGTCTTGAAATGATGTTGACCACTGGTTGGTAACAATGACAATCTATAAGTAAGTTACTACTTTGGTCTATTTGGTCAGAATATTCAGCAGTTATGAAAACTTCACAACATTTGACCGTATCAAACAAGCAATTGTTATGTCTAATGTTAGCGAACGTTGCCTAACTTTTTGTAACATAATTTATTTCAAATCACGAATGTTTCCAATAAGTCAAAACAACAACATAAGATATGGCACATACCTGCTCAAATTACATGTTTTCAGATAGCTGTTTTTCTTTCGTTATTTATTTGTCCATTCGCTCTAAGATGTCCTGTATCCATGTATACACCGGTGCCTCGAACCACATCCATCTGCACAGAGGAGCAGAGCCAAACCACAATTAAAAGAATGTTCTTCCACAAGAAGCATGCAGTTTTATTTTTTAACCGATAGAGGGCCAAAAGTTACATAGTGTTGCTTTAATGTATCAGTCAGTCCTGGATGTATTCCAATAGGATCATTCCTGTTTTGGTCTAGATCAGACCCTTCCTTTGTTAGACTTTGTGTGTGGGCAGTTGGGTTTGGGTGGTTTATGAGGACATGAGGTTTATATTTTCATGTTACAAACTGGAAATTACAAGGGTATAATGCTACAAATGTGGTTTATGAGGACATTTGTTGTGTACCCATAATGAAAATCTCTTAAACATACTAAACAATGTTTTTGTTTTTTTTAATGTAAAATGCAGAAAGATTTTTTTGAGGGTTAGTGGATAAAATCTATAGTTTGTACAGTATAAAAATAATTGTCTGTGGAGAGTCCTCCATAAGGATGTGAGTGTGTGAGTGTGTGTGTGTGAGTATGGGAAAGAGAAGGGAATATTTTCCTCATCAACGTCATTCCCCCCTCTCTCTCTCAGGCATTATGGCAGGTGGCCAAATCACAGTGTGAGCTTTCTAATGCGCACACACACACAGAATTCCTTATTAAGCTTTGTAGGTTTGTGATTCCTCCTTGACAGGATATTACATTAATGGCCAGACTCCAATTACTATATTGAAATATTTACCACTGTAACTAACACACACACACACAGTGTGCCTGAGACCTTTGTCCTTTGAGTTAGCAGTAAGGAATTTGCTTGTTGATCAACATCTCAGATCTGATATAGTGTTAGCCATATATCCCTGAGGTGTGCTCTTTCTGATTACAAAAGTGTGTATATGTACTAATGAGGGATCGGGTTCACCCCAGCCAAACAGGTGTTAGAGAGCTGTGCTCTGTAGAAACAGAATGTTTGCATGACTTTAATTGCTTTGCTTTAAACAGCTGGATCTATTTAAGGAGTCCCAGACAACAGCCCACAGATGTGTGTATGTTTGGGAACAAAAGCTTTAAAATTACACAATAAAGGGGATGGATGGATAAATAGATGTGAAATACCACCAAAAATTAGGACGTGGTCAGACAAATGGATGTATGTGCATTGCAATCCTGTTGTTGGTATTGTATTGATGGGGTGGGTCTTAACTTCCCTTTATGCAGAGGTTATTCAGAGCTGAAAGGCTGCAGGTTCTGATGTTATCTGTTGCTCCTTTGACCAAATTCACTGTGACCTTGAGCAAGACACCCAGTGCAGATGCTCTTTGACATCTGACCCTTTACACAAGCCCTGTCACCTCAAAAAGAAGTGGAAATGGCTCAGTGGGCGTTAAATAAATTCATGTTTTTGAAATTTGAAATAGAATTTGATTTATGTGACCCTTCACTCACCGGCCACTTTAATAGGTACAGCTGTACATCTACTTATGCTATTATCTAATCAGCCAATTGTGCTGCAGCAGTGCATAAAATCATCCAGATACAGGTCATTGATTCATCAATACAATGCAGATAAATCACACAATTTAATAAAGTTAATAACATAAACATAAAATTGCTAAACTTTTATTTAGCACTTATTTATTAATTTTCACACTAAACTTTAACTTATAATAGTATAAAATATAAAAGTATCAAATAATATTTTATTTAAAATGGTAGATATAGATTTCTCTTTAGTCATAAAATTGTGTCATTTATTTGCACATGAAGAAATTGTTAATATATTAGGAAGAGAGAAATAACAGTACACACAGTAGTCCAGCAACCATGGATGGCATACCCACATTAACAATCGCATTTTCTCCAAAAAATACCAAATCAAAGCATACTGTATATACAGTGCACAGTGAATTTTACTCTTCGTGCATGTGAAGCGCTTTTGAAGTTGCACTCACACGCTTGTGTGGATCCAGCAAGAGCAGCAGCAATCACCTGACAGTTTAAACTGCTTGGATTGCCTGCTTGGATTGTCACGGAGTAACCATCATGATTTGTGAATCAGAGGAACTTTTGATCCTTATCCTGAAGTTTTGATTCTGAATAGATTACTTGCTTCAGAGGAAGATATTAGATAAGTGCTCGACAGGATGGAAACGTTCTAATAAATTTATTAGAACAAAATTTGCCAAGCTAGGACCTGTCTTGCCATTCTCCATTGACCTAGGGCTGGGCAACTTCTAAATGTACTGTAACATGATTCTTTATTATAATGGGAAAGAGAAGGGAATATTTTCCTCATCAACGTCATTCTTTATTATAATGCAAGGCAACCTGGTTAGAGAAATAAGTTATTTCATTATAGGAAACAAAGGTGTGCAAGAACAATGTACAAATGCACCATGGGGGGAATATGTCATAGTGTAAATGTTAAATAAATTAAAAGCTAATACATCCTTATGTTCAGAAATAATATAATAAAATAAGAAAACTGCAAAATACGTCTTGGCCAGTGTAGGTATTAATTTTATCTAAACCAAGTTTATCTAGAAAGTACTTGTATATGAAACAATTTGTGTATATATTCAAACCCCTGCAGATAGAGACGCACCCTCTAGCAATTCATGCTGAGCAGTGCAGCAAAATTAAATAATTTATCATTACAATTCAACTCGCAAAGCTTGTCAAAATAATCGCTTGCCAAATGTTGGCTTTTAGATGCAGTGCACTTGAAACATGTCACAGAACAAAGCAATAATTGGTGATCTTTTTGAACCATCATGTTAAAAGGAGTGGTGTATGTTTGATTGTCCTGTAGCCTATCCATATGATTTGAAATGAAGCACCCATAACTGTGATGTAACTAACGCTTTTTTTCTTTTGGGAATCGGTTTGTCTCATCTCACCCTGTAGATCCAGTAGTAGTGTTGCTCTGGCACTTAAATGTAATACAGGAAACAATGTCTCTAGTTTAGTCTGCTTTTCTGTCCAAATCGACAGAATAAAGCACATTCAAGAACCGTTAACAAAACCAAACGTAATGACAACAATTCAGTTTATTATGTCATATTTACCAGAGAATTTGTATGTGTGGTTGTGGATAATAAGGGAGTGGTGGTGGCATAGTGGGCTAAAGCACATAACTGTTAATCAGTAGGTCTCTGGTTCAATCCCCACAGCCACCACCATTGTGTCCTTGAGCAAGACACTTAACTCCAGGTTGCCCCGGGGGGATTGTCCCTGTAATAAGTGCACTGTAAGTCGCTTTGGATAAAAGCATCTGCCAAATGCATAAATGTAAATGTAAATAATAAAAACTTACTCGCACATCCACTGTAAATCCAAGAGTGGTCTTCCCTTCATCCTGATGGCATGAACTTAATTTCGGACCATGGACCTCCCTCATCATCGAGGTGTTTCTCGCTGTAGAAATGCCACTTACTGAATGTTTTTTTGTTTTTGGCACCATTCTGAGTAAACTCTAGAGAAAATCCCAGGAGCCCACCTGGTGGTCGAAATCACTGAGATAAATTTTTTTTCCCCCATTCTGATGGTTGATGTGAACATTATCTGAAGCTCTTGACCTCTATCAGCGTGATTTTATGCATTGTACTGCTGCCACATGACTGGCTCATTAGATAATCGCATGAATAAGTAGGTGTACTTAAAAGTGGTCGGTGAGTGTACATTGGTTTTGACTGGAGTCTGAACACACTACACCATTTTCATCACAGTTGTCCCTAAATAACCCAGTCTATGTGTCTGCTTGCCTGAGTGTCTGTTTATATTTTTGTTTGTTTGAAAGTACAAGTCGGTCTGTCTGTTACACCCTGAGTGTGTATGTTTGACAGTGAATGTATAATAACAGCCATTATTCTGGTCCTACTCATTTGTGAGGAATGCTCTGCCTTTCTGTTGTGGTGTTTGTTTGTCTGTATCTGTTAATATCGTATTCTGTCACTGTTGGTGTGGTTTAAACTTTTCACAGTGGTTTCCGTCCTTGTTTTGACATTTGTGTGTGTGTGTTTGTGTGTGTGTTTGTGTTTACACTGAATGGAATTCCCTCTGTCCAATCTTAAACAAGTTTGGTTCACCCTGGGCTTCACAGGCTGAGAAATTTTCAGGAAAAAAAAGCAGCATTCTCTATGACCACACAATGAGAGTGTGTGTGTGTGTGTGTGCGCGCACCATACTACAGGAACCGTTTGAGATTTCAAAGTATATTGGCCTCTCCGAACAAAGGCAATTTTGATATTTCAGTATTAGATGTGTGTAATGTGTCTTTGGATTAATTAAGGATGGTACATTCATTTGAGCATAGCTTGGTAAATATTTGATCATTTGGAAAAAGAACCTTCATGGGTTTGTACCTGAACCTTCATGGTATGGTGTTTGGTGAAATAAAAAAGAAGGAAAGAAATAAGAAAGGAAGATGACTGAATGCTTGACTAAGCAGGACAATTTTTCTCGGTGTATGTGATATGTGAACCTCCCTGTGGTTTGTGATGAGAGCAGAGGTTTCTGTTGTTTTTGGAGTCATTATTAGCATATTCTTGATGGTTCTCTGTGAAGCGTATGGAATGTTGCTCTCAGTAATGTAATCTATATGTAATAGCATGCTTATAATCTAAATCTGCACTAATCTGAATGTGTGGACATACACATCTGTATGGGTTCTGTTTGTAAGACTCCACATACCCTCAGCAGATCATAAAGCTGGAAAAAGGAGTGATGGTGACATTTGTAGAGATCTTGCTCTCATAATCGTGGATATATGCTTTTATTTCATAATTGTGGATATTCTTTTGTAATACTCTCCTTTCCAGCAAAGGAAGGGTCAGGAGACAAATGGAGCAGGTTCAAGGTTAGTCTTTAATTTCTTTCTTTCAGGCACTTGTTGACAGTAGTCATTCATCCACAATTGTTACACACAAAAAATAGTGGCAAAACACTCTTTCGGCTTGGCTGCTAAGTCGCAAGTCCCTATTTGGCTGGCGGTTCTGTGGCCGTTTTTATGCCGCTCTCCCCATGCTCACTGAATTAGAGACAGGTGTTAGACATAATTTAGCTCAGGTGCAAGCGCCCTTACCGCTTTCTCCCAAGGACGGGCACTTGACCATGCCCCCGCTGCCACATACCCCCCACCGCCCAACTCAGGCCAGGGCACCATCCGGCCTGCCTACCACTCCCCCCCCCATTTCTGGAAAGGAAGTCAGCAACAACCATCTGCACCCCCAGTCTGTGGACCACCTTGAACTTAAAGGGCTGGAGGGCCAGATACCACCGGGTGATCCGGGCGTTAGTATCCTTCATGCGGTGGAGCCATTGGAGTGGGGCGTGGTCCGAGCAGAGAGTGAAGGCCCGCCCCAGCAGGTAGTATCTGAGAGTGAGGACCGCCCACTTGATGGCCAGACATTCCTTCTCCACGGTGCTGTACTTGGTTTCCCTCAAGGAGAGCTTACGGCTGATGTACAGCACCGGGTGCTCCTCTCCCTCCACCACCTGCGAGAGTACAGCTCCCAGCCCTCTGTCTGAAGCATCCGTCTGCAATAAGAAAGGGAGAGAGAAGTCAGGTGCATGTAAATGCGGCCCCCCACAAAGTGCGGCTTTAATCTGCGTGAATGCCTGTTGGCACTGCTCTGACCACTGGACCGAGTCTGGAGCCCCCTTTTTAGTGAGGTCAGTCAGCGGGCTGGTGACGTCCAAATAATTAGGCACAAACCTCCTATAATAGCCAGCCAGCCCCAGGAACTGCCTCATCCCCTTTTTGGTCTTGGGTCTCGGGCAGGTCGCAATTGCCGCAGTCTTGTCAATTTGGGGACGCACCTGGCCATGGTCTAAGTAGAACCCCAGATACCGTACCTCCACACGCCCAATCGCGCACTTCTTGGGGTCCGCTGTGAGCCCCGCCCGCCGCAGCGACCTCAGAACTGCCCTCAGATGTTGCATGTGCCGCTGCCAATCATTACTGTAGATGATGATATCATCTAACTAGGCAGCAGCGTAAGCTGAATGTGGCCGGAGGATACGGTCCATGAGATGCTGAAACGTAGCCGGGGCCCCAAACAAACCAAATGAAAGCGTCACAAATTGGTGTAATCCGAACGCCGTGGAGAAGGCTGTTTTCTCACGGGAAATTGGTGTCAAGGGGATATGCCAATAACCCTTTGTCAAATCCACGGTCGAATAAAACCGAGCAGTACCTAACCGATCGAGCAACTCATCAACACGGGGCACTGGGTATGCATCAAATTTAGACACCGCGTTGACTTTTCTATAATCCACACAGAACCGTACCGACCCATCTCTCTTGTGAACAAGAACAACCGGGCTGGACCAATCACTGTGGAATTCCTCTATTACCCCCATATCGAGCATCGCATCCAATTCTTCTCGAACTATTTTCTTTTTGTATTCTGGCAGGCGATAGGGGCGGCTACGTACCACCACTCCCGGTTCGGTCTCGATGTGGTGCTGGATGATGTTTGTACGACCCGGTAAAGGGGAAAACACATCTGCAAACTCCTTTTGCAACTCTGCAACCTCTGCGAGTTGATACGGTGAGAGGTGGTCTCCACAAGTGACCGGGGTGTTATGATTGTGGTTTGTATTCACCTCCGGCCCGAGCTCGATTCGACTTTATGCCCAACAATTCATAAAGCCCGCAAAGTGTACGTGACAAAAAAGATTTCCTTTCGGAATCCCCACTCGGGAGATTATTTTGAAGAGTGCCCCTGCAACACTGCGTGCTGCGATGTTGCTCAGAGGCACTGCTTCTGGATATCGCGTTGCATAATCCACCTGGACTAATACAAAGCGATGACCACATGCTGTCCGTTCTAGTGGCCTGACGAGGTCCATCCCAATTCTCTCGAAGGGGACCTCGATCAGTGGAAGGGGGCGCAATGGCGCTTTTGGGGTGGCCGGTGGGTTTACCAGCTGACATTCGCGGCACGCCGCACACCACCTGCGGACGTCGCCACCAATGCAGAACTATTGGTAAAACGGGCTATTAGATGGAGTAGTGTCTTCCTTTCCCCTAAGTGACCCGCCATGGGATTATAACGAGCCGTCTGGAATACCATTTCCCGGCGGCTCTGTGGAATCAAAAGCTTTGTTGCATTTTCCTTTGTTTGAGCGTCCTGCATCACTCTATATAACCGGTCATTTATAACAGCAAAATAAGGATATGAAAGAGCGATGTCTGGCCGGAGTTGTTGACCATCGATTACTGTCACTTGGCATGCTTGAGTGTTTCGTCCTGCGACCGCTCCAAAGGGAAGTCACCCTCAGGGAATTCCCTGAGAAGGGGAGGGGCGGTAACGTCTGCACCTCGTTTATTGACCACGCTGTGGTTTTGCGCACAGCCATTTCTTTTTACAATTTGAAAGTCGCGTGAACAAATTATACTACTATCGCTGTAGCTAAATTTTTAAAAAGCAGGTTGATGTTCCGTGTCGCAAAACCAAATTCAGGTAGTCACTGGTAGTGATGATTCTCTCTGACCAATCAGTGATCTGCAGGGTTTTGAGATCACTTTAAACTCTAATGATTAGAGCAGTACTGCAGCTCGCACCTGACTTAGGAGAGGAAGAATTACACAGTTCACAGTCCAGATGCACTCTAAACTTTCCAAACAGCTTCAAGTGATGTAGATCCCAAAGTATGAGAGAATTATAATGCAAAAATACAAAGTACTGTAAGTAAATACAGAAGCACTCTCATTGTGGAATAAGTGGAGCCAGAGCTGCTGCTCTGCTCCGCTGAAGCAAAACTTGCATGTCAAGCGTCTTTAAAGGAAACAACCCGGCATTACATCTTAAATGCAGTTATGCATGGGCGGCTGTGGCTCAGGTGGTAGAGCGGGTTGTCCACTAATCGCAGGGTTCGTGGTTCGATTCCTGGCCCACATGACTCCAAATGCCTAAGTGTCCTTGGGAAAGACACTGAACCCCAAGTTGCTCCTAATGGCAGGCTAACTCCTTGCATGGCAGCTCTGCCGTCATTGGTGTGTGAATGAAACCCAGTGTAAATCACTTTGAATACCACTAACCATTTACCATATTTAATGTGTTATAGCTTTATTAAAGTTCAAATAATACAGAAGCTCACAAACTCCTTAAGGGCCCACTGAGCTGAGATATTTTTCTATTTTTATTCAAATGTGTTCTGCTGAAGAAAGAATGTCATACGCACCTGGGATGGCATGAGGGTGGGTAAATGATGAAAGAAGTTTCACTTTTAGGAGAACTAAGCATTTAATGCTTGCCAGCCAGCCTTGCCAAGCTTGTGCTGACCTGGTCTCCCATTCTCACCAGTTAAAAGTACAAAACCAATTAAAACTAGCCAACTGGCCAGCCTGACCAGGCTGGAAAACCAGCTATGACCATCCAAATAGACGAGGCTGGTTTTAACCGTTGTTGTTTTTTTTCCCCCCAGCAGGGAAAAAGTGTGTGTGTGTGTGTGTGTGTGTGTGTGTGTGTGTGTGTGTGTTTGCAACTTAGTTCTCAACTTTTGGTTAGCTCTGTAGGGGAGATAAGCTTCTCCCATTTGCTTATAAGAACCATTCGTGAGGCCTGTACTATTATGAAAACATCACTGAAAAAAAAATTGCTATCTGTCCATTTCAGAATGTCCTCGAGACATTAGTGTAAGTCAAATCAAATCAAATCAAATCACTTTATTGTCACACTACTGTGTACACGAGTGCAACAGCAGGTGAAATTCTTGTGTGCAGTTCCGAGCAACATTGCAGTAATGACAGTGACGAGACATAAACCACTTTACAATAACAACATATTTACACAACACGATTTACATAACAAATGTACACATACCTACACAACAATTTACATATCAAATGTACACAATACACACAATGTAGAATACACATACACTAGATAAGGGTATAAATATATATATATACACTAACTGAATTGGGAGCGAGAATATATTGACAGAATGAGGATTAATAAAGTGCAGTGCTGATTGTTGATCGTGAGAGATCATGTGTTCAAAAGTCTTACTGCTTGTGGGAAGAAGCTGTCATGTAGTCGGGTGGTGCGGGTTCTGATGCTGCGATACCGCCTGCCTGATGGAAGCAGTGAGAGCAGCCCATGACTCGGGTGGCTGGAGTCTCTGATAATCCTCCGAGCTTTATTCACACACCGTCTGTTATATATATCCTGGAGGGAGGGAAGCTCACCTCCGATGATGTTTCTGGCCGTTCGCACCACCCTTTGCAGGTCTTTGCGGTTGTGGGCGGTGCTATTGCCGTACCAGGCGGTGATGCAGCCCGTCAGGATGCTCTCTACAGTGCTGGTGTAGAACCGTGTGAGGATGTGTTGGTTCATTCCAAACTTCCTCAGCCGTCTCAGGAAGAAGAGGCGCTGGTGAGCCTTCTTCACAACGGCCTCAGTGTGGACGGACCATGTGAGTTCCTCAGTAATGTGGACACCGAGGAACTTGAAGCTGCTGACTCTCTCCACCGGTGCTCCATTAATGGTGATGGGGCTGTGTTCTCTGTCTTTCTTCCTGAAGTCCACCACAAGCTCCTTGGTTTTACTGACATTGAGGGAGAGGTTGTGCTCCTGACACCAGCGCGTCAGAGTGTGCACCTCCTCTCTGTAGGCTGTTTCATCATTGTCAGTGATCAGACCTACAACCGTTGTATCGTCAGCAAACTTAATGATGGCATTGGAGCTATGTGTCACCACACAGTCATGTGTGTAAAGGGAATACAGGAGTGGGCTGAGAACACAGCCCTGCGGGGCTCCAGTGTTGAGGGTCAGTGATGAGGAGATGTTGCTGCCCATTCTAACCACCTGACGTCTGCCTGACAGGAAATCCAGGATCCAGCTGCACAGCGAGCTGTTTAAGCCCAGAGCATCAAGTTTCACATCAAGCTTGGAGGGCATTATGGTGTTAAATGCTGAGCTGTAGTCTACAAACAGCATTCTCACATACGTGTTCCTTTTTTCCAGGTGGGATAGAGCAGTGTGTGTATTGTAGATGCAATAGCATCATCAGTGGAGCGGTTGTTACGGTAGGCAAACTGCAATGGGTCCAAAGAGGTGGGCAGAACAGAGCAGATGTGATCTCTGATCAACCTCTCAAAGCATTTGCTGATGATGGGGGTGAGGGCAACAGGACGCCAGTCATTTAAGCAAGTGATTTTTTGATTGCTTCGGTACAGGCACAATGGTTGATGTTTTGAAGCATGTGGGGACTACAGACAGGGAGAGGGACAGGTTGAAAATGTCCGTAAAAACACCAGCCAGTTGGTTCGCGCATGCTCTGATGACGCGGCCCGGAATGCCGTCTGGACCCGCGGCTTTGCGAATGTTCACCCGTCGAAAGGATCGGGTTACATCCGCAACAGAGACGGAGAGTGAACCATCATCTGTTGTATCGGCCGCGAGTGCTCTCTCCGCGAGGGCGGTGTTGTTGTTGTCCTCGAAACGAGCATAAAAAGTATTAAGCTCGTCCGGGAGAGAGGCAACGGTGTTCATGGCGGAGTTTTTATTCTGTTTATAGTCCGTGATGGTGTTAATTCCCTGCCACATACTTCTGGAGTCAGTGGTGTTGAACTGTCCTTCAATTTTGTGCCTGTACTGGCGTTTGGCTGTACTGATGGAGTTACGGAGGGCATAACTGGCTTGTTTACGCTCCTCCGCGTTCCCGGAATTAAAAGCGGTGGTCCGCGCAGTAAGTGCTGCGTGAACATCGCCGTTAACCCATGGTTTCTGGTTGGGGTAGATCCGTATAGTTTTTGTCGGAACAAAGTCCTCTATGCACTTCCTGATGAAACAAGTTACGCTATCAGCGTAAACCTCGATGTCGTCATCGGAGGCAGACCGGAACATCTCCCAGTCTGCGTGATCAAAACAGTCCTGTAGCGCAGAGTCTGATTGGTCCGACCAGCACTGGATCATTCTGAGGGCGGGTGCTTCCCGTTTCAGTTTCTGCCTGTAAGCGGGCAGAAGCAGAACGGAGGAGTGGTCGGATTTGCCAAATGGTGGGCGGGGGAGGGATTTGTAGCCATCCCGGAAAGGAGAATAGCAATGATCCAAAACCCGGTCCCCTCGTGTGTTGAAGCTGATATGTTGGTGGTATTTTGGTGCTATTGTTTTAAAGTTGGCTTTGTTGAAGTCCCCGGCAACAATGAACGCAGCCTCAGGGTGCACGGTTTCCTGCTCACTTATACTGCCATACAGTTCCCTAAGTGCCCTGTCTGTGTCGGCTTGTGGGGGGATGTACACAGCAGTGATAATGACCGCTGTGAATTCCCTCGGTAGCCAGAATGGTCGACACAGAAGCATGAGATATTCCAGATCAGGAGAGCAGAAAGACCTGATAAAATGTACATTCCTCTGATCACACCATGATTTGTTGATCATAAAACATACACCTCCACCTCTGCTTTTACCTGAGAGGTCTTTCGCTCTGTCCGCTCGGTGCACGGAGAAACCCGTGGGTTCGATGGCCGAGTCTGGAATCTCCGCGGACATCCAGGTTTCCGTAAGACAGATAACGCAGCATTCTCTCGTCTCTCGTTGGAAGGAGATCCGCGCTCTCAGCTCTTAGAGCTTGTTGTCCAGAGACTGAACATTTGCCAGTAGTATACTGGGTAGCGGGGGGCGATTTGCGCGACGTCTTAATCTGATGAGAACGCCGGCTCTTTTTCCTCTTTTCCTTCTGCGTTTCCGTGGCCGGGCAGCCCAAACAAAGGGCTCCGCTGGCGTGTTTGTAAACCGCGGGTCGGCATTGAGGAATGTGAAGTCCGGTTTTCGGTGTGTGATTGCCGAACCAATGTCCAAAAGCGTTTGTCTGTCGTACACAATAAGGCAGACAACATCCAAGACAAAAAAACACAGAACTGTAAACAAAACAAACAATAAACTGCAGTGTTTTGACGGAGCTTGCGACGCAGCAGCCATACTCGGCGCCATCTTGAGAAAAGAAATTATTTTCTTTTTAAGTGTACTGTAATGGTTGACCCCTTGCTGGAGAATCCCAGCCTATTTTGAAAGTGGCCTCACTTATGGCACTTTTCCACTGCATGTTACGGTTCAACTTGACGCTACTCGCTTTACTTTTCTGAGCTTGCTTTTCCACTGCTGTTTAGTGCCTCAACATGGGTGGGATTATAGGTCGATTGTCATAGTTGCGCCGCCTCTACTGCTGTGACATCATCTTAAATTTGACACAGAACAATAAACAATAACACGACCGCTATCTGTTAGCTACTAGCTCATTGTGCTTCATAAAGCAGTTGTTGCATGGTGATTTTACACAAGTGTAACAGTTAAATTGGCCTGGTTGTATTTGAAGCAAGCTTTCCAATAGTTGGTCAACTAAATAAAATGTGAAGCTTTCAAGCAGAGTATAGAGTTAATGTACCATCCTCTATCGTGGACTCCAGCAGCACTCTCCCTCCCATTGCTCGCCGGTCTAGATAGCGTCCATTTGGTCGTACCACTTCCACTTTTCCTTGATGGTTCTGTAGTCATTTAAGTTTTTTTTTTTTTTTACTTTTCCCTGCACTGTTTGTAGGTCTGGTGATATTCGTATGCAGCCAACAACTGATACACTTCCTGTGAGACTTTTTCGTTTCAATTGGTTTCATTCGTCGTTAAAGAAAGGAACGTCTGCACCTCGTTTATTGACCATGCTGATGTTTTGCGCACAGCCATTTCTTTGCGTGAACAAATTATACTTCTATCGCTGTAGCTAAATTTAAAAAAAGCAAGTTGATGTTCCATGTCGCAAAACCAAATCCAGTGATGCTGGTAGTGATGATTCTCTCTGACCAATGAGTGATCTGCAGGGTTTTGACGTCACATTTAGTATCGGCTCTGCTCACTTGTAACCTCGACCGAGATGTTACTAAAAAAGTACTATCCACAGTGGAAAAACCCCTCCAGAGTCGAGTCGAGTTACACCGTGCAGTGGAAAAGCCCCATTACATGATTGCAGTCTGTTCCACTGAACTTTATGCCGGTTTACATTTGGTGACATTTGAGTGAGGCTGACAGTAATGATGATAATCTGAATATGAGTGGAATGCTCCTTTTATATTGTATTACTAATTTATTGCAGCTTATACAATTGTTCATGTTTTTTTTTTTTTTTCTGGCTAGACTGATGCCCTGCATCATATATCTACCAAGTCTCTGGAAATTCATTTGAATTTGGGTATGTATACTGTATGAATGTTTCCCTGCTGTATACATATGGAGGGCATATGTAATAATTCTGTTATTAAATGTGAGGCTTTTATTAAAATAAAAGTTTAAATGTTTCTGTAGACTGAAAGCAATCATGACAATGTGAAACCGCATTCCTATAGCACAATGGGACCATGGTGCTAGCAACACTGAAATTGTAGGTTTGATTCTCAGGGAATGGATGGACTGTTAAAAATGCAAACCTTAAGTGCTTTGGATAAAAATGTAGAAAATGTAAATGCACCGAATCCAAAACAGTAATAAATCAGTCAAACACTGACTTTGAAGCACAGACACTGATTTTATAAACCCTCAGAAACATACACTTCTTAATTTCTCCTCATCTTGTTTTTTCTTTCTCTTTCTCACCCTCTTTCTTTCCATCCTTTTCTTCTTACCAAGAGCTGCATGTTCATTTGAGTGCCTCTCAAGCTGTTGAGCAGATGTCTCTCTCTCTCTCTCTCTCTATCTGTAGTCCTGCGCCTCTCTCTCTCTGTTTCATGTGGTTTGTGGTTTGTCCCAAATTGGAATTGTTTAAAAGCCACAACACAGAGCCTTTTACACCAGGGAAAGCAGAGGAGGGGGGAACAAAGCCAGTGAGTGAGAGAATAAATCAAGAGAGCAGGTGGAGAAGAGAATGTGCCAAATTGCAGACAGGTGCGGCTCAGCCTCGACACCGAGCACACAACAGAATCGCCATACAATCTATGTCCTACACACAAAATACTAACCTCTTTCTGACCACAAAGAATGCCCACAGTGATGTGAGGTGAATTCCATCTGAAAGTGAGTATCACTGTGCCCTTCTCACCTCAAAAGGGCATAGCACTTAAAGTGAGTCCTGGGCATTACTGTCACATATGTGGCTATTTGGAACACAAAGACATACAGTATGTCACTGCCAGTTTATTTTGATCTCAAGTATTATGTTTAGTTTTTTTTCTGAAAAGCTATAGTGCTTCAGCTTTGTATTAGATCCTGATTATTTTTTAAGTAGGCTTAAGAAGTTGATTGTATAATTGTAGTAGTGTTGTCATGGTACCAAAATTTCAGTAGTCGGTACCAATACCATTGAACTCAATACCATTTTCGGTACCAAAGCAAAACACTAAAACAGGTTACTGAACAACACTCTTTTATTAACAAAGTTAACAAAACATTAGCAGCAGAACTAAGAACAAAAATATACCATTGAGCAACACTTTAATTTAAATATATTATTTTTGAATTATAACAAAACTGCACAATGTATGCTTAAAGTATTTTTGAACACTTATATAAGATTTGAACTTTTGCAACTTTTACTTTAAGTTTTTACCAAGAACTAAAAAAAAAAAAAACGAAATAAACAAGCATACAATAGCATGAATAAAAAACAATTTCCAAACTAATGTGCAAAGTGCTCTCCTATTAATAAAGCTGCATGATAAGAAATGCACAGTAACATATATTATGATTAAATAAGTCGCGAGCAATCGCATTCTAATCTAGCTGCATTAAGCGTCCGCGCTCGAGGGATGAGCGTCCCCGAGGCAGTCTCTCTCAGCCGGGTGCAGTTTCAATCTCTCCCCCTTAGATCGGGACATTCGCACAACTCGTTGAAGAGGCACCGACCACACAGAGAAATGCCAGTTTCTGAGTTTATAGTTATTAACATGATCTGCTTCTGTAACTTGAATAAAGCTTTAACGCATTAATTATAACTGCATTTAAGATGTAATGCCGGGATGTTTCCTTTAAAGGGCTCCGCCTCCGCCTATTCCACAACGAGAGTGATTCTGAATTAACTTTTTTTTTTTTTTTTTTTTTA
This sequence comes from Moxostoma hubbsi, assembly GCA_032164185.1. Lineage (NCBI taxonomy): Eukaryota > Metazoa > Chordata > Actinopteri > Cypriniformes > Catostomidae > Moxostoma > Moxostoma hubbsi. The sequence continues at coordinate 27,008,650 of JAVLUX010000008.1, forward strand.
TATATAATTCCTTAATACTTTGGGATATACATAAGATGAAGCTGTGAAAGTTTAGAGTGCATCTGGACTGATCTGTGTAATTCTTCCTCCGTCAGGCGTGAACTGCAGTGCTGCTCTTGTGCTTCATCATTAAAGTTTAATGTGATTTCATGTTACGTTAAATGAGACCAAACGACTATTCGACAACGAATATTTTTTTTCTCGTCAATTTTTTTCTTTTTGACGTCGTCGATAATGTCGACTAATCGTTTCAGCCCTAATGCAAATGATATGTTTTGAAACTCACCTGCTTTATTTTCTTGAATTAATCCGGGTGTCTGTCTTTCAACTGCTTTAAGTTTGATGTGTTTCATCCTTTCGTCAGAAAATTGCAAAAGCAGCATTTACAAATAGGTTTTTGCTGATCTATGTTGTTTCCCTTTTCATCAGCCTCAAATCCAAAGTATTTCCAAACCTGGCTTTTTCCACTTTTCATTTCGACAAGATTCAGTAGAGACTCTGCAGCAGCTTTGCTTGTCGCCATCTTTTGCTTGTTGTGAGCATTCGAAATTTCCTGACTCTGCATGGGTACCGGGTAGACTTGTACCGTCAGAAATTCTGGTATCGTAAAAAATGTTTTGATTGAGTACCGACTTGGTACCGGAGTACCGGTATTTTTGACAACACTAATTTGTAGTGTATTGTCTTATGTAGGCCTACACAGAGACTATTTAGCAGAGACAGCTCACTTCTATTAAAATAATGGGAGGAATTGGAATGCTCAATGGTCAACAGATGTAGAAAGCAATCTTGCCTTACAGATAAACGAGCCAATCACCTTTTAGATAACAGACATTGCCTGTTAATCAACTTGAGAACACGCATGCGCATTAGCTATACAAGCCGGGAATAATTTTTTTTAGCATAATCTGAGGTAAAGCAGCACAATGTCAGATTTTACTGCTGATTTGAAATGTGATCTTTGATCGTAATCTTGACTAACCATATTGGAGATTTCTGTCTTTCCCCATTCAAATAGATAGGAACTGCACCTGCATGCCACTTGTTTACCTAGAAAAATAGCTCCCCATGAGCGTTCCAAAGATGGCCGCTTGGTGAACTGACTAAAAATATTTTGGCTTGCCTTACTTTTTAGTAACTGTTAGTTCTATTATTGAAGGATTGTTCCGGATTTAATATAAATTAAGCACAATTGACAGCATTTGTGTTATAATGTTGATTATCATAACAAATTATTTTCTTTTAAACAAAAAGTGAAAATGTTCTTTTCAGTTTGACACTTACAATCAATATTATGTCAAGGCTACACACTAGCTGTGTGCTATTATGTAAATTATTAATGAAATTGCTCGTTGGGAGCACTAATTACTCTTAATCTTGCCATGCCCAGGTTAGATAAATTAATTGCCTCAAAATGGGCAAAATTTCTTTCTCGAGGTGACCATTGTATTTAAGCTACGGTAACAGCCTTGTAGAAGACCCTTCATGAAGGGATTCAGTTGCTTCGAAGTTGGACACTTCGAATGGTGCCCCTCTTGCACAGTGCCTTTTTAAGGGTGCAAATATGGAGTTTGGAATTTGCCCATCATACCTGTTAAGTTCAGGGATTGTGTCAGCCACTGTCTTACAGGAGGGAGAACATGGTGCCAGTTGTTATTGGTTGATCTTGGGGCTACTCAGTTTCTGAATGTTTGGTCTCTCTCTCTCTCTCTCGATATGATTAGTTGGTGTATTGATGCCTTTTGGCACTTTGCTTTCAAGTTGGATGTCTTGGGAAAATGTGTAATATAAACCTTTAAAGCTTTACGAAGGCTTTATCCCTGAGGTCCCTCGTGTCCCACTATGTCTCAAGAGAAAAGAATGTTTCCTTTTTTTAAAGGTGTTTTAATGAAGCCATTAAAGTCTGGCATTAAAAACAAAATCTATTGAAAAGGTGGCGCAGAGACTCGCTCCAGCATTGAACAAGATGTTGAACACATTCCAGACACATGTGAGTGATTTGCATGCACACATTTCTCTTTAAAGGCAATAGATCACTTGTTAATTTAATGTTTGTTCTAAAAAGCCAGACTGATTATGGTGTGAATCTGTGAGTGATCAAGATAGCCAAAGCATGTGCTTGTGTGTATGCTTATAATGTGTTGATGGGTGGGTTTTCTTTTGCACCAGAAATCATCTGGCAAGTTCAAAAAGATTCTCAGAAAAGCAAATTACATCTTGAGAAGTATATATTCATCAGAAAATACAGTCTGCTGCTGGCACACATGTTTGTGTGTGGAAATATTAGTTGTTTTCTCTGTATTTAAAGCTTTAGCTACTGAGAACAACGTGTCTTTATAATGCTTTGACTCTTCTGCTGAATTTGGGGAAGGAGATATTAAACTATTTATGTCACTGTGAATTTAACCAGTTCTGAGATGCATCAGTTTGGGGTAGTAAAATGTCTTGAGTTATTCACTACAGGCCTGCTGTAAAATGTCTTCAAGAAAATTTAAATGTTTACAATTAAGCCTTAAAAGAACTTTGGGTTGTAAATGGTTATGAACGGGCAGGTAGATGAGACCTCACTCTGAAGCCCTTGGAAATATTGAAATGATAAGTTGTGAAAAAGATTATTTAAAATATGATTTTGAAAATATTTTGAAGTTTTGATGATGAAAGACATCTACTCACAGAAGTTATTGCTCTGCATTATTATTGCCATGCTCATCAGTACTATTGTATTACTGTCATTACTAATGAATTCATTTAAAGACCTCATCTGTGAGTGTTTAATGGGATTTCAGCGTTACACAAAGGTTAATTTTCTTTAGTTTAAACCAGTCCTAGTGACTCACACAGCAAACATTACAGAGAACATTTCCAGGGAAGGATGAATATGGAGAAAAAGAAGCAGAAAAGAGAAATAATGAGAGGATGATTGAGAAACAAAAATAGAAGAGAGAAAGAGGGATTGAAGTTGTCAAGGGCATTCTGTATTCTGTTTGCTTCATGAGCCAAGCCTTTTGTTTGAAGCTGTCATGGTGTGCATACAACATAAAACACAGTCAGATGTACTGAATAATGATTGAAAAATATGTGGAGTTATGTGGGCCTCTGTGATCTCTTGCTTGCATATTTCCCATCTTAGGTTCTGGATATTTATTTGTGATGTATGTGTAAGAATCTGTGTGTATGTAGTTCAAGCCACAAGATTGTTTACCGATTAATGTCTCATGTTGTATGTTAGGACAGTTGGGGTGAAAGTGAGTGTACTGATCTGTTGGATTACTTTTTGTAATGACTGGTGTGCATGTGTGTGTGTATACTGTATATTTATTTGTGTACAGTAGTGGTGTGTGTATTAAGACGGTGTTTGCATATATTTTTAGAGGAGGAGGGGCGGGGGGACCTGTGATTTTTAATTAATACAACATTTTACCTCACAAAACTTTTGATATTCTAATGCCAAAAATTATATTTTAGTTACATTTTTCAATATTCATATTTTTGGCAAAAACAGATTTGAATTCTTTCAACTTATTTCTATTCGACTAAAATGCAAACTCATCGCTAGCTAAGAATATAATTATCCGTACAGATCCTTCATACAGCTGGAATTCAAGGATTTCCATGTAATGATAAAAACGCTGGAACCTCGAAAGAATGCTGGACTTGTTTACGGACATTGATGTGCCCGTACTCTTCCTTAATTCTATGGCTCTAAAATGAAGCAAAGCAGACAGTTTTGCACTCATTGCGCCAAGCACTTGAGTCCAGTGAAGATGAATTAGAAACAAGTGAGTACAAGATTGCATTACAACACCGTGCTGAATCACAAAAAAACTATAAAGAATCACAATATTATTGTATCGCTAGTCAAGACCAACATATTTCTGTGCGTGCGTGCGTGTCATTTTTGGGGTGGTGTTTTATTGATTCAGCAAGAAAAGAAACAGACTGTGTCCGGAGAGGTTTAGATGAAGCTAAGGGGTGAAGACTAACAGATGACAGAATTGACTTCTTTGAGCTGCCTCTGATTCTCTCTCTCTCTCTCTCTCTCTCTCTCTCTCTCTCTCTCTCTCTCTCTCTGCAGCTGTTCACTTTGCTGTATTCTGTTCATCAGCTGGTATTAATCCTTCCAAAAACTCAATACCCTTCAGACAAACATGAACGCCTCACTTTACAAACCACTTATGGCACCAGACACACGACCCTTGGACTTTAGTGTGTGTGTGTGTGTGCGCCTTAGAGAAAGAGAGATAGAAAGGAAATGGAGCCCAGGGTCTGGTTTTATTTAAGTTACCCTCACACTTACCCTCTCTGGTGCTGGAGGTTTTTGCAGTTGTCACTTGGCTACAGGGATGACAGCAGAAATGGACAAAGTTTAATTGGGTGAAATGGGGCTGTTATTTTGCACACACACACACACACATGCTCTCTTGCAGTTTTGCCGAACTGTGCGACACTTGCCATCTTGTTCATATAGAACTAGAGCTTGACCGATATGGGATTTTTGAGACCAATACTGATTTTAGGGGGGAAACTCATCGATTACTGATATTGTGGCCGATATAGTTAATTTTTGAGCTGCAACGAAAACAGATCTTTTCTATGTGGTTTGTTCTCCAATTTTGCACCGATATGACTTTGCAAAGGTACTCGGAAGGTTGCTTTCTTAAACAAATATTTTTATCAAAGAATATTTTACATTATTATTATGCATTGTCATCATTGGAAAAAGTACAATATTTCCTTCTGAAATGTAGTTGAGTGGATGTATAAAGTAATAGAAAATGTCATGGTAATACTCAAGTAAAGTACAAGTACCTCTAAATTGTACTAAATTCCAGTTTTCTTGCTTATCAAAACATCAACAATATTTCGCTTTTAATGTATAACAAAAGAGTCACAAACAATAACTCATGGTTCGCTGATGCCAAGTCAAGAGATAAACAGTGGCAGCGGTGTTACACCGCATTTCGGTGCAAACCAGACTTTGAAATATTACATTTTGTAAATGCAATGACTGGAATTGTTTGGTTGAAGTGGGTACCAAACTGCGAATCCTTAACAAAACAGTTTGGTGAATGCATGTTTACATATTAGTTCCACTCAGCTGACAAGCTATGAAAGTAACTACATGGTTTGCTAGTTAGCTATAAGCTCGTTGTCATGGAGAGTAAAAGATGGACTTTATTTACTTTCCAGATTTCCATCTCACCAACTAGGTAACAATGTAGCGAGAAATTGTTACCTAGTACCAACACTCAACAGACACAATCCACCACCACACTGTTGTCTGCTGAGCTGCAAAAAGTTACTCTGATATTTACATTTCAATCTGCTACATTACTTACTGCACTGACAAACCATAGCTGGCTAACAGCAAACAGATGTGATAAACATAAGTCACATGGTTGTCAGGGACAGGGTTAACGTTATTGTGAAAAGGGAAAATGACAATGAGTCATTGTTTATTAAATTTCCTGTATGTATTTCACAAACTAGTTAGCAACTCAAGAATATACCGCTTAACTCCGCACTGTCTGCAGAACCATGTCAGCTCAGCTCAGAGCACGCTCTGTTGGATTATGACACCAATTCACCCAAGCATTGTTTTCTGCATTATATGTTCTGAAAAAAAGTTTTAATATCTGCCCATTTCGGAAAACATATACATCGATATATCTGTGAAAGGCTAATATCGGCTGACCGATAAATCGTTCAGGCACTACATACAACTAATGAACCAAAACTGAGAAGACAAATTTGAGCCTAAAGTGTGCAACATATTTCCCCAAACAATCCCCCCATCTTTCATTAGTCAGACAAATAAGATCCAATCCCAAACCATTGGTCGAGCCATTGAGCATGTTTACATGCAGGATCTTATGCAGATTATGCTTAATAAGCCAACAATTTGTAAATTTGTGTTAATGCCTTAAACCATTTATGACCTTACCCAAATGTGGGAAAACCATTTAAACAAAAACTGATTGGCACACGTAGAGTTTTGCTCATTACCCCAATTGCACCCTATGTAAAGACCTTTACGGGTGTTCTCACCTGCTTATCCAATTTGCGCCATGGTGTGTGCATGCCTGTTCACATTTACACATCATTGGCAGAGAATAACCCAATGGTTTAAAGTAAATTGCATTGCATTATTATTATTGCATTGTCAGATTTTCTGAATAAGAAGATTTTTTGTTAGTTATCAAGGTATTACTGTTAATGTAAACACATTTTTTTTAGGTAAGTCCTTTTTAGGTACTTTCTGAACTACTACTTTTCATCGTTTTTGCACATTTATCCATTTGGAAGTACTTTTCTTTTAGCTCCTACTCCAGGGTAGGTACTTTTTGGGATACGTGGGTCTGTAGGAGGTGCCGTAACCTCTGATTGGTATTGCATGTATGATGCACAATGCAATGAGAAACATCAGTAGCCTCATTGAGTAAACAAACTTTAGCCTCATTGAGTAAACAAACTTTTAGCAGCTAGCCTACTATTCAGAGAATTGCGCTAATTTTCTAACTCCCAGAAATCATAGTATCCACGCCTGTTTCACATATAATGTGAGATCTGCTGCATGATTTCAGCAGGAGACTTACATCGCATCTGTTTTCACAATACAGAAAGTGATTTTTTGGGGGGATTATTACATTTTAATTTTTGCTGGTATAATGGACAAATAATCAGATGTTAACAGATAAATTGTTATTTAGAGTGGGTGATTGACATTGATTATAAACTAATTTACAAGAGGAAAGTGTTGCATGCCTGTTACTGCGTGGTTAACTTGCGTACATCTTTTTTTTCAATGGGTGAGTAGTTCATTACAATATTTTATGTTGAATCATAAAAGCCTTTATTGTAAAATATTATGTTGAAAAATAGGTTTATAGTGCATTTTGAAGTTGAACATGTTTTCCACTGAGTTCAGCTTGTGCTGTGTGATTTTAAAATGGATTGAGCGCTTCATTTATTCTCTCACTGTGGCTTTAAGGATGTATGCACCAAGCGACTCACGCACACAGTGTAAAGACTGTAACCTGCAGACACAGTTTGTTTAATACGGCTCTAAAAAAAAATGTAGCTCCGACCCTGACCACCAGTGTTGTTGATTTTGTTGTTGTTGCTATTGAAACGTATGTACAAACAGCGTTAGAAGAAAAATGGACTACACTAGATGACATCACTACGAATGCGAGAGGGAGTCTCCCCAGATGTACAGTTCCTCTTAAATATCCCATATTATGCTCCTTTTCAGGTTCATACATTTATTTTGGGGTCTACTAGAATAGGTTTACATGCTTTAATGTTCAAAAAACTCATCACTTTTCTCATACTGTACATTGCTGCAGCACCTCTTTTCAACCTTTGTCTGAAACACTCTGTTTTAGTTCCTGTCTCTTTAAAGCCCCCCTTTCCGAAAAAGTCCTGTCTGCTGTGATTGGTCAGCTGGCCCAGTCTGTTGTGATTGGTCAATCGCTTGGAGTGTGTGTTGGAAATGTAGTGTCCCTTACCATAACCAAAGTTGCCCTTAGGCGGGCATTATGCAAATGTTTTCCATAGTATCATAGCTAAGTCACTGAAATAATGGCTGGACTGCAAACCAGGAATTTCAGGCAGTTCAGGAGCAGTGTTTTCTGTGGGAGAGAGTAACTCCCTTTGATGTGGACTTTGCAGACCTTTTACTTGCACATTCTTATGTATTGTTGCTATGTCAGGGTGGTCGGGATGCTCAAACAAACAAATGGATTGCTTCTAGTTTACACCACATATTAAGCTGGGATCAATTAGGAAAATGCATTTCCCTTTACAAAAAGCTTCACTATGATGCTGCGCTTTGCTAAGCGCTATGGGAACGATCCTAGTTGTGACCGAGCTGTGAATATGTGTGTAACACGTCAATGAACATTGACCGGAATTTATAGCCTCGGCTGATGTAGTCATTAGACGCACCTGTGGCCAGGCTATAAATGGATGCATCACCAGTTGTCGTCAGGTCCTCTTTTTTCAGAGCGATTCTGTATGTATGTGTTTTACAAACCCTGTCAAAACTTTCTTTCCTCTGCTAGGAATTAGAATTTGTGAGGCAGTGTGCAGTGAACCTTTTCTCCTTTCTCTTCTGTCTAGAAAATATATATATTTTTAAAAGAAAGAGAGAATGACTGAAAGCCGTAAACGATGCCCTGTTCTCACTCTATAGCTGAAGAGGACACGCATCAGTTTTGCTCTGTTTGTTTGGGGAGTCAGCACCCACACTTCATTTGTGGGGCTCTCGTATGGATCTGGCTGAGGAGCGAGAGACGGGTTCATCCCTTTCGCTCGCTCTCTCCCCAGATCCAGCTGATCCTCGTAGGCCTGAAGTGCACCTCGGCACCTCTTCGGTTCACGAGGACACTGCACCTCTGTAAATCCCGCGCATAATTATAAAGCGGCTGTGGAATTAAGAGACAAATGCGAGCATTGTGATCTGCTTTCGGGCAAAATGCTTCGCGCTCGCCTCGCTTACTTCCAGGAGTCAGCGCCCATATTTCATGGGGCTCTCGCATGGATCTGGCTGAGGAGCGAGGGACAGGTTCGTCCCTTTCCCTCGGTCTCTCCCCAGACCCAGCTGGTCCTTCCCGTGATCTTGAAGCATGCTTCGGCGCCTCTTCAGTTCACGAGGGGGCTGGGTGCTGAACCTCTGTACATTTCACGCACAATAATAAGAAAATTGAGAAATTACTCGAGGTGATTATGCGGGCTGTGGCCAGACTACAGCTGAATACTAGGTCTCATAGCATTGGTGTCTGTGGTGATCCCTTCGGACCTTCTGCACATGAGACCGCTTCAGTTGTGGCTAGAAGCCAGGGGGTTTTTATCCAAGGGCCGGTCCCCTAAGGCAAATAATGGTTACGCGCCACGTGCTTTGTTCCCTTTCTATGTGGTTCAGACCCCAGTTCTTACCTTGGGTCCCACTCTAGGTGCGTCTCTTCATCGCAGGGTGCTAACAACAGATGCCTCCCTGACGGGCTGAGTAGCGGCCTTAAGTGGTCGTCCGGCTTAAAGGTATAGGAGGGTCATCAGTTCGGTTGTCACAGTAACTGTCTCGAGCTGATGGCCGTAATTCTGGCCCTGAAATACTTCCTCCTGAGGCTGCTATGTCTTGGTGCAGGTGGGCAATACAGCGGTAGCCTCTTACGTAAACCATCGGGGGATCCACGTTCACGTCAGCTGAATTTCTGGCACGTTGGATCCTCCTTGGGGCCCAGGGCAGCTCCTGTCACTCAGGACAGTTTCGTCCCTGGATGCCTGTGTGTGTGGGAGCAGATTTACTCTGAGGTAATGAACAAATCTGGGTGAGATTTCACAGGGCAGAAGAGGACCTCTTCGCCTCTATGATAGCACAATGTCTCCTCTACTTCTCCCTAAGTCACCCAGCCCCCTTGGGTCTGGACTTAAAGGCACATACATGACCCTGAATGCGTCTGTATGTGTTTTTGTCCCCCGGTTTTTCTGCTCCTGCGCTGGCCGAACAGGATATGTTTCTCGAATACCTCTCCTCGACGGCTCGCCTTGGGCAATTCCGAACAGGGAGGACCTTCTCATCCCTGGCCCGAATTGTGAAACCTTTCATGCTTGGCCCCTAAGGGTACCAACGGAGTTTCACAGGGCTTTCTCTTGTGGTTATCGAGACCATTTCAAGTGCTAGGGCTCCCTCCACTTGGAACTGATCTGGGTGGATTTTACAGGGCAGAAGAGGACCTCTTCGCCTCTGTTGATAGCACAATGTCCCTCTACTTCTCCACCGAGTCGCCCAGTTTCCCCCCCTAAGTTCATATTACAGAACCAGCTAACTGCCAGTTTGCTTCAGTTCTGGATTTTCTGTAGAAAGAACTGTCAGCGGGAATTTGCCTCGCAACTGCCAGGTTCTATGTAGCCTCCACTGTGGTTTGCCACGCCTTGGTGGGCAGGGTGCCCCCTAAGAGGTGTCCTTGCTAGGACCTCTTCATAGGGTAAGACCCCCTTTTTAGACCTCTAGAGTCAGCATTTGGTAGACTTCTGACTCTCAAGATGGTTTTTCTTATGGCAATTACGTCTCTAAGGAGACTTGGGTACCTCTTTTGTCTCTTTTGCTGGCCTGTTTAGAGTTTGCCCCAGCTATGACCAAAAGCATTCTTTGCACCCTCACCCTAACTACCTGCCCAAGGTGCCTTTCGCGACCCTTGGCTGGTTATTTTCTAAGCCTTCTTCTCCCTGCCGTTTGTAACACCGGAGCAGCTAAGACATCTCAGACTTTGTCCAGTTTGTACCCTTCAGACTTATGTCCACCGCATTTGTTAGTGGCGTAAAGTCAGGGCAGCAATTCTTCACTTGGAAGCCGTGACCGGGGGGCGGTCACCTCCTGGCAGACTATGTCACTTTGGGTGAGGGACATTATTGCCCGGGCCTATGAGGCACGTGGTCAAGCTTCACCAGTATGTTTTAGGGCGCACTCTACCAGAGGGCTCTCCTCCTCTAAAGCCTTGGCTAGAGGTCTCCCTCTGCAACAAGTTTGTGATGCGGCAGGTTGGTCCTCTCCGCACACATTCATTAGATTCTTATAAGTTTGGATGTTCTTGCCACTCCGGGCTCTTATGCCCTTGAGTCGACATCTCAATCTCATGTCCCTACAAGTTTGTGATGCGGCAGGCTGGTCCTCTCCGCACACGTTCATCTGGATTTATGGTCATGTTACTAGATGTTCATGCTACTCTGGGCTCTTATGCCCTTGGGTCAACATCTACGCTCATGTCTAAGCAAGTTTGTGATGCGGCAGGATGGTCCTCTCCGCACACATTCTCAGATCTTATGGCTTAAATCTTTCATGCCTGAACAAGTTTGTGATGCGGCAGGCTGATCCTCTCCGCACACATTCATTAGACTTTTATAGTTTGGATGTTCATGCTACTCCGGGCTCTTACGCCCCTGAGTCGACATCTGAAGCTCATGTATAAGCAAGTCTGTGATGCGGCAGGTTGGTCCTCTCCGCACACATTCATTAGACTTTTGTAGTGTGGATGTTCTTGCCACTCCGGGCTCTTATGCCCATGAGTCCACATCTCATCTCATGCCTGAACAAGTTTGTGATGCGGCAGGCTGGTCCTCTCCGCACACATTCGTCAAATTTTATGGTTTAGATGTTTTGCTACTCCGGGCTCTTATTGTCACAATCCCCTGTCGTCTGCCCTGTGTTTCTCCTCTGTCATCTCTCCCGGACTTCAGTTCCCATAATTCCCTGCCCTCATCACTGCCATCTGTCTGTCATTGTCTTCACCTGTGTCTAATTTAATCATCATTTCCTTGTGTATTTAAGCCCTGTTGTTTTATTAGTCTTTGTCAGTTGTTGCATGTTTGGTATATGTTTATCCTATGTCTACCGTTGATCCTGTTCCTGCCCGTGCCCTTTGTTGATGTTCATCTTGTGTTTATGTTATCCCCTCGTGGATGTTTCTTTTGTTCCTTGTGTTTTGTTACTCTGTTCATCGTTTGTGTTGTTTAAAATAAAGCTGCAAGTAGATCCCCACTCTTTGTCTGCCCGCATTCGTAACAGAACAACTGACCCACAATGGATCTAGCAGCTCAGCAGGCGAACTACCGGCTACTCTGCCTCAAACAAGAGGACCGCCCAGTAGAGGCCCACGTCCATGAGTTTCTGGAGCTGGCTTACACTTCCGACTTCCCCGAGTTTTTCTTGGTGGCTTTCTTCAGGGGAAATCTTAACAGTTCGTTAAAGGAGCGGCTGCCACCAGCGACCCCGCGCTGGACGCTCCGCGATTTTGTTGAAGAGACCCTGTGGATCAGCGGCTCTCTATTCACTGTGGGCGTTGCGGGGGAGGACCCTACCTCTCCTCCCACAGTGGTAACCCCCCAGCCTTCCATTTATCTCTCCACGCCTGTCACAGCCAGCGAGCCATGCCCACGCCTGCCACGTCCAACGTGTTGCCAGCCTCGTCTGTCCGGAGGAGGAGGAGAAGGGGAAAGGCTTCTGCTTCCCGGTCTCCGCCTGCCACGGCCGACGAGCCAATGCCCACGCCTGCCACGGCCAACGAGCCAACGCCCACGCCTGCCACGGCCAACGAGCCAACGCCCACGCCTGCCACGGCCAACGAGCCAACGCCCACGCCTGCCACGGCCAACGAGCCAACGCCCACGCCTGCCACGGCCAACGAGCCAACGCCCACGCCTGCCACGGCCAACGAGCTGGAAGTCTCGTCCGTCCCAGAGCCAGCGTTGCCAGCCTCGTCCTTCCCAGAGCCAGCGTTGCCAGCCTCGTCCTTGCCAGAGCCAGCGTTGCCAGCCTCGTCCTTGCCAGAGCCAGCGTTGCCAGCCTCGTCCTTGCCAGAGCCAGCGTTGCCAGCCTCGTCCTTCCCAGAGCCAGAGCCACCGTTGCCAGCCTCGTCCTTCCCAGAGCCAGAGCCACCGTTGTCAGCCTCGTCCTTCCCAGAGCCAGAGCCACCGTTGTCAGCCTCGACCGAGCCAGAGCCAGCGCCTGTAGCCTCGACCGAGCCAGAGCCAGCGCCTGTAGCCTCGACTGTCCCAGAGCCAGCGCCTGTAGCCTCGACTGTCCCAGAGCCAGCGCCTGTAGCCTCGACTGTCCCAGAGCCAGCGCCAGCGCCTGTAGCCTCGACTGTCCCAGAGCCAGCGCCAGCGCCTGTAGCCTTGATCGTCCCTGAGCCAGAGCCTGCGCCTGCAGTCCCGACCGTCCAAGAGCCAGCGCCTCTCGAGCCACCCAGCGCTCCGCCTCTCGAGCCACCCAGCGCTCCGCCTCTCGAGCCACCCAGCGCTCCGCCTCTCGAGCCACCCAGGGCTCTGCCTCCCGAACCAACCAGGTCTCCGCCTCCCGAGCTTTCCAGAGCTCCGCCTCCCGAGCTTTCCAGAGCTCCGCCTCCCGAGCCTCCCAGTGCTCCGCCTCCCAAGCCTCCCAGTGCTCCGCCTCTCGAACCAACCAGGTCTCCGCCTCCCGAGCTTTCCAGGTCTCCGCCTCCCGAGCCTCCCAGATCTCCGCCTCCCGAGCCTCCCAGGGCTCCGCCTCTCGAGCCGCCCAGGGCTCCGCCTCTCGAGCCGCCCACGTCTCAGTCCCTTGAGCCTTCCACGTCTCAGTCACCTGAGCTTTCCATGGCTCCATCTTCAGAACCTTCTACAGCTCTGCCTCCTTGGCCTTCCGTAGCTCCACCTACCACGGCTCTGCCACCTGGGTCCTCCATGGCTCTGCCCCCAAAATCCTCCATGTCTCCGCCTTCCACGGCTTCGCCTTCTACGGCCATGCCTCCTGAGCCTTCCACGGCTCTGCCCTTGGAGTCCTCCATGTCTCCGCCTCCAGAGCCTTCCACGCCTCCAGAGCCTTTCACGGCTCCGCCTCAGAAGTCCGCCATGTCTCCGCCTTCCATGGCTTCACCTTCTACGGCCACGCCTCCAGAGCCTTCCACGCCACCGACAATGAACCTGACCCAATCCCCTTCCTGTGGCCGCCTCCCTGACCTCCTGACCCAGTCACTGTCTTGTGCCTCCCCCTTGAACTGCCTGTTTGCCCCTTGTGCCCCCCCTTGGACTGCCTATTTGCCCCTTGTGCCCTCTTGGACTGCCTGTTTGCCCCTTGTGCCCTCTTGGACTGCTTGGTTGCCCCTCCCTCACTCCTTGGACAATTGTTTTTTTTGTTTTTGTTTGTTGTTATTTTTCTTTTAGGAGCGCCTGGAAGCCGCTCCTTTGAGGGGGGGTTATGTCACAATCCCCCTGTCGTCTGCCCTGTGTTTCTCCTCTGTCATCTCTCCCGGACTTCAGTTCCCATAATTCCCTGCCCTCATCACTGCCATCTGTCTGTCATTGTCTTCACCTGTGTCTAATTTAATCATCATTTCCTTGTGTATTTAAGCCCTGTTGTTTTATCAGTCTTTGTCAGTTGTTGAATGTTTGGTATATGTTTATCCTATGTCTACCGTTGACCCTGTTCCTGCCCGCGCCCTTTGTTGATGTTCATCTTGTGTTTATATTATCCTCTCGTGGATGTTTCTTTTGTTCCTTGTGTTTTGTTACTCTGTTCATCGTTTGTGTTGTTTAAAATAAAGCTGCAAGTAGATCCCCACTCTTCGTCTGCCCGCATTCGTAACACTTATGCCCCTGAGTCGACATCTCAAGCTCATGTCTGAGACCTCTCGCGTTCTTGTGAGCACACTTCACAACCGTAGGGGTCCAGACAGCCCCAGTGCGGCGGCATGGGTATTGCGTTCCTATAGCACTTAGCCAAGCGCAGCATCATATTGAAGCTTTTTGTCTTTTTTCATCTCGGGTTACATGTGTAACCCTTGTTCCCTGAAAAAAGCGGAACGAGATGCTGCGCTGCTTTGCCGCACTGGGACGTCCCAGGACTGCTCTTTAAAAAAAGTATCTGACGACACCTGGTGACGCATCCATTTATAGCCTGGCCACAGGTGCGTCTAATGACAACATCAGCCGAGGCTATAAATTCCGGTCAATGTTCAATGACGTGTTACACACATATTCACTGCTCGGTCACAACTAGGATTGTTCCCATAGCGCTTAGCAAAGTGCAGCATCTAGTTCCGCTTTTTTCAGGGAACAAGGGTTACACATTTTACATTGAAAAAATTACACATCAGCTATAAATGTGATCATTTTCCCATTGTATTTCTTCAGGTGAACTATGATGGACAGCAGGACAAAATAACCCAATTTGAGAAAATGTTTAGTTGCCAATTTACTGATTGCTATATTCATATTTTATACCATTGCTTCAGACTTTCTGTATTTGCTCTGGGAGCAATCATGATCTGATAATTTACCATGTTCATACATAAATAAGGCCTCACCAGGACAGTCCTCTGAGAATCTGAAAACTCACTGTAATGTTATAGCCTAATCTGATTGCAACCTCAAGAGCACATTCTGCACTCATTTGGTAATATCCATGGTAGGGTGTGACGAGGCTGCACAAGTATAGGGGAGGTCTCTGAGGATTCAGTTATGAGCTCTGGGTATATAAAATGTGAACAGGATGACTGCTGCTTCAGTGCTTTTTTTAAAAAATATTGATTGAGTATTAACAAACCATATGTGTGAGTGGACTTGAACAAAACATCGGCCAATGATCAGTCAAACAACCTACACAGTTTCCAATTAATACAAATTGATGAAATTCGAGCAATGCTTTTTTTCTAAGCCAAAAACCAAACCCCAACTCTGCATTAAATATTGGATCTGTCTGCTTTATTTTGACAGTAAATGTCTTTAAAAATTCTTTCTTCCTGAGACCATTTTTTATTTTATTCCACTATTTTAAGGCCAGTTTTACGAATTGAATAAAGTGTTACGCTAAGCAAGAACTTTGGGTATTGGATGTAAAATGAGGAAAATTAAGAAATTGCATTAGATATTCATAAGGTTAGGAATAGAGAACCAGTTCCTTTTTTTATACCAGAACCATATAATTTTTCATGACTTTTAGTTCTGTTAACGGTTCCAGAATGTGCAATGTAAAAATATATTGTCTGCTCAAATTCCTGCAACAAAAAAAGGCACCTTTTGATATATGTATTTTATTTTTTACATGTAATTTTTTGTGTATGACCTTTCATTCTTTTATAGAGTGCAAAAAGTCTTGTTCCAGAAGTAAAGATCCCATTAATTTATTCCATAGACTAAAGATTTTCAAGTTATTGTTGAAAATCGCGTACAGGCAGACCTACATTTTGTTCACAAAAGTGTACAAAATTACTTCACATTAACATTAATCCGGTGTCCCGTGTTCAGATGCATTTGAATGGGAGTGAATAGAGTGTGAAATGTACAGTAGTGTGACCACCCCTTTACTGTGTTATGTAATGTTGTCTTTAAGGCTTGTTGTAAAAGCTACTTCAGGCAGTGCAGTAACTTATAGATATGATTTCTGATGTAGTCAGAGGACTTTTATAGAGGAATTAATGAATTGGATTGGATTTATGCCTCAAACTCTTTGTAAAGACACTTTATACACAAATTGTTTTAATTTAATTTCAGTTTAAATCTGAAATTCTCATTTGACAACAGGCTGCTGAGGGTATTAAATGCAATAAGAATCGCATTTGATTTGTTTATTTTTTCAAATAATTCTTCCTCAGAAGTGCTAAAAGAATTGTTAATTGAAACGTTAAGGAATTGTTTAGAAGAATCGGAAGCAGAGTCATTAAATCCTTACAATACCAAATCTTGTTGGGGTATTGCTGTGTTTTCTATAATTAGGGGTTTCTATAATGGCTGTTTCCCCTTATTCCTTTGTGGCTGTGCTAAGAAATCTGATGTATTGGTTGGCCACAAATATACTCAGTATTTCAGTTACAAACTTCTGTGTGGAATTTTATTTGACTGCTGTAGTGTTAGTGAGTGTGTAAATTTATATATTTTTTCCAACAATAAAAAAAAAAAAAAACTAACGTTTTTCCACCTTTAAATCTTTCTATCTTTTGCTTTATCTGTCTCTCTCTCTTGCATCCATTCTTTGATGGATGTGTGTGAGTGTGAATGTGTCTTTTTATACCACAGTGATTCACTTCAGAAGCAAGCTGTCCATTTTAAGAATTGTTTTCTTTGGAGGTAAATGGATAAGCTTTAGCTGTAACATGGACTCAGACAAGTAGATGGTGTTAAACCCAGAGGTGTGTTTATTGAAGAGTTCGTATAGAGTGATAGGGACCTGAGTGATGAAGATGACTGGAACCAGATGAATGAGCGGTGGAGACTTGTGATGGAATTCGTTGGTGCGATGGAGTGGAGGACTTGGAAGGATGCCAATTGAAGCAAGGAGAGGAACTCGATGGAGCCTTGGAGTGGAGAGTCAGGTTGTAAGTTGTAGGAACAACTGAGAGAGGAGTCAAGAGGTAACGAACGTTATGTCTTGAGAAGATAGCAGGAAGGTGAGTCCGTTAACTTAGTTGTAGACCAAACAATGAGTGACTGAAGTGATGGGCTTATAAGTGGTGGTGATGATTGAGGTGGAGATGAGTCTCAGGTGCAGGTGATTAGTATTCAGGAGAGAGTGAGCGTGGAGTGAAAGTGTTGGGCGTGTTAGAGGGAACTGTGACATTAGCTTTACCCTTTCAGTGAGTGAATTTGAGAGTGAACTGTTTTTTGCTCAGTACTGATTTTCTGTATATGATTTCCTCAGAATTTCCACTTATCACTTAGTTCCAGTACCCAATTTTCTAAGGAGTTTCACTCATTACTTTTACTCTTTACTGGTTTTGCTAAATTCTAGTTCATGATTTCCTCTGGAGTTTCACTGCATTTTTATTTCCATTTTAAATTTCCTCATAAGTTCTACTTAGTAATGAAAGGTTAGCTCGTATTTTGGATTTTAAATCTGTTAACAATAGTCATTATAATTGTAGTGACCCTGGCACCAATTAAAATGAATTGGGCTTCACACAAGATGTGGTGATTTTTTTTTTTTTTTTTTTTTTTTTATCACACTTCACTTGAGGTGTATATATATATATATATATGTGTGTGTGATTATTAATGATCGATGACTGCAACATCTTCCACTGGGACTCAGGGCCACATTACAGTGGGGAAAGAGCTGGATTCCATTTCAACAGCCTTGACATGAAGGAGCTGAGGAATGATGATCTCCTATAAGCAGCACAGAGAGGGTTCTTGCAATCTGTAACATACAGATATATATACAGCCCTTTATGTCTGTGCAAGATTCATCATCTGGAACACACAGATGCATGAAACTTGAAGAGGTTTGTTCGCTAGAGCTAAACCTTGTCGCTGTAGTTATATCCCTGGTCTAGGGATTCCAAACATGGCGTTGCAATAGTTTCTTGTAGTGAGACTTGGTACTTGGTTGATCTTCTGTCTCTCAGATGGAAACAAAGAACATTTGGATGATCTGTTATCCTCTCTCCTATGGAGTGAGACTTGGCATGTTGAATGGTTTGTATTCTGTTACATCTCCTACCACTTTACAGTCCAGAGATTCAGAATGTTCATCATTATTCTGCTATTGACTCTCTCTCGTAGAGTGAGACCAGAACAAAGATGTGGCTGTTGAAAGTATGCTTTATACCTTCCTGATGAGGAGGAGATTTCAGTTTGGCTCCTTCCTATTTTAGGGTCATGATTGGGCCCCCTCCGATCTCAACAGCCAAAAAAAAAAAAAAAAAACTTTTTCTGAAGACATTATATTGAAAGATTAAATATTACACATTCATTTATACCACCAAAGTTCAGTTTGTGTGAACTATTTTGATAATTGTACAACTGGAATTTACATAAAGAGTTCTGTGAACAAACATGGAGTGGATTTGTTGCAGTTGGTGTCTATATTAGGAATAACAGTTTGTGTGTAAAGATTTGTCTTTGTGGCTTCTTTGTTTCAACTTTTGCCACATGGTAAGTTAATGCTGCTTCGACAGGTCTTGAAGAATTTTATGGTCCTTCTCACCTCTGGCCTTAGGATGGGGGTTTGAGAGGTTGCTAAGAAACCACTCATGGACCAATGAAAAGTCTGTTCCAATGTGTTGGATGTGTTTTTCCTGCCATGTGAGGGGAGTTTGGCAGTTGTCTGAGCATCTTATCTGATGGCTGTGCTTGGCATTTTTTTGTGTTTGTCCTGTCATGATCCAATCAAAATGGAGACACTCTTCTTTGCCTTGACAGTTAGAGAGGGGCTCTGCCATAAACTGGCTCATGGAATGTTACCTGGTCTAATGGTTCACCGCATAATAGTTTATCTGATGATTTGGTCTTAAAGGGATAGTTTCCCCAAAAATGAAAATTCTCTCATCATTTACTCACCCTCATGCCGTCCCAGATGTATATGACTTTCTTTCTTCTGCAGAATTTTTTTTTATTTTAGAAGAATATCTCAGCTCTGAAGGTCCATTCAATGTAAGTGAATGGTGGCCAGGCCTTTGAAGCTCCAAAAAGGAGATAAAGCCATCATAAAGGTAATCCATACGATTTTGTTGGTTTAATCAATGTCTTCTGAAGTGGAGTTACATTTTGGTCTGTTCTCACCCAAAACCAACTGTATCACTCCTGAAGACATCGATTTAACCACTTGAGTGTGATGGATTATGCTGACTTGATCTGCTTTTTGGAGCTTCAAAGGCCTGGTCACCATTCACTTGCATAGTATAGACCTACAGAGCTGTGAAATTCTTCTAAAAATCATTTATGTTCAGCATAATAAAGAAAGTCATGCACATCTTAGATGGCATGAGGATGAGTAAATGATTCATTTTTTTCATTTTTGTGAGAACTATCCCTTTAATAACAATAAGCCTATCTCCTGGAGAAAGAACATTTGTATATGTAATTAAGGTCAAACTTTCTTGTACAGGATTTCCTCTAAAGTTTTACTCTTAGTTATTTCCAGTACATTATTTCCTCAGGCGTTTCACTCAGATTTTCAGTCAGTCCCACAAGTGTGTTGGATAAGTTGATCAGATGGGTTAATCAATTGATCTGTGAAATATGGATCTTGATAAGCTGATATTTCTTTTCCCTCAAATTTACATATGTATGTGGAAGATTTGCAGAAATAAGACAGAATTGCATTCAATGTTGCAATTTGCAAAGTTGCAAAATCTTGGGACTGTTCAGTTCATAACTTCATTTAAGTTCCATTCTCGATAAGTATTGTGGTGCAACCTGATAGTATCTACCCAACATCTTTTGTGCCATGCTATCATCACCATGCCCCTAACACATTTATAGTGACCGGCTTGAAATGGTTGGTGATTAATGTTTTATTTTATTATTTGCATGTTGAAATGATGATATAATGCATTTTTTGCTCTCGTGGGATGTAACATGAAATAGAGCAATAATAGATGAAAAGACAGAGGGAAATGAATCCAACACTAACAGCAGTATCAAAGCAGGAACACATGCTTTGATTAGATTCAACACTGAAAACTCTAGACTGAAGTGCAACTGGGTCATCAAGAGGTTATCTTTTTATTTCCATTTATGTACTTTTCATTCCAGATTTCTCTAAAGGTTAGCTCATAGTTTGGATTTGAAATCTATAAATAAAACCATATTAATAGTCTATCTGGTGATTTGATCTTAATAATAATAATAATAAGAGCATATCTCCTGGAGGAAGAATATTTGTAGATGTCTTAAAGGTCAAACTTTTATTGGCGGGTAGCAGAGAGGAGGAAATGGGAGAGAGGATGGACATGACGATATGTAAGACAGAAGAGGAAAATAAAAGGTTCTATTGATGAGGAGCCAGTTAGAGATCACGCTTTGCATCTTGTTTCGTGTTTGTGTGTGCATGTGTGTATGCACATCTCATCTAGATTTGGTCCCAGCTGGGCTCCAGCTGTAGGAGCAAATAACCCAAATCCATCTGTGTGTGTGTGTGTGTGTGTGTGTGTGTGTGTGTGTGTGTCTCTGTCACACTGGCCTCTAACTTGAGAAACTCACCACCGCTTATGAGGTGAGAACATGTTGAGACCACTGTCACATAAGGTCTGGCACTGTTCCTTTTTGTGTGTGCATGTTTTACAAAACTGCCAGCCGTTTTAACCACTATTGCAGTGTTCCCTACTGAAAAGACCAGTTTAGACCAGCATGGATTTTCTATGCTGGTGCGAGCTGATTTGTGCTGATCTAGTTGTTGGACCAACACAGCTTAAAATGTCTGGTCAACCAACATGGTCTGATAAAGCTGGTTGTAACAAACATCACAAGTCCACATTCCAAAAGGGCCAAACACCGCTCTGGCCTGCCAGTCAGTATTCTATGGTCGGATTCATTGTGTGTGTTTGTGTATGTCTGTGTGTGTGTGTGTGTGTTTGAGCAAATATAACTCTTGCCAGAGAACATTTGATTTCTGATGTGCTCTTAAGCCAAAGCAAGCAGAGCTGTAATCAGATTGCCACGGTAACAAGATCTCTCCACTGAGGGAGTGACATCATTAACAGTGAAGGTTTCTCACTCTTGTTCATAATCTAACACCAAATGTTCTGCAACTTTTACCTGTATTACTCTAACACAGCTAGAGCCTTTGCTCTTAAATTTTTAGAACTTCAGCATCATTTAAACCTTTTTTTACATACCTACCCTGTTAAAAAGACCAGGATTGCTGGTCACCAGCATGGGATGCTGGTATGGTGTCTTAACCAGTGTCTGGAGAAACTAGGCTGATGACAAAATTTGCAACACGCACTGTGCGCGAGATGTACCGGCACACAGAAAATGTAATTGTATTTTGGCCATAATCCTCCCTTGGTCAACTCTTCTCATCAGAAAGACCATGCATTATGCTGGAGAACAATATGGCAATATCAGTCCAGCAGCTAGACCAGCACCAAACCAGCATAAACAAGCTTGAATTTCCATGCTGGTCTATAAGCTGGTCTTTAACCTTTTTCAGCAGAGTAGAATCCCTTACAACACTCAGATAATTCCATCAGCTCTCCTGAAGTCCTTTACAACCTTTTTCACTGACATGTACTGTACAGTGTTGTTTAGGAGGAACAGCCTTCGGTGCAGTGGTTTTTACACTAAAACATCCTTGATCCTTATCTGTCCATAATGGATAAGAGCTAAAATGGCTAAAATATCTATGATGCAGAAGAGTACAGTTCAACTTGTACTCTGTTTGATATTTAGTGGACCAGTCATATAGACCGTTCCCCTGGAGGAACACAGGATTAAGTGGCTTGCACAAGAGCACAATCGGGACAGAGCTGGCTGTGATCTCAGAAACTCTCAATTTCCTGGAATTACATCTTTCAGCAAGAGGCCCCAATCTTTAACCACTGAACTATCACGGCCTGTTCAAGCAGTGACAACCGTCTGACAGATTCTTCATGTGACCTGCATGTATAGTATGTTTATGCAAAAGAGACACATGATGAATCTGTAAACAAGGTAAAAGAGACTATAGAGATTGTAACTAAGTCCCAGATATTTTTACTCCAGTATTGAAGGTAAAAGCAGCCCATTTAAAGCCAGAAATGTAGATGGGCACATTTCTTTTCTGCCTACATCAGCAAAACATCTTTATATCCCTTTTATTTGATTACATTGTAATGCAATTTCTTGCTTTCATACACATGCATACGTGTGCATGTGTGTGTCTGCGTCTGTTTGTATGTGTCTAGAGGACCATATCTCTCGGTAGGAGTTTAATTATATGATGTCAAATTCAGCTTCATTGGTCCAGGAGGATTGCAGTCATTCACAACCATTAGAAGAGCTGAGCCAGTCTGCTGAAAGCGAGTGCTGTCTGTCTCTGTGATTAAGGTCATATGCCAAACTAATCCATCCTGATGTCATTATCTTTCTTGAACATTGACAATTCATCATGGAGATTCTGTCATCAGATCTCTGCCCATCAGTGTTTAATCTATGTTAATGGTAAATGTACAATATGTGGATTTTTTTTTTTATGTATATTTTAACGTAGTTTATTACTAGACATCTGGATTCTTATGGTGGCTGACCCTTGATCTTTGAGGGTTTTATGGATGATGGCAAAAAACTTGTATATAAAAACACACTGTTCCACTGAGTGCTTTCACACCAGAACTTTTGGTGCGGACTAGGGCTGCACGATTTGGGAAAATGTCATATTGCGATTATTGATGTTCATATTGTGATTTGCGATATAATAAACAAATAGTATCATGAGTCAACTTGCTTGGTTATCAAGGAAAATGCACAAATAGATTACTGATAATGCTGAAATGTGTATTTTTCAACTCAAACAAAACTAGCCACAACAATAACTATAAATGCACAGTGTTTTCAAATTAAAATATTTTTACAAAATTAAATAATATATGTGCAGTACTGCAAACTTGTTATTTTCTCAATATTACACCTAAATAAAATAGAACAATAAATAAGAACATACAAATTTTCACGAAAATAAGATTGTCCAAATAAACAGGGACATTTAAGCAGGATGTAACATGTACTTTGTATAAACTCTTTTGATAAGGAAACTGGATACAAAAGTGTGGTTCACTCAATCAAACCACTAAAGTTGTTGTTGTTGTTGTTGTTGTTTTCAGGCCATCAGTGTCGGTCTGCTTGGCATCTATGCTGCACACCGGACACTCGCATGACATGACCACACGTGTCACTCCATAAACTGAGACTGACTGGTCATCTTTTTATTAGCGGTGTAGAAAATGGGCAAACAGCTCTCGGAGAGAATGGGCTGTCACGTCCACATATGCACTTATTTATTTAATAATATCGCAGCATTTGCTGTCATATAATCGCACAGGCTGATTAATATGATTAATCGTGCAGCACTAGTGTGGACTGTAATACTTTTGTTGTCAGAATTCTGTTGAGACCTAGAACGCATATGTAGGTCAAAACTGAAAAACTTTTTACAGGATAATACTCATGGAGCAACCTGAGTTTAAATGCCTTGATCACGGCAAGAGCACAATGGTCCTGGACCACTTCGTAATGTGTTTGAATCTGCAACTTTTCTTTTTTAAGTACGCCTTGCCAGTATGAATGACTAATATTGATACATAGAATAATATATAAATGTATTGTCATTTGCCGATATAGAGTACATAAGGATGTTGGGACAATGAACGTTGTATGTATGTGTTTGTGTTGGTAGAGTTGAGACGTTTCATATTTTTCCACCAAACATATTTCTGTTATACAGGCTTTTTTGTCACCCAAAACTCCTACTTTATTTTCAATGTGTCTGAAATTATTTAGAATTTAATAAAAGCTACTATATACCAACTTTTGTTTTTAATTACTAAAAAAAATATATATAATTAAAGTAGGTAGTTTTATAAAGAATAATTATCTAGATTTCACCTGGGTCTGTTGACCAACATATGCATTGAATGAGAGTGATGTTACATTTGCATTTTAGGGTTCATTATGTAAGTGAATCCACTTGAAAAGGTGATCTGGAATAAGGTTCATAGCAACTCCGGTACAGTTTGTTACTCTGATGAACAAAATCTGGCCCACACTTATTGTAGTGTCATGCCTTTCTTATTGCTGTTTGTTCCCTGAATAAATTGATATTGGAGAGCAACTTGCAATATCCACATCTCTTCAATTCATCCATGTCAGGCAGACTTCAACGGCTGTTCTGTAACCGTTTTGGTGGTAAATCTGAATGGACAGATACTTGAATAACACAGTGAAGCTGGCATCCTCCTAGCTACAGTTGTAAACAGCTGTTGCTAATACTCGATGTCGGATCACACTAATGATGCAAATGTGCAATAATATGATCCCAAATAATAAAATGTGAAAAGAGACCAAAATTGTCCGCGAACAGTTAGCTAACAATGGTTAACAATAGATGTCTGCCTGGTATGTCCTCATTTAGGAAACCAGGTAAATATATGTTGAGTGTTGATTTCTCCGAGTTCTTAGCCGTCTAGACCTTGTAACTTGACTCTAGGGTGAGACACAGCAATTCACCTGTCTCTTGTTTTAAAACACATGGTAACAGTCCACAAATATACACCGAACTCTCTTGTTTCCTTTATGTGTGTCTCTTAAAGGTCATTAGAAACTTTCTCTAATTGCAGTCTCATGGGAGATGCACAGTAGGGTTTACTTATACACATACAGAGTTCAAACGACCAGTGGAGATAAGTTAACGAAATATTGAGAGTAGATTAGTCTTCTCACAGACCACCCACAACCTGATTGGTGAAAGGCTCCATCAAGCTAAAATTGCTTATCTTTTCTCCCTAAGATGGCAAATGTATGTCCATGTGTGTGTACATTTCTTCATGCTTGTTAGCAGTGTTTAGGTGCTCACAATCTCATGTTTTACATGATGAATATTTGTCTGTGATCAGATTGTCAGTTGACACAGAGGACATATACACTCACACCCTAAAACATACATTGTGCTGAAACAATATTTTAAATAAGAGTAAGTGTTTTTTGAGGTAGAATTTATTTCTGTTTCAATTGTATGACATTGTGTGTTGAAGGAGTTGCGTGCGTGTGTGGTCTGAGCTAACGGTAGCATCTATTCCACTCATATTTATTTTGACATTTTCCATTCTTTCCACCAGCAGCCAAAGAAAAACAACCCTTTCAATCAGAATGACCACACACACGCGCGCGCACACACACACACACAGACAAATATAGCTCAACAAGAGAAAGCATGTGTGTTTCACATTAATACACACTACCTTCTTTTTACATTATGCTTGTTTATCTGAAACATTACAGGCAATTCTACGAAACTTTCTCTCTGAATTTTCATCTGATGAACAGAGAAACATCTGAAACCACATGCAAGAGCACACACACACATTCCAGCTGAAAAGACAAGCTTAACCATCATGATGCTCTAGGCTGGTTTATGTAGCTGAGAACTCTAGCTGGCCGTGTTGTTCACTAGAAAAAAACTGTGGTGGTAAAGCTGGTCGACCTGGGGTGCGTTTCCCAAAAGTTTGGTTTGCCAACTATGATTGCATGTTCCATCAATTCTAACATGGTGTCCTCAGACTATTTATTTTCATGTCTGTAACTGGTGTAATCATTAAGATCATAAGGCCCATTATGCCTACAGTATATTTTACATTTATACCCCATATTAAAAATATATTGAAATAAATGGACAGATAAACATTTGACCCTGACAGCCTTATTCTTGGTATTTTGCCCCCAGAACTAAGAACTAAATTACAGTGATAGACTTTCAGAGTAACTACTTTTTCAGCCTTACAGCAAATTACAAAGAAAAATCAGACTCCCCACAAGTATGGAGTTGAGAGAAAAAATATCAAGGATGAATACAAGGATAGAGGTAGATTAAGAACCTATGGTTTTAACACTGATGGGAACTGCTTATGTAATGATATCATATTAAATTATGATTATTCTTTCTTTGAATATTCTGGTTTAATGTAAATGTAATTAACAGCTATACTGTCCTAAGAAGGCAAAACACAAAATTGAGTTATGACTGAAATCAGGTCTTAGACTATGATCCGTCCTGTGACAGATAAGTTTGTCTAATATGATAAGATTTGAAGAAAACTTGATGTGAAGATGCAAAATACAAATCAAATTCAATCAACTCTGAAACTGAGATATATGTCTTGAATTGATGTAAATACTGAGTTTGGCCTTTGTAGGATTGTAAAGGATATTGTTTTTTTTTTTGTTTTTTTACCAGTGAAACTAAACATGTGTAAACTAATTTAGGGAAACATACAGCAATTTGGATGGATGGATGGATGGAAATGAATCCCATGTCAGTGGCAGATCATTTTTTTTTTTTTAGCTTTTTTTAGCTTTTTTTTTT
The DNA here is from genome assembly GCA_032164185.1 of Moxostoma hubbsi. Classification (NCBI taxonomy): domain Eukaryota; kingdom Metazoa; phylum Chordata; class Actinopteri; order Cypriniformes; family Catostomidae; genus Moxostoma; species Moxostoma hubbsi. The sequence goes on from JAVLUX010000008.1 coordinate 27,034,958, forward strand.
TTTTTTTTTAGCAGACACTCACTTTCCTTACGTTTGTCCCACGTAGGAGCAGGGTCCGCCTTGTGATAGTCCACATATATATTTGATTTGGCACAAGTTTTACGCCAGATGCCCTTCCTGACGCAACCCCCAGTGGCTGGGGGACTTTCACTCACACACATATGGGGCAATTTAATTCTCCAATTCACTTAACCTGCATGTTTTTTGGACTTGTGGGGGAAACCGGAGGAAACCCACACAAGCACGGGGAGAACATGCAAACTCCACACAAAAAGGCCCTAGTTGAGCCGGGACTCAAACCCAGAACCTTCTTGCTGTGAGGCGACAGTGCTAACCACTGAGCAGAGTGGCACAGTGTGAATCCCTATTCACATTTTACGCCGTCTCCTTAGGCACCAACTCCCTAGGTGCATCATCTTGGCCTACGGGGGCACCAGAAACTCCACTGGCTGCCCTTCCTTGCATGCTACACATTATTCAAGGACCCGATAGCAGTAGTGGAACACAGACGATCACCTCAAAGCATGCACCACGTCAGATTATCTCTCCCTCTCAGAAGCCAAGAGCATACAAAGCCTACCTTGAGGTGAAGTAGTGCCAGGAAGCACAGTTGTGAGGGTGATGAGGAGGGTGCGATGCGTACCGACACTGCTCTCAAGTCGTGGTAAGCCACAGGAACCCCGGTTAAGTCTACATTGCCTTTTATCAGACAGCTGACAGCAGTGTGACCTGGTTGCCTTCTGTACAGACACATTCCCCGAAGTAGGCAATGGCGTTTCTCCTCCAGAGATAACTGAGCTCTTCCAATCTGCATGGGGTCTCCCGGTCTGCATGTGCTCACTCTCCACGACAGATTTTGTTGGAATGACAGGACGAGCTGGTGGTTAAAGAACTGGTTCACTGGCAACATGAGCAGAGCAATGTGAATAACAACATGATAGCCAGTTGTCCACCCTGATGGCCAGATCTACCAGATCGTCAAATCGTAGAGGGAGCTTTCTGGCCATGGAAAGAGTCATCAAAAACATGATGTTTCATGGAGAAAGACTGGAACGACAAGCAACTTGCCAGTCAGCAGTGTAATGACATAAGCCACTCTAGACTCCTCAGAGAAGAAGGCAGGAGGTGGGCAAAAATGAGAGGGCATTGTGACAGAAATGATCTACATGACTTAGGCTCACCAGAGTATGGAAAAGGTGAATTTAACCGGGGCTCAGAATGCCATAAATGAGTGGGAACTGTCAAGGCTGATGGAAGGACTGGATTTAGGAGTCAGCTGGAGTTGTTGAACCATAGATGTTAACTCTGCTATCAGTTCTGCCATGGCTTCCATGGCTTGGTTGGAGGTGGAGAGCTGTTTCTGGTAGCGGCCAAGTAACACCTTGTTGGGAGATTACTGCTTGAAGACTGGTTCCATCCACTGGGTCATTGTTGGCCAGGTTATTGTCACAGTTCAGTGGAGAGGACCCAAATGCGGATGGACTATTAATGGTATTTTATTGAACCTCACATGGAGGGGAATCACAGTCAATAAACCAAGCACAGGCTGCAATAGGAGAGAGGAGGTAATATGGCGAGTGAGCTGAGGCACCTGGGAAGCGAGGAGAAGCAGGTAAGTTCACAAGATGAGTAATGATGCAAGAGAATAATGTCCCATAAACCGGACCCAGCAAATCTGACTGGCAGCACTGCGACTGGAACAAACGAAACCGAAACAATCTGATAGCAGGGCTAGACTGAAGGGAGTATTCATACAGATCAATCCGGCAACAAACTGCATACACGAGGGAACATAATTAGGGCAAAGGTAATGGGAACTGGTGCAGCTGATCTACTGATGAGGGGCACAAATGATCATAACCAAGGAAATATTTACCAAATGTTTGTTTGGGTGGGCAAGACTCATGTTGGGTGGACTCAGCTCACCCCTGCCCATAGCTACATCTGGTCCTGAAAGGCTGTAAAGAGAAAGCGCTTCAGCAATTCTTTCTGTCAGAAAACACAGCTTTTGTGTGTTAACATCATCGTTGGATCATTGTTGCAGTGATTAATATGTTTCAGCTGGCAAAATATTGATATTAATAATATTAAATACTAATGCAGCATGTAGCTTCTCATTTCTTTGTCAACCATGTCAAAAGATGTATACCGTGGTTGTGGAAAAGATGTTACTGTGTTTCAGAACGGCAAAATATTGGCCTGTATCAAGAGAACAACTAAAGAGATTGCTGATATCACTTGAATTGGGTTAACCTCTTAATGACGGGTGGGTGAAAAATGAAATGAGGTTTGTATGTATCCCTGATGCCGATTTGTGAAGGTTCAGGGTGGAAAACAAAAAAAAATTAAAGTGTAGGTTTTGATACGCATGATGTGCAGATATAGCGTGTTAATACCGTACTGTCGACAAAGAACTCGTGATCTGATCCACCCTCCTCGGATTCAGTCACCATCACTGACGGTTTGGAGAACACATGCTCCCGACTGCATTTTTTCATCAAACCCCTATTTAACTGCACATCCAGGGGGCTCAGACATGTCATTCAAAGCGAGTTGAGCCACCCTCCCCGGCTTCACTCACCGTGAGTTAGACCCCGGAGGACACGCGCTCCCAGTGCTTTGACTTAGTCATCTTCTCTCTGCTTTTGCTTTGCTGTTCACACAGGGCCTTTAGCCTCAGCCTCAAGCTGAGAGGCGCCACCCTCCTTGGCTTCAGTCACCATCACCAAGGGCCTGGATGAACCACTCCTCCCGACTGCATTTTGTCATCAAATCCCCTGTTCAATTGAACATCCAGGGGATCTTGCATGTCATTCAAGCCGAGATGAGCCACCCTCCCCAGCTTTGCTCACCGTGAGTTAGACCCTGGAGCCCACATTGAATATTTTTTCACTGCTTTTCATTCAATTTGCATTGAGAGCAGGTGTGCTCTCCGAAACTGGAGAGAGCAAGATACTTTTGGCGTGTAGCTTTTATTGTAACTTGCTACTTTCTCTGAAGTGTAGCTTTTAGATTAGCTAAGCTAATTTTTCTGTTGAGAAGTTGGTAGCTTAGCTAGCTAAATTTTTTTGAGTGACTTGCCCAACACTGCTCACACACAAACACAGACACACACCCTGAGCCAGAACATCATGTCCAAAGGCTAGAACATCCTCTGGCAGGAAGACAGGCCTGAAGTGTCAGATTTCTAACACACTGTGGATTAAATATGAAGCTTCACACAGCAAGGTGTTTACAGATCTGAAAGTGTCATCTTTCTGGTAAATACAGAAACAAACTTGCTTTCACACGCACATATCAAAGTTGTACACGGATACATACACATTACACCCAACACACACTGGGGCTGAGATTGGTTATATAGTGGCTTATCTGCTCGCGTAAATAATGTGACCCCCCCCCCCCCCCCCCCCCCCCCCCCAGCTGCATGACCTCGCTAACCCAGCTGTGTGTGTGTGTATGTTATTTCAAACTGCTTCCTTCAATAATCCTCTGCTTATTTACAATAAGAAAAAAAGCAATAAAGATGACAATGCCAGTCTAGACCTGGTAACATGACTCTAGTGTGAATAATGGCTGTTCTCTGTCTTCCTGATACACAGATATGTGTGCTACTGCTGCTCTCTATCTGTATCTCTGTCTGTCCTCTTTTAATTATCTCAACCTATTTTTCCTTTTGGCGGCACGGTGGTGCAGCGGTTAGCACTGTCGCCTCACAGCAAGAAGGTTGTGGGTTCAAACCCCGGATCCCCTGGCCTTTCTGTGTGGAGTTTGCATGTTCTCCCTGTGTCTGCGTGGGTTCTCTCCGGGTGCTCAGGCTTCCTCCCACCATCCAAAGACATGCAGGCTAGGTTAATTGGTGTCTCCAAAAAATTGCCCTAGGTGTGGATGTGAGTGTGAGTGTGTGTCTGTCTATGTGTGGCCCTGCGATGGACTGGCGACCTGTCCAGGGTGTACCCCGCCTTTCGCCCAATGTTAGCTGGGATAGGCTCCAGCCCCCCGCGACCCTGTACACAGGATAAGCGGTTGACGATGGATGGATGGATGGATGGATATTTTTCCTTTTCACTCTGTACAATTACACATACATGTCAACTCCTGGGTGTCCTGAAGAATCCTGACTGGATAGTCCTAGATGTAAAGGAATAATCCTGGTTCAATACAAGTTAAGCTCAATCGACAGCATTTGTGGCATAATGATTACAACAAAAATTTATTTTGACTCATCTCTCATTTATTTAAATAAAAGCATAAATAGCTGTCAATATAAGGTACTTTTTTTAATATTGCCACAAGATAAAAACATTGTACATGTTAACATGATTTCAGTGTGATAAAATCTAATCTGATCTGTGTAAAGATATATCAATATTACAATTTTGATGCCATGATGAGGTAACACTGATAACCCTATTATCTGGTAAATGCTATATTACACTGAAATCATGTTAACAAGTATAATGTGTCCGTCTTGTGTTTTTTGCTTTAAAAAAAATATGAGGGGCAAGCTGAATCCAGAAGAATCACTTAAAGATGTATGAAAAACAATGTGTGATTTTGTGTCAAAGATCTGACTGCACAGTAAAAAATAATATTCTTTATGAGCATCTTGGTCTTCTTTTCCAGTAATATAATGTAAATATCCTTAAAGCAAGATGAAACCTTGGTTTCAGAAAATCTATCTTTATTTATTTTGTATTTTATTTTTATTGTTATTTATTTTTCTTGTGGCACAGTGGCAGATCTTTTTTTTTCCTTCAGTAGTTTTGAGCATAAGAAACTTTCAGACAAGTGAAAATTGGATTCTAAATAATTTATTATCAAAGTAAACAAGACTTGTGTTTCTTTGTCTCTTAGTATGTGTGTGTCTGTGTATTAATTCCTTTAGGCTTGTAGCAGTATTGCTATGTTCTGTAGCTCTTTATTTACTCAGTGTGTTTCTGTGTGCATTTAGTATGCAAGTACAGGTACACTGAAATAAATGATTTCCCTTCTAAATAATTCATTAACAAGTGTGTGTGTGTGTGTGTGTGTGTGTGTGTGTGTGTGTGTGTGTGTGTGTATGGTTGTTTCAATTTACATGGTGACATTTATTTTATAAACAGGTGGATTGGTTTCATTGATCATGTCTTAGCTGAAACTCAACCAAATGTAAAATGCTTTGAAATGACTCCATGAATAAATTTTACTCTTCTGTATTCTATTTAAATATACTTTTTCCTTCATCTCTTTATCCTCACAGAGCAGATGGGGGGATGATCTTACAAGAGAGCTGGAAACAGTCATTCATCGTACCAAACGTTCAGGTAAAAAAAAAAATGTATGTGTGTTGGTATTCATGAAATTTAGAACAGTCAGTGCTTGTGCCTGTGTGTTTTTACGTGTATGTGAGTATACGGCCTGTGAGATTGCCAGTGTTTTTCTTTGATGTGGTTTAGAGTTCAGAACAAGATGCATTTCCTTCATTTGATCATGCTATCTCTCTCTCTTTCTCTCTCCCCCTTGTTCATTCCTTCCATCTTACTCATTATTGGGCTATGCTGTGCTCACCAGTAGTTTATACATAAAATCCCTCTCCCTTTCCACGCTAGTAGCTTCTATCAAACTGATACTGCGTCTCTCTCTCTCTCTTTCTTATTGGCTGACTGAAACTTTGTATACCTGCTCATCTTTCTATAGCTGTGATTGGCTCCATTTGGCAGAAGTTTGATTGGCAGGTGGTTTTGGCTTTGATTATGGCTGTGCTGTGTCTGGCTCCGATAGAGAGTTCTACTGTTCAGCTTTTGCACCTGTGTGTGTGTGTGATGTTCCAAACCAAATACCGATACAACACAGATAACGCACAAATATGCTACACAAGCATTATACACACATTCAATCTCACATGTTTAATTATTATTGTTGACTGATATGGGATTTTCATTTTAACAATGCTGACATTTGCTGAAATAAGAACAAGAATACCACACAAACTTAACAGTATAAGATTGAATAACTTTACCTTGATTGTGTAGTATAGTTCCTTCAAAGTATAGTTTACCTAACAATGAAAATTGTCACCATTTACTCATCCTCTCATAATTCCAATCCTGTAGGACATTCTTTCTTCCATGAACAACAAAAGATTTTTAGAATGCTAACTTCAGTCACAACTTTGCTGCATCTTTTTTCAATACAGTAACAGTGAATGGTGACTTGGATTAATATTCTTCCTAAGCTGTTATCCCTCCCCCTCTGAAATATATGACAGTGTGCACTGATTCTCGAACAACAATTTAAATAAAGCTTACAACTCAAAATCAGAATATCTGCCATGAACCAACAACATCAATACTGCCAGCGCTCCAAATATCTGCATGCACAACTATAGACTCGCAGATATGTTTACTGCATCACAATGACTCTGGAAAATGCTCACTGCAGGCAACAGAAGGAAAATCGTTTTTAAGATATCTGATAACGTATCAGTCTGTTTAATAGATCTCCAAATCCCTTCAGTATTCTTCAGAGAAGAATTAAATACTCAAAGGATACAACATCACTCCGATTCTTAAACCAAACGGGTTTATTAGCTGTAGAAGGAAGGTCCAGATTCACCAGTTTTTTCGTTATGCATCCAGAGCAGAGGTCGACCGATACGATAACTAAAGTGGGAAAACAGACCAATAACAATTCATCGGTTGGTAGTTTTTAAAATTTATAATTTGGATAAAAACTTTACACTCAGTGTACATTATTATTACTTTCCATGGCGAGTTTTTGTTTTTTTCCATTTCTGCCCCAATTTGGAATTCCCAATGTGCTCTTAAGTCCTCGTGGTGGCGTAGTGCCTCAATCAGGGTGGCGGAGAATGAATATCAGTTGCCTCCACGTCTGAGACCGTCAATCCGCACATCTTATCACGTGGCTTGTTGAGCGTGTTACCACTGAGACTTAGGGCACGAGGAAGCTTCACGCTATTCTCCGCGCAATCCACACACAACTTGCCACTTTTGCTCTTAAGGTTTTTTTTTACATAACTACATCATAAAATTTGGAAGTTTAGACAGAGGTTAATTTTGTCAGAACAGAGAACAAAAACTTTTGTTGGAAAAAAAAAAAAAAGTATAGTCAAACTATAAAACTGTTCCTATGTGCGTGCATTCACACAATTAAACGTGTTCGTGCTTTGTCTTCTGAAGCAAACGAACAACATTGCAAAATCAAAAACTCAGGCAGCATATTCATAAAAGGTTGCCATTAATGCTGTACTTAATACTAGTAAGTAACTTATAAATTCACTTACAAACAAAACCTCTTCGTAGAGCTCATGATTTTAATCTAACTGGAACAAATTGGATGCACCTCTATCTCGGAAAAAAATCAACCTCAATGGATATGCACAAATTCATGAGTGATTTTTTTTTTTTTTTTTTATTCAAAACAGCATATTAAGAGTAAAGGTAAGCAATTTCCATTCATGACTTTGGAACATTGTTCTAACCATTTGAAAAGCTAATTTTCAGCGCAGCGACTTGTATTATCAAAGCACCTTTGGTTGTCTTAAATTACTAATTTATTGTACAATGACAATAATAAATATAGCTGCATGCAGCAATAATGGGCCCAGGCATTTCCACCCTGTGGCTTTCAGAAAACAATGCAAGGTGGACACATGCATTTGGCTTGTGATATTATTATTAACAATTTTGAAGACATGTGGGTAAATATCCTGTCAGGCGGAGCTGATGACTGTAATTTTGAAAGTTGTCCAGCTTGATAAGAACAATATATGTAGCATGTTAGGTGACCATAGAAGAAACTGACCTCACCACATTTGTCAAAAGGTGGCACTACAGAGCTCCCCAGCCATGCCAATGTGTTAACTTGTTCCCAGGCCCAACAGCTCTGATGTATGTGCAAAATATTCTGAAAACTCAAGCATGCCAAGTAACTCAAAAACATGAGAATATGTATAAAAAGGAATAATGACATTTAATGCATTGCTATGGCAACACTATTTAAGATATCAAGGATCCCTTCCGAATTTTAAATCTGCACTGTCTTGGCATTATTCTAAAAACTATTGATTCAATTCAGGTAAACATAAGAGAGAGAGATTTCAAAGTCTGGTAAGTGCCACATTTCCTTCTGCCAGTTGGTGGTGCTACGACCGTAATCCCCAATAGCCACATCAATGTAATCAGCCCGCAAGGCCAAACATACAGCTCAATTTTAATGTAAATCACACTATGCACATAGAAGAAATGAGACACTTCCTGTTTACCTTTTTTTTTACTTTATCACATTGCCATGGCAACACTGTTCGATATATCAAAAATCAATTTGCAATTTAGAATTGTCATTGTCTTGGCATGATGTCGCCTGTATTTGGAAACTGTAACATGAATCCCCTATGAGGAGTATTTCAAAGTCCAGACCAATAATCCAAAATGGCCGACTTCTTGTTGGGTGGAGCTTATGACTGTCAATGTGAAAGTTGTCCAGCTTGCGTGCGTGTGCTTGTGTGCATGTAAACTTTCAAGAGTTTTCACGCATGTTAAGTACCCTGAAAGTACCAAAAACCTTGAAAAGAAGTAGAATCCTTAGAAGAACAAAAGGCCCTCCACACTTTCAGTGCTTGGGCCCTAATAATAATCCTTAAAAGAATAATGTGTTTCCCAACTTTCATTGCTTGGGTCCTAATAATAATAATAATCATTAGAAGAACAATATGGTCTCTGTACTTTCAGTGACTGGGTCCTAATAATAATAATAATCCTTAGAAAAACAATAGGGCCTCCACTTTCAGTGGTTGGTTAATTTTCTCTGTCGATGTTTTAAACCCACGTTTGAAGTTTCCATCTCTATAAATAGTCTAGTCATGTTGCACACAAACTCCATATGTAGTCAGTGATTGTTTCATTTAACCTCTAGAGGGCGCCGTTATATAGTTAAACCAAGGAGTTCATGTAGACCACTGTAGACCACTCCACCGCAGGCCATGGAAAAATTAAACGAAAAATAACTATCGAGTTAATTATTTTTTTTTTCATTAGCCGAAAGTTAAAAAACGCAACTAATGGCCCAGATTTAATCGGTAAATCCGATATATCGGTTGACATCTAATCCAGAGATCAGGGGTCAGAGGGCACACACTGGTGCTCCGGCACAGACCGCAGAAGTATTTACGGGTCGTCCAGCTAAGTGAACATGCTGGTCTACCAGGTACCACCTATTAGATATAGTTGCATGTTTAAAATGCGAGTTAATTCCTGAGGCAATTTTAGCATGATTGCTTTCTCTTTCAGACAGCAGTAGAACAGGCACAGATAGGATGACATCAGCAACTTTGACTGAAATAAAGTGGCTTCACTCTTTCTCTGTCTGTCTGCCTGTCTGCATGCGTGCGTGAGTGCGTGCGTGCATGTTTGTGTGCACTATATGGCAGCGAAGTATGGGGTCCTCTCCTAAATCACCAATTTGACAAATGGGACAAAAATCCAATTAAAGCCCTGCATACAGAGTTTTGTAAAAGCATTCTTCGTGTACAGAGAAACACACCTAATAATGCATGCAGGGCAGAATTAGGCCAATACCCTCTATTAATCCACATTGAGAAAAGAGCCATTACATTTTGGAAACATCTAAAACTGAGTGACCCCAACTATTATAATTTTAATGCCCTTAAAAACCATGAAGTGAACACTGAGAAGAGTCTCATCATTCAGGTGGTCCTGAGGCTTCACAAACAGTCTAACACAACTAACAATAATCAGCCTCAGGACACGGACACCCTCATCCACACAATCTGGCCCAAACAAATGATTAATGCACAAAACAAAAACTACTTAACTTATTGGAATGAAACAGCACAAAAACAAAGCAAACTACAATGTTATTTGGCCCTAAACAGAGATTACACGACAGCAGAATACCTGAGTACAGTCAGAGACCACAAACTGAGGAAACACATGACGATGTACAGACTGAGTGACCACAGCCTGGTGATAGAGAAGGGCAGATACAGACAGAGCTGGATGCCCAGAGATAGCAGGTTATGCCCGTACTGTAGCCAAGGACAAATAGAAACAGAGCTGCCCTAATTATAATGAAATTCGAAAACACTTCTTTCCCAATTATTTGTCCCAACTTCAAAAAGTTGAAGAATGATGCACATGCTCAATATTTACTTGAACAAAGAGACTGCATTTTACTAGCAGCAAATTACATCAATTCCTGCCACAAAAAGAGGGAAGAGTCGACCAAACAGTGATGCGCCCATTTACTCACACACGCATGCACGCACACGCGCGCACACACTCCCTCCCTCACACACACACACACATACACACACACAAACTCATACAAACTCTTGTACACATACAAACACCACTGAAAGTATATACACTGTTTATTTTTTTATTTTTTTCCACCCTTCAAAAGTATGTTCCCAATATAGAATTTGTACTACTACAATTTGTCATGCCAATAAAGCTCATTTGAATTGAATTGGATAGTGAGAGAGTGAGAGTTACAAGAGGGTGAGCTTGTTAATAAAAAGCTGTCATCCGTGGTGTGGAACTGACACTCTGAAGATCCTCTCACTTTACTGACACCGTCAAGCTTTCCTACCAGCATCTGTTCTGCTGCAATCAAAGAAGAGATACCACTAAGGAAATTACCTCAGGAATTATTAAATATCACCTTTGTCAACCATGCATTAACATATATAGTTTATCGTTGCCAAAAAGGTTTCCAGTATACATTTGATTGCTAAATCCAAAACAAATATAAGATGGAGGGTTTTGCCTAAGGATTCCTTCAAAGCAAATGTTTATAGGTTCAACTAAAAGGAACTTTTAGTTGAACCTATAAAGAAGTTTTTTGGTAAGAAGTTTTTGAATGACTTTTGAATCATTTTTCCTCATATCAAGAGCTCATATCACTCTACCCCAGCATTAAATATAAGCATACTATAATAGCTTACAATAGATATCCAGAAGGAAAGTCTAGATTTGTCTTGATTCTGTGTGGTCATTAGGCTGGGATGAACGGTAGAGCTGCATGTCATTGATATCGCAATGGTAGAAAAAGCCTCATGTGCGACTGATTGATCCCTTAAATACACCTGTTTGATTTGCCAGTGAAGTCATCAAAATCAGGTCTTCAAAGAAAACATTAATTAAGTCCATAAATGTCAAATATAGTCCATTTGAATGTGGGCTTCTGACACATCTATTTCAGATTATTGTTCTGGTTGTGTGTGGAGAGCAAAGCTTGTGCACTAAATTATGCATTAAATTGTCTTATAAACACACACGCACACATAGAGTGCCACACTCAGGTGTGTTGCAGATGGATGAAGGAAAAAATGCCTGTAATATGCTGTGCAGTAAATCTCAGTGTGTTTGATTCAGATCCAGAGAGAGTGCATGGATGTTTCATAGACTCTGATAAATCCTCAACATACTATTATGTAGACATATAGGATATTGCATAAAGATCAATGGGTTTGTTTGAAACTGTAGACCTCACTCATCACTGTGATCTCATTTTGAACAGCATGCCACACACACACATAAGTTGCATTGTAATTGATGTTTTGTGGCTTAATTCTTTTATTTACCATGAATGCATTGGATTGTTAGGTGAATATTAATGTGCGAGTTACACTGTCAAACTGTGTCTGTGCATCTGTCTATGTTAGCATATGATAACAAATGCTAATTTGATATGGTTGAGTTTGTGTACGGCTTACACAACAACATACACAAACTCGGACACTTTGTGTGCCTTTGGCCTCATAAACATGCAGTTTGTGAATGTACAGATGGTGATTTGTGTGTGCATGCAGTTTGTGAATGTACAGATGGTGATTTGTGTGTGCATGCAGTTTGTGAATGTACAGATGGTGATTTGTGTGTGCATGCAGTTTGTGAATGTACAGATGGTGATATGTGTGGGCAGCTGGAAGTTTGGTATGAAATATGGTTCCAATATTGACTCTTTGATGCTAATTTGTTCCATTCATTAAAAGACTTTTAACACCCATTCTTTTGTCTACCACTTAAAACAAACAGCGCCATACCACTGTCAAGTAATCTCCCTCAAAATTCTTTGAAATATACACAATTTTCATGCACATAAATGTGCCCACACCTGCAGGCAAATTGCTGTTAACATTTCAACAGTTAAAAGCACTTGTTACTCCACGTATCGCCTTTGTGTGCTTTTTTTTATTTATTTATTTATTTATTTATTTCAAAAGCACTGCTAAAAGATTCTCTGTAAACTTGCACTCAATAAACTTGACTGCATTATGAATGTTACATTTTCTTCAAATGATCTAAACACTCAAAGCTCACCAGCAGAGGGAGTTCATTTGTTCTGTCAAACCAATGATGCAGATTTATCAACAATTTCAGAAACAAATGTGATTAAATAAAAGCACATGGGGTGAGATTTTAAATGGACTATTTAATTTAGGATTTTAGGATTGTTTGATACACAGTTGGTTGGGATTTGGCTGGTATTTCTGTGGTCACAATACGAATGGTTTAGCAAAGAACTTGCTAATAAGGTGAGTGAATTTATAAAGCTAACGTGATGGTTTGCAAAGGTTTGGAGAAACATTGTGAAGGAACTTGTAATATAAAACAATATTAATGATAAGATTTTGTAAATGGTAATAAAGAATACTTGGATAATACTAAATATTTTGTAAAACAAACTGAGGATTCTGTGATGATAGTGTTGTTTATTTGCATGTTGATTTATATTTGAATTTTATTATTATTATTTTAGAAAATTGCAAACTTTAATACACTCATATCATAAATTAACACGGTATTTGCCATTTTATGTTTGATTTTGTCACCCTAATGTTGCTCCAAACCTGCATGACTTTTTTTTTTTCTTCCATAAAACACAAAAGATGTTAGGCAGAATGTTAGTCTCCGACACCATTCACATTCATTGTGTCTTTTTGCAATGAAAAGAAAGTGAATGGTGTCTGAGGCTAACATTCTGTCGTATATCTCCTTTTGTGTTTCACAGAGGAAGGTCATAAAGGTTTGGAACACCATGAGAGTGAGTACATGAACTTTTGGGGTGAACTATCCTTTTAAGGCAGGTGACGTTTTTGCTTATGTCATGTTTTGCTTGTTTTATGTTGCTTATGCTTGTTGTTTATCAAATTATGTACTTTCTCTCTCTCCTTCTGTTTTTTTATGTATTGAAAAAGGGAGGATTACAGGAAAACATTAAAAACACAAAGTTGTTTCTCTTCACTTTTGATATTTTGTGTTTTGAGAGAGATATCGCGTGCAAAGCTCTCCAGACAACCCAATGAAAGCAGCAGTCATTTACAAATGACTTGAAGTAGTTTTATTGCGAAAAAAGAAAACAGAATGTGAGCCAACACAAACACAGAGTGACCTCAGGTCTTTGGAACATAGATTTGTTTCCTGAGAGTGGTTGTGTGTGTATGTCTGAGTGGTTGTGGGTTTTTAGACTAGTCTTTAAACTATAAAACAGTTGATTTTGTCAGACACAGATAATTGTTATTATAGATGTGCTCAGTTTGTTACATTAGAGCACACAAACACGATCTTACTAGAAATGTTGTGATTCTTTTGTCTACATCTAATGCTTCAACTGTATTTTAGACAGCAACAAACTTGATTACATTTTAAAGAACATGCACACACATACTTGTGTATGGGGAAATGTGCAGAAAGAGTACAAAGTTAAAAGGATAGGTTTGTTTCTATAATTGTTTATATAAATAATCTGTTTTGTCCCCAAAAATATGGAATTTCGGTTTTGAAACGCTGGATTTTTGGTGTGTGTGTGTGTGTGTGTGTGTGTGCGCGTGCGTGTGTGTGTTTTATATTTTGTAGACATAAACAAGAGCAATTGTCCTACAAATTAACTTTTTTCTGTGGTGGTGTAAGCTTTTGCTAAAAGAAAAACAGATAATGATAGTCTCTTTGAATAAATCATGTTTTATTGAATTTTAACCAAGAATTCCAGAGAAACGTTTACTTGCATTGTGACTGACAAGATTTTGAAAATATGAGATGATATATCTTTAATCAACTTCTCTCTTTTCCTGCTGGTTATCCCTGTTTTCAGAGAGTAATGGAAAAAAGAAAGGAGATCGGAAAAAAGGTAATTTCATATTTTTTTTTCACATCACGCTAATGCTTGATTCTCTTGAGGTTTTGGTGCTATATTCAATGACAGTATCAATTCAGTTAAACTGATATTCCTTTCTCTTAAGGCAAGAAAGGGCCCCCTGGTGCTCCCGGACCTCCAGGACCACCCGGTCCACAAGGCCCTCCTGGAATACCAGGGATACCGGGCATCCCAGGCAGTAACGCAATGGGTCCCTCTGGCCCTCCGGGACCAGCAGGGCCTCCTGGACCACAAGGGCCACCTGGACCACAGGGACCTACAGGTTTACAATACAAAGATACTTGCCTTTGCACACAGTCAAACCAAGCTGGTAATCTAAAGGTCTATTCACACCCAGAGCAAAGCAACAGAGTAACATGAATTTCTAAAAGACATGACAGAGCCACACAATTTTACATCCAAAATCTATACATTGAACCAGAATTTGGCCTAGTTCTTTTTAAGAGATGCACTTGGATGATCAAATGTCATTTTTCAATCTCATTATACCAATGATCTATTGTGGGAGGTTTATCCTTGATACAAAATAGTAGTGTATTATGATTAAAAACAGAACATTTAAAAACAAAAAATAAAGTTTTATTTTTAACAAGTTAACAAGCAAATTTGACATTATTAATGTTTAATTCTGCTCTGTAAAGGCTACAAATACATTTAAAAAATAATTGAAAAGATTTTTCTTCAAGTTCATACATCTAACATTACTCTAATAGCAGGTATCAGTGGTCAACTTGAAGGAATGTTCCGTGTTTAGTACAAGTTAATCTCAGCTGACAGTATTTATGGCATAATGTTGATTACCACAAAAAATAATGTTGACTCATCACTACTTTTCTTTAAAAAAATAAAACGATAAAGGTTCCAGTGAATGTGGTTAATGTTTGGAGGGTTTAAAGACAGAAATGTGAAGCTTATTATTTTATAAAAGTACTTGCATTCATTCAAAACTCATGTATTATTTGAGCTGTAATGTTATTTAAATAGTCCTTTTTACAGTAATTTTAGGGTTTGTTGATATTACATCATCATGGCAATGAAGTTGTAAAATTGGCTAGAACTTTACACAGAAAAAGGTTAGTAATGTTTACATGCATATTGTTTGTTTGTGTCTATATTTTTTAAACAGTATTTTAACGTAAACAAAAATTGGCCCCCATTTACTTCCATTAAAAGTGCCTCATTTTTTTTTATTTTTTTTTTATAAAAAAAATATATATTTGTGGTAATCAATATTATGCCACAAATACTGTCGATTGAGCATAACTTGGTAATAAAAGGAACAGTGCCGATTAAATACAAGTACTTATTTTCCAGATAATTATTCAGTTCTTTTGGCTTTAGTATAACAACAATATAAAATCCATATTTCTTCAAATATGAGAATATATATCTACCGTAATATTTTAGAGAGGGGGTCCCTCGCAAGGGGATCATAATACTTTGCGATCCTCAGAATTAAAAATCTTAAACTCCTGTGCTAAATAACAGTAAAAGTATTAGATGTACAGTATAACAAATTTCTATTTCCCTGTGTGTCGACAGGTGGTGCAGATAAAAGCAAATTCAGAGAGACACAGGTATATATTTCACACTGCTGATCTTTCCATGTTATTATCTCTCTGTATTTGTGTTGGGAGATCAGAAACAGAAGAATGTGCAGACACGGTTTGAATATGTCATTTCACCACAAGGAGCAAAAAGAGTATAGCACCTTGTTTTGTGTACAGAAGAGTAAATGTTTCTTTGTCCAAAGTGTGTATAGAGGATGTGTTTTTGAATTTGTTAATTTAAACATTTTATGTTTCTGTAGCCAGCTGTGGTGCATCTTCAGGGTCAGGAAACCACAATCCAAGTGAAAGAAGGTAAGAGTTAAATAATGTTCTCTCACACTCACACAGCCACATTTGCATGAGAATGTCAATTGATATTGTGTCTAGGGATGTCCCAATACGACTTTTTCCACTTCCGATCCGATATCGGATATCTCAGTATTGACCGATACCGATCCGATACCAGTGTTATTTTTTGCATAAGCATTTTATAATATCTTTACATTACTGAGTGGAAATAATTGGGTGTGCTCTTTAATATGTAAAGAAACACACAAACCTTTAACTACACATTATTTCAATATAAATGTATAGCTTATTAAGAAACACTTTATTATTAACTAGTATACTGGATAATGGCGCTGCAAAATTAACAGTAATTCCAGTAGAAGTTATCTGTAGAAATTTTGGCAAAACAAATTTTTTATTTGTATCTGGGTCTCGTTTTTTACGTTTTAGTTGTAAGATATCGTCTCACTTTTCATTCACACAGTCACTTTTTGGAACCCATTCAACAATAATAGTAATATATAGTAATATATCTCAATCGTGCACGTTTCGTCACTGCCGTCACAGCACTCCCTGTCGTCACAGCACTCCCTGTGTTCTGATTACACGCACCTGCATATCATTAGTGACTAATCAAAGACTGCATAAATATCTCGCTTTCCTTCTCTCTCACACACGCACGCGCACCCACACGCACGCGCACACCTCATCGATAGTATCTATGAGACTCCAGAACTTTCTACTATGACAAACATACCTGTGTCTTCATTATTGCCTGCAAGTATCATAAAATTGTTGTGAGTTATCTCTTTCATCGTGTCTATACACGATGCTGTTTGCCACTCTGCTCAACTGGATTTACTCACAATGTTTACATCACTGTTTCAATCCTCTGCTCAATAAACCCTGCTACTGAGTTCATATCTCTGCCTCCGTGACTATCTCTATGACAGCTTTAACTTTTAAACCCTCACGCTTTTTATTCACAGTTTAATTAGCTTATTTAAATTCTGGTAAAATGCACCTCTGGTGCCGTTCTATGTCCATATTATAAGTGAACCGAACTGCTGAGCATCTGAGATGTTGTTCGTTTGTGGCACTCAAATATTGTGCACGTGTGAAGGCTAAAAATAGCCACCATTTATTAACTCGCTGGAGCTGTGTGTCTATTTTATATGTTTACTTAATAAACCACCTATTGCGATTTCAGAGAGCTATCACGTGTCTTCAAGTGGCTTTGAATAAAATGCACGAGTCATACGAACTGCTTATGTAATTTTTTTTGAGCTTGACAGTAACGAACATGACTAACACACAGTATCGAATTTGGGTCGGGCTCGTCGGACCAATACCTGATCCTTCTAAAAACTTCAGTATTGAAGCCGATACCGATCCAGGTATCGGATCGGGACATCCCTAATTGTGTCTGTGTGTCACTGGTATCATAACAGATGATTGAGTATTTACTGATGTCTGTCTGTGAGATTTGTCAGAAGGTGTGTTGAAGAATTGGAGGATGATCTCAATTCATCAGAGAGTGTTTAAAATGCACTCACGATCTGGAGAGCTGGAAGTCTTGATCGATGGAACATACTTTATATATAGTCAGGTAGAAGTGAGTACAGTCCCTGGACTAACTCTACTCATTATACACAAACATATTTACAAATGCCTGGACATAAATAGATGGCTAAATATTTATTCTGAATTAATAACTATGATTGTACTTTCTTGTGTGTGTGCGTGTGCGCAACAGGTATATTACCTGAATTTTACGGACATAGCAAGTTACGAGGTGATGGTGGATAAGTCTCCATTCTTACGCTGCACACGAAGTATTGAGACCGGCCAGCGCAAGTTCAACACTTGTTACACAGCAGGGGTGTGTTTGTTGCGAGCCCGCCAGAGGATCTCCATCCGCATGGTATACGAGGACACCTCCATCTCCATGAGCAACCACACCACCTTCCTAGGCAGTATCCGCCTAGGGGACGCCCCATCTGCAGGACACACCTGAGCCAATCAGCTCATAGAGTGATATTGTCAGACACATAGATCACAACCAATGAACGCATCTGATCCAGTATGTCTCATTAGCCCCACCCCATGGACATACAAAATGTAGAGCCAGATCAGACAATTAATGGGTTCATCTACATTTCTACCAAGCTAGTGCTCCCTTGAGCCCGTCAGCCTGCAGTGTGAATCAGGCTCAGAGGAAATGTGTCTGTGTGGCTTCACCAACTCCGAACAGCATTATCCACTAATCAAACTCTCTCTTAGCACTGAAATCCTCTACCCATCCTCATACATGTCCAACACAACGTTCAACACAGACAAAGAGTCATTTTTTATTTACAAATCAAATCAACAGTTCTAGAAAATTTCACAGATCAGGTGTTTGTGAACCGTGGAATTGGATCGCCTCCGTGCCCTCACTGCTGCTGTTGAGTGAGTACGATATGTGCCTATCCAGCAACAGCACAAGAAACTACTGCATGCAATAAATACAGTGACTGGAGCCAATGAGAACTGATCAATCAAGTGGAAGTGTTTTATGTGAGACACCCATGTGCTCGACTTACCAGAAGTAACCTGTGCTCACCAGAAGCTCCAATGCAAACAGACAAAGTCTCTATTGTATACAACAAACGCAAATAGTGAACCTGTGTAATATTCTATTAAAAATAAGCACTGATAATGGAAATGTATATAAAACCGAATATCTATTTTCCTATATCTCTGATCCTTTACATACCAAGTCCAGATATCCATTTTTTTATATGAAATTTCGAAATTCTGAACATGATAGCAATGTAAAAATTATTTTGGTTCTTTTCTATTTAACAGGTTCTTTAATCATCACATTTTGATGGGGGGGGGAGTGTTTACTTGTATTTGATGGCAGTAGTTCAGTCACTGAAATTGATGATTCTTCAAAAAGGTTTAGTGTCCTTTTAGAAAGAATGTTCCAGTTGTAATACAGGTTAAGCTCAATCGACAGCATTTGTGGCATAATGTTGATTATCACACAAATTGATTTTGTCTCGTCACTCCTTTAATCTAAAAAACACTTGCAATGGAAGTAAATGGGGACTATTTTTTTGTAGGGTTTAAACAGAAATTTGAAGCTTATAATTTCACAAAAGCACTTTCATCTGTTCTGTTAAAACCCATGTATTACTTGAGCTGTAAAGTTGTTTAAATCATAATTTTAGTCATTTTAGAGTTTGTTGACATTTCATCTTTGTGGCAACAAAGTTGATAAATGTATAACAGAAAAGGTTAGTAAGTGATTTTATTACACTAAAATCATATTTACACACACATCGTTTATGTCATGTGGTTATACTTTTGGAAAATTATTTTAACGGTAAAAAAATTGGCCCCCATTCACTTCCATTGTAAGAGCCTCACTGGAACCTTGAAAGTAGTGATTAGTCAATTATTTTTTGTGGTAATATTATGGCACAAATGCTGTTAACTTGCAGTGATCCCGGTATATTCCTTTAAATCGTTGCTTTTTATGATCGTTTTAGGGTTTATGTACGGAAGCCTTGAACCGCAAGGTGGGGAAAAAAAAAAGTTAGGGTCAGTTCCTTCCTGAGACTCTTAATTTTTTTTTCTCTCTTCCTAAAAATAGTTTTTCTCATTTCTAAAAATGTTTTTCTCTTCCAAAAGTATTTTTTCTCTCTTCAAAATGTTTTTTTGTCTCTCTTCAATTAAATGCATGTGATACCAACCTTGGCCACCAGGTGCCACTATCAGTAATCTTATGCTTTTATTGCTTTCTCTGTTGCTATATAGTTGAATAATACATTTATTTATTTAATGGTTTGCAAACCTTAATCAAGACAAAATCAGTTTACATGTGTTTGATATGGCATTCGTTGTTGTGTAACAAATAGTGTTATTGTTTGGTTTTAAATTGTTGGTCTTTCTAAACACGTATGTCGTTTGCTCAGTGGTACATGGTGGAAGCGAAGGAATGTATCGAGGAAAATGGGAAACATGGTGAATTTATTATTATGTCTGTCCTTTTGAAGTTTTAGGGGTACATCTGGTAATGTTAATATTGTTGTAAGTAAACTAATTTCTAAACGAAAAGATAATTTAAAAAAATGACATCCTTGCCACTGAACGGTGATGTCATGTGCAGACTTTCATGGTGGAATTTAATTATAATATATTTAAATATGACAAGTTGTCTATGCTTTTGAAACACACTATCTACTGCAGAAGTGAAGAGTTCTGAGCAAACAACATACGTGTTTAGAAAGACCAACAATTTAAAACAAAAAAAAATTACTATTTGTTACACGACAACAAATGCCTCACAAACACATGTAAACTGATTTTGTCTTGATTAAGGTTTGCAAAACATTAAATAAATGTATTATTCAACTATATAGCAACAGAGAAAGCAATAAAAGCAAAGATTACTGATAGTGGCACCTGGTGGCCAAGGTTGGAGACAAAAATATTTTTAGGAAGAGGGAAAAAACATTTAAGACTTGAGCTCAGGAAGGAACTGATACACACTTTTAATTATTATTTTTTTCACCATTATTTGTAATTAATTTTTTCCCACCTTGCGGTTCAGGGCTTCTGTAATGAAGTTTCTCATGGCAATGACGTTGTAAAATGGGATATAACCACAGAAAAGTTTAAGCTATTTTTAATCACACCAAAATCCTGTTAACTCCCTTAATGTTTACAGCCATGGCCAAAAGAATTGGCAGTGACATAAATTTTGTCTTTTGCAAAGTTTGATGCTTCAGTATTTGTAGAATATTTTTCCACATGTTTCTATGGTATACTGGAAAACAATGATGAGCATTTCATATGTTTTAAAGGCTTTTATTGGCAAAAAACATTAAATATATGCAAAGAGTCAATATTTACAGTGTTGACCCTTGTTCTTCATAACCTCTGCAATTCGCTCTGGCATGCTGGATATCAGCTTCTGGGCCAAATCCTGACTGATGGCGATCCATTCTTGCCTTATTAGTGCTCGGAGTTGATAACAATTTTTGGGCTTCTGATTGTCTACTCGCCTTTTTAGGATTGACCGCAGGTTCTCAAATGGGATTAAAATCCGGGTAGTTGCCCGGCCACGGATCCAAATTTTTATGTTTTTAATGATCTCCGAGCCACTTCGTTATCACTGTTGCCCCGTAACATGGTGCTCCATCATTCTGGAAAATGCACGGATCACCAAATTGCTCCTGGGTTGTTGGGAGAAGCTCTTGCAGGACATTTTGATACCATTCTTTATTCTTGGCAGTGATTTTGGGCAGAATTGTGAGAGAGCCCACTCGCTTGGATGAAAAGCAACCCCACACATGGAGGGTCTCAGGATGCTTCACTGTTGGCACGACACAGGACTCATGGTAGCGTTCACCTTTTCTTCTCTGGACTATAGATTTTCCAGATGTCCCAAACAGTTGGAAGGGGGCTTCAGAGAAAATAACTTTGCACCAGTCTTCTGCTGTCCAATCCTTGTACTTCCTGCAGTCTGTTCTTGATGTTTTTCTTGGAGATTAGTGGCTTCTTTGCTGCCCTTCTTGACACCAGGCCATTGTCCAAAAGTCTTCAACTCACTGTGCGTGCAGATGCATTCACACCATCCTGCTGCCAATATTGAGCAAGCTCTGTACTGGTGGGGACATGAATCCGTAGCTGACCCCTCACGAGGAGACAGTCCTGGTGCTTGCTGGACACTCTTGGGACGTCCTGAAGCCTTCTTCACTTCAGTTGAACCTCTCTCCTTGAAGTTCTTGGTGATCCGGTAAATGGCTCTTTTAGGTGCAATATTCTCTGCAGAAATTTCCTTGCATGTGAGGCCATTTTGATGCAAAGCGATGATGGCTGCATGTCTTTCTTTAGTAGTAGTAACCCTTTATTGTCACATAGTCACAAGTGAAAGTAACCAGTGAAATTGGCCATCATCCTGCCCATACAAACATACAATATGACAACGGGTAGACAGGGCAGGAAGACAGGGAATTGAGAAGATATACAGCATTACATGGGGAAAGGTGAGATAAAAAAAGCGACCCCCAGACTATGCTCCTGTTAGGATTACAGTATGGGAACAGGAAAAAACATCTCAGCAACACTTAGCACATAATCAGTACATCTACAATATAACAAAAACTTGCAACAGGGTAGGGGAGTGGGGGATGGAGTTAACCCAGCACTGGCAAACAGCCATCTGGTCCTGCAGCCATTCTCGGCGCTGGTCACAGACCCGCCTGTCAGACTGGGGGGTACGAAGCGGCGAAGGCGTGGGATGGGGTGTGGGTCGGATGCATATCTGTATTTGTGTAAAGTCTTGTGTGTGTGTGAGCCCAGAGATTCGCCAAAAGGTCACAATCCCAGGGTGTTTTGGGAGGGGGGAGGGAATGCGAGAGCGGCTCATTGCAGTGCTCTAACCAGGGGAGTTGTTGATCCATCAGCGGCCTTGGCCAAGGCCAGTGCTGGTTGCTGGGTGCCGAAACAGATAAGATTGAGATGTTTTGTCTTGGGGCGAATAGCTGCAATTTCTCAGGCTATTCTTCATGTCCATTTTGGTCTCTTAAACGATCCATTTGCCTTTGCAAAGCTGTAAGCTCCTTCATGATGTTATCCAACATTTAGAGGTATCCATTGCTAACAAGAACACAATGATTGGAAGCACTTTTCCCTCCTTTTATAGCAATCAGTCTGCTCTTATAATCCAATCAGAATGATAGAGTGATTTCACCTGATTAGTACTCGTTCACACTTTCCCAGGTGCTGCTGATTCGATTAGTGAAATGATGTTAGCTGGTCATTTTGTGCCAGGACCAAAAAACTGTGAAATTGTGGGTTTTTGTGATAAAGTTGCATCTGATAACACTGCATAATAATCTAGAAATAATGTGAATTAACACCACAACAACTGAAGCAGAAAACTTTGCGAAAACAAAATGTATACTTTTGGCCATGGCTGTACATCTGTGAGTATTTTTTTAACGTTTGATTGGCCTCATTAACTTCCATTGTAAGTGCCTCACTCTAACCCAGATTCTTTTTTTTTTTATTGTTATTAATTAAAGCAGGGACAAGTCAGAATAAATTTGTATGCCAACGTTATGCCAAAGCGGAACGTTATCACTCTGTGATCCTGCGCTACACGGACGGGTTTAGCCGTTGTGCACCCTGTCTGTGTTTATAACAACATTTAACTTTTATTGAAATAGGAGTATTATTTTTTTAATTATGATTTATCTCCCTGAATGCAAAATACCACATGTCTCCAATAAGTGTCAGTAGTTCAGCAAGTTGAGGACTGAGAAGTTTGGACGAGTATGTTCAGAAAAGCATACTACAGAATACTACTATTAATATTGCTGCGGTAGATAGTATACTGTGGACTGTGTACACATTTTCTAAACGCATTAGGGTTAGCAACCAGATGGCCAACTACATTTACTGTACTGTAATATACAACAGATTATAGTTTGTGGAAAGTCTGTACAATATAAGACATTCAACTAGACTATTTCCAGTTTGTTCGATGAACCAGAATTAAAAGCAGTTGTGATTTTTAACATCTCTTTCTTTGCTCACTTTTGATCTGTCTGACAAATGTTAAGATATTTTTACACAACTGGATGCTGCTCACAGAATTCAACACGCTACGTGATGAGGGCATGTGACCACAACAATGTAGCATTGTATGCATAATGCGTTCTGTTACTCATGTTTTTTTTTGTATTTTTTTAATAGGCCGTATACTGTACATACTGTCGAACAGCCATTTGAGATGCTCATGGCTTATTAATACTTTGGTTAATTTAGCACACTGGAGTTTTCTGTACAGTGTGCTCTGTTTTGCACTGCATTTCATACAGAAACTTTGCATAGATACTACACTACAGAAATAGTATTACATATATTACACACACACACAGTTAAATCACAAAGTCATGAATCGGTCCTGCAGGCAGTCTCCAGCACCTGACTAACAGTTTAGGATTGTGGATCTGAATGAGTTAATTATGTGTGTACTTTGGTCCATGAGAATAGATGAGATCTCAGATCCTCACTGTGAGGACAAACTACATTATTGTGTGTTCAAAGGGGAATTATCTGGAACTTTCTGAAGAGCGCTGGTAATCTGCCCTCAGGTTTTCTCTGCATGTTTCCTCAGTATCCACATGGAAATGTAAAACTGAGGAAGAATGAACAATGAGAGTCTGAATGTGATTATGTTCTGACAGATTTGTTGTTTATATCTCTTTGTCTTCTCTTAACCCATTGACACGTACAATCAAGAGGGTCAAACATCAGATTTGACCGACAACTTGTTTTAGTTTAGATTTGTTTTCTGTGGTGTTTTTGGTACAAGCATCTTTGTAGGCAAATGAGGTGTATACTTCAGTGTCTTACGGAAGATAATGTATATTTGTATACTATACAGGGACTGTAAATATGTACATAAGATCTTTTGCTCTTTTGTGAAAATATTGTCATATAAAATTGTTTTTGAAAGAGTGGTTTTATTCTTTAGGGTCACACATAACAAGAGAGAGCGTGCCACCTATTGTCAATAAAAGCTTTCTTGTCTGTTTTCCAACACATTTGAAATCTGCGACATTAAAGTCAAACATGATCATGATTATCTGCTTGCATGTTTCTAATATGCTGAGACAATTCAGCCAAAAGATCTGCTGTTCATCAGAGCTAGAGACTGGGTGTAATTAAAGTCGATTCAACATCAGTGGAGCAAACAAATCAGTTAAACATAACACTAAAACTCTGAAAGCAAAATATATGTCAGCTTCATTTATGTCTGTACCAAAAGTTCACTGCAGACACTGCGTGTGTATTCAGTGTTAAGTGATCTGCATGGTGGCGTAATGGCTAATAACACCTCTGAATGTCCTTCTTTCAAAAACATGAAGACTTCATCACCTCCGTTTCCAGTTTCCTCTGTCTTGCAGGCAACATTCTGCATACACAAATGCAAAAGACAAAATGCTCTCTCTGTGCAAAGCTTTTGTCTTAAATCTCAGGACAATTAGGTCAAAGAGCAAGAAATACAGAGTAAAGAGCCAGCCGTCACAAACCCTCTGACTGTTTCAAACATTTGAATTCAGTTACAGATTAGACAATTTGTTTTCTAATATTCAAGTGGTTTTTAGGTGAGACTTCTCACTTCATTCTGTACATGGAACTACTTTCACTGTCCACTGCTTATTCTGCGCTCTCCAGAAACGTGTTTCTGTTTTGAACTATACATTTATGATGAGGTGTAACATTAGGCAATCGGCTTTGTTTCAATGATACTTTTTTATCCAAATTGGTTTTTAAAATCTCACAGCTAACGTCTTGCATATTAGACATTTATTAGACATTTCCCACATTTTCTCAGGACCAAAAAACCTGAAAACTGATGGGCCTGTAATTATTAGTTGCATATTCTTTGCATGTCTTGGCTGCATGAAGCCTGTTTTTTCTTGTTGGTGTCTGTTGCAGTCCAGTGTTTTGATCACCAAGAATAAGAGTCCTTGCTGTGGCATGGCTGATCAGGCTGTATTTTCTCTGCCCCCTGATTCGGGCATGCCCTGTCTGAATACATCTTGAACCTCCAGTGTATCGACACCATAATCTTCTATCTTACCATTTGTAAATTAAAATGGTCACTCACCCAGCTCGTACTGCGCAAAGTGATTCTCCATTATCTCATATACTTCTTCATGAAATGAACTTTGAAATAGGAAGGATAGGATACAGTAGATGTGAAATTGTGTCTTGCATATTTTGTAAATGTGGTGATTTTATTGCTAAAGGGATAGTTCAGCCAAAAATTTTTTATTCTGTCATCATTTATGATGATTGACTTCATTCTGCAGAACACAAATGAAGATTTTTTTGGAGAATATTTCAGCTCTGTAGGTCTATACATTACAACTGAATGGGTAACAACATTTTGAAGCCATGATAAAAGTAATCCATGCAACTCTCAATATTAAAGTCCTTTTTTACTATCAAGCTCCAATTTCACTTTTACTTACACATTCTTCTTGTTGTTTTGGCAATTCGCATTATTCATGCATATCACCCCCCCTACTGGGCAGGGAGGAAAATGTAAGTCAATTCATTTTTGAATAAATTAATTACGTTTACATTTACATTTATTCATTTGGCAGACGCTTTTATCCAAAGCGACTTACAAAAGAAGAAAAAACATAAGCGTTTATAATTCATTTAGTGCTTTTCACAACACAGGAAGTCCTGCATTAACAAAAAACGAAACTGTAATATAATGTAAGTCTTTGAGTGATCATTGTGTAGTTTGATAAAATATGATTGTAAATTGTGATTGTAAATAATTGTATTTATAACCCCAGTGAGCAAGCTAAGGAACACAAAACTCCATAAGATGTTTGATACTGGAGAAAAATAACCTTTGGTGAAAACAGACTCACTGTGGGGGCCAGTTCCCCTTTGGCTAACATCATGAATAAAATGTCAATATTACTTATATAGAGTGTAAATCATGGTTTAAAATTTGAAAATTAAGCATTAAGGTCCAGTGTTTTAAAAATAATAATAATTGTATTAATTAAGTTTAATGACTGATGTCTTTGAAGTCCGTCCTGGATTAACTGCAGAAGTTCACATAGATGCATTGTCCTTTTTTAGTTGGCCAATGAAGGCTTTTGTTAGCAAATAACTGAAAGTCTATGTATTCCATTTTAAGATTGTAGTCCATCATTAAACCAAGGTGATGCATGCAGAGATCAGTGAGGTGCATCATAGTTCAAACAGCAGGTCATTTCAGTGAGGTCTATCATAAGTTCAAGGTTCAGGCAATGGCATATGAAGTATCCCATGTCTTATGGTTGGAGTTGGCATCAGTTCATCCTCTGAAGTCAAAAAACTGAAGTGATCTCTGGTTAGCACCGGCTGCATTTAGTCATCATCACTCAGAGACACATACAAGTGGAGTACGAAACCAAACAGGAATGGAGTTGGATCTGTCCGGCTCTGGTAAGACAGGGAGACAAATAGAATAATATTAGTGTAGATGCCATTACATTTTTTGCAGAGTTATAGATCATGATAGATGATTCTGGTACTGGCAGACCTAACTATAGCAGCCTAATTGTGAGTTGATGGATAAATTAGACTACATAGATGAATCTTTAGTCTAGATTTAAACTGAGTGAGTGTGTCTCCCGAACAGTGTTAGGGAGACTATTCCATAATTTAGGAGCCAAATAGGAAAATGATCTACCTCCTTTTGTGGATTTTGATGTTCTAGGAACTATTATCAGCCCAGAATTTTGTTATCGTTATAAACGTGATGGATAATAGCTTGATAGAAGGTCACTTCAGTACTGCGGAGCTAGACCATTCAAATCTGTGTACGTAGTTAATAGAATTTTTAAATTAATATAAAATTTAACAGGCAGCCAATGTAATGATGATAAAATGGGCTAATATGATCATATTTTAACCAATTGAAGTTTATTTGTTGAACTTGCACAACATCCTCCCAGTAATGCATTACATTTTGATCTGTTCCACACCCACACCTATCATATTGCTTTTGAGGATAAAGATTTACCCACTGGAGTTATGTTGTTTACTTTTATGCTGCCTCCAAGTGCTTTATTGAGCTTCAAATTTTTGGTACCCATTCACTTGTATTGTATGGACCAACAGAGCTGAGATATTCTTTCTTTTTTTTCTCCCCAATTTGGAATCCCCAATTCCCAATGTGTTCTGAGTCCTCGTGGTAGTGTAGTGACCTCAATCCGGGTGGTGGAGGATGAATCTCAGTTGCCTCCATATCTGAGAACGTCAATCTGTGCATTTTATCATGTGGCTTGTTGAGAGCATTTCTGCGGAGACCTAGTGCATGTGGAGGCTTCAAGCTATTCTCTGCGGCATCCACGCACAACTAGCCACACGCCCCATCAAGAGAAAGAACCACATTATGACGACCACAAGGAGGTTACCCCATGTTTACCCCCTCTACCCTCCCTAGCAACTGGGCCTATTGGTTGCTTTGTAAGCCTGACTGGAGTGACTCAGGACATCCTGGATTTGAACTTGCAGCTCCATGTGTGGTAGTCAGCATCTTTACTTGCTGAGATACCCAGGCACCCCATATTCTTCTAAAATTTGTTATTTGTGTTCTGCAGAAGAAAGTCACATCTAGGATGGCACGAGGGTGAGTAAATTATTAGATAATTCTAGTTTGAGTGAACTAAGTTTGTATGCTATGCTTACCTGTGTTTGGTGATGTGCTCTATCTTAATGTGTACCCATACAGAGATTTTGGGTCTCAGTGCCATTCAGCGGGTCAACTGAATGTCAAATTCAACTGAACGTGTCTGTAATAAATTCATAATGATGAGTTTGTCATTTATTGGAAACAATTCACAATTCTGACTATATCAAACCATCATTACATGCTTGAGTCTATATTTCGCATTTAATTGATTGATGTGCATACGTCGCTTCTTTACAAGACACAACGTTCATAAAGCCTGTCGATTACGTCTCCGATTATAGCAGGATTTGTTGATCGGATTAGGAGCCCCGTGGGGCATTTTATTATTCAGGTTCCGTTAAAGAAAAGAGAAAAGTTTTGTTTGATCTTAATCCCGACTTAATCACACTCGACTCGCGCATACAAATCAATTAAAATTCTAGTTTGGCCACTGGTGGCCACTTGGTAGATCAATAACCAATTGCTTCTTGATGCCAACTTGTCCCGACACTTCCGAGCAGACTGTATGCAAAACTGATTCGAATTGAAGAGAAGCTGTTATCGCCTTTGCGTGGATTGAACGAGAACAAAGGTGGGGGTTATGTTATTTCTGATTGTCTCGGATTGAGTATGGCTGTTCTGGAACATGTGAATATTCACACCTATGTGATGATCAGACTATAGAGCGATTAGCACCCGCAGGAGAGTCTCTGCGCCACTATCTAGATATGCGTCAAATCGCCCTCAGCTCAATAAGAAAGATTGACAATATAAACTATATATGTTTTATGGTATAGTTTTACAGAGCGGTGAATGTTTAGGGTTGACCTTTATATTAGCAATAACTCAAATGTGATTTAAGTGGAAGAAAAGTATATAGGGCTCGTCCGGGATTTGAACCCGGGACCTCTCGCACCCTAAGCGAGAATCATACCCCTAGACCAACGAGCCACGCGTTGCATTAAATTGTGTTGTGTCTATGAGTGTTTTTGTGTGTGTGTGTGTGTGTTAAATCAAACAGGGTGGTGTCGAAGATATATGTATATATTTTTACTTTACAACTGTTTACAATATAATTATATGCCATTTAAATGTCACGATCTCGTGCTGCTGTGCTCTGTTACAGCGACGACCTACTGCTGTTTAAGATGTTTGCGCTTGTAAGGCTTGAGGAACGAGAAATCCGGCTTATCTCCAGGGAAAAAACCGAACCAATCCTATTTTAATGTAAATGAACGGGTTGTTGATCCCGTTGAGACAGAAATCTTCAAAAAGACCCAAGGCTAATTGTTTCCTTTGGGAAAGTTCACACCCTGCAAAGCTGAGCTTGCCACAGGCTTTTCTTGCCCTTAGCACAAACCTGTTAAAAAAACACACTTTACACACTTAGTTATGCGGAAAGTTAACAACAAATAAACCATAAAGTCTCTCTTGAGACTAAGAAGAAGAAAAAACAAGGCTAAACTAAACTTTGCCTAAACATTTTATCTGCAAGATAGCCCAAATTACTCAATTTAAGTTGGTCAACTTGGTGCTACTTTGAGTAGTATGTAATTCCACCGCAGGATTTAAAATACGCTGATTATAACTGACATGTCTATATGGTCATTTTCAAGCTCACTATCATCTATATCGTAATTACTCCGCACGCTTCTTGAATCTTGTGACCGCCCACACTTAGAGGGGCGGGTCGAGCCCCATAGCTGAGCAATGAAAGAGAGAGAGAGGTTTACTTGAATCACATTTATCTCAGTGAGGTCATAGTTCTGTGTGTACCTTGACTAGTCATAGACATAAAACCGGACTTCGCCAGGACTATTAAACAGCGGAAGAGCGACATGACGGAATACAGCAGCTTTCTTTTGTTTTTCGTGGTATCCTTGAGAGTGATGTGTCCATGCGAAGGAATATCATGGCTGTAAGTATATCTTTACTAATTAATGGGACTTACATATCCGATCGATATTTTACCTTAGACTCTATATGTTTATTTATGTAATTATTTTAGTTAATTTAGTTCAAGATTTAGATCATAAAATATAGATTTAGATAGAATTTATTCAACCTATTTTAGAAAAACTATTCGTCTTATATTTCCTTACGACAACCCACTTGATTTTTTACATGCTTAAAACACTTAACTCAGAGTTATACCCCTTCTGTCTCAGACTCTCAGTACTAGACCTTAAAGTCAATAAAGTTAAATATATGTTTTAGACACGTCAGTATGGTGTATTTGCTTCCCTCATGAACCCCGTGTTTGTTTTATAGCGGTTTAACTGTAAACGGGAGCTCGGTCGGATGGAACCAAACGCATCACTGTAAACTCCTGGACGGTCTTATGCCAGATCAGCTGCATCTCTGCAAACGGAACCTTGAGCTCATGCACAGCATCGTGCACGCGGCTAAACTCACCAAGACCGTGTGTCAGGGCACCTTCAGCAACATGCGTTGGAACTGCTCCTCCATCCAGAGCGCGCCTTACTTTACTCCTGACCTGGCAAAAGGTGAATAAATATATTAGGACGGCCTTTGTAAATGTATTGTCTTTGGTTCAACATGTTGAAAGGATGGTCATGTTTGGATAGTATAGTTCTGCTTTTGCATATTCAAATGTAGAACGTATAAACATTGGACATTATTTCAGAATGGCATAAGCTTGGGTTGCCAAAAATGGTTCCATAGTGTCCTAACATTGGTGTCTCTGTGTAGGGACACGTGAGGCAGCATTTGTGTTCTCTCTGGCTGCTGCAGTGGTCAGTCATGCCATTGCACGTGCCTGTGCATCTGGAGAACTCCCCAGCTGTTCCTGTGCAGCAGCGCCGTCAGAGCAGGCGGCCCCAGATTTCCGTTGGGGTGGCTGTGGAGATAATGTCCGTTATGGCCTTCAGATGGGCTCCGCTTTCTCAGATGCACCCATGAGGAAACGCCGCTCTGGACCACAGGCCTTTAGACTCATGCAGCTTCACAACAATGCAGTGGGAAAACAGGTAACCTCATTTTGTACATGACACACTCTGATATTTCCCCTCTCAGAATTTCCTACTCAAAAGCAGGGATCCCACAGTCATTGAATACCTGGAAATTGCAGGGAAATGATGATTGGCCAAAGTCAAGGGATTAATAAAATCTTGAATTTGTGTTGAGAAACTGAACTTGCTTGCATAGCCATAGTGATGTTCTATTTGTGAGCAAATAATTCTCATGAGTCCGTTTTTTTATGAATTGGTCTTACCCCTTTACAAATCGGCCTGGAATGGAATGGAATGTACTTTATTGTCCCTGTTGGGGGAAACTTGGGGAGGACTCAATAGGCAACATTTCTATAATCTTAGTAATTCATTAGCAAATTGTTCTGAATTGGGGTAAAAAGAAAATTCTCATCCAGAAGTTGAAAATGGCTGTGAATGTCATGCAAAAACTTTACAAAATTAATTGTCAAAAAGTGTAGAAACCATTTCAATGCTCCAAATTGGTTTGTTCACACACATTTTCCACATGTGAAGGCAAACTGCAACATGGAAATTTTTTATTTTGTGTTAGCAACCTTCCGTTGTTTATCAGTATGTCATTCATGTACAGTACGTGTTTGCTGATTTTGTTTTTGTGTAGGTGCTTATGGACGCTCTAGAGATGAAATGCAAATGTCATGGTGTTTCTGGGTCCTGCTCTGTGAAAACCTGTTGGAAGGGGCTTCAGGACTTAAACACCATCTCCGCTGATCTCAAATCGAAATACCTGTCGGCCACAAAAGTCATTCCGCGCCAGGTTGGCACCCGCCGACAGCTGGTCCCCCGGGAGATGGAGGTGAGACCTGTCGGAGAGAATGAACTCGTCTACCTGGTCAGCTCACCTGATTACTGCTCACAAAACGCCGATCAGGGGTCATTTGGAACCACAGACAGGTGAGAACATCAATCAGAATTTTTGATTAATGATGAGTTGCTCTGGCTTTGGTGTGTAAGGGAGAGAGCAATCCTTTCTCAATCACTATAATGAATGAAGGATTATCACTAATCTGATAGATAGGACAGAGCGAAAAGAAAAGAGAGACACGTGAATGAAGTTGGTTAAACATTATCGCACGTAGCAGCACAATACTTGCAGTCATACAAGCATTCACACATGCTCTAACACAAATGGTGCTGATTAAATTATGTTCAGATTGTTATGTGTGAATAATCCTGACCATCTCTGTTCTTTCTGCAGGCAGTGTAATAAAACTGCGACAGACAGTGAGAGCTGTGGGCTCATGTGCTGTGGGCGGGGCTATAATGCCTATACAGAGGTGCTGGTGGAACGCTGTCAGTGTAAATATCACTGGTGCTGTTACGTCTCCTGCAAAAGCTGCCACCGCAGGGTTGAGAGATACGTCTGCAAGTGACAAACCACCACACGCATTACCTCCATCTAAAAGCTTTGGAGATCACGGAGAGGAAGAAAGAGAATTGGTGCAATGCTGGTCTCAAACTTGTATGATCTTTTTGAGCCATAAGTTAGTGGATGATCCTCTCTAAGTGCTGTAATGATGGCATGAGATTGAAGAAAAAAGAGCTGGAGTAAAGGCATAAGGGTTGGTGAAGAGTTTACCATTGAAAGAGTGTTAATGAATGGCTGTAAAATAAAGAACCCTGTGGTGAGGCCACAAAGGGCCCCCCCCCCGCAGAAAACCAGAGTGATAAGTCCTAGCCGATCCCAGCAAAAACTCATCAACTCCAGCTAAGAGGAAGAGACTGGGGGAAGGGTAAAACTGTTAGTTACTTGCTGATAAAGTTTCACATTTCACGTTACATCTAATGATCAGATACAACCATATGATTCTCATGTGGATAGTGTCATGGGTAAACTGCTGCGAGGGATGGACTCAGGATTGATTATGAAAGATTGATGATACTATTTTATAGTAATGTATCCCATCTTTTTGTGAAGTTGGTCAGCTTAGTTTTTTGTATTACTGTAAAGACCTCGTCTTTCACCCAGGGAAAACTTGTACATTGTACATTTTATGTCAAATAGAAAATGTGTATTTATTTTATTAAAGATGTTTAATGAGAGGGAATGGTTTGTAATTTTTCATCTAAAAAAATGTAAGATTTTATATCTGACTGCAAATGGTTTATTGACTCAATCATTGAAGATCTGGATCATGCTTTGCTCACAGTCAGTCGAAAGCAGTTCAAGAGGATTTATGATCTCTCAATCTGTTAAACATCCAAATCACCATTTTATAGCGGTTCTCTCTGTATGTATGTGAATGTGAGCACAAGTTCTCTGATCTTTCATCAACATTCTTTCACATCAAAGACATTTTCAGGATATCAGTGCTATAGAGAGATTAAAAACCCAGATTGTAACCATTCAACAGCAACTACAGTAGAAAGAGACAGAGGGGTAACCTGTTCTGCAGTTCCCTTTGTCCTTGGATTTGCCTGATTTTTATCTTGCCATTGTAACGAAAAGAAAAAGGCACACACAGACTTCTGGGCTCTTTACAGAACAGACTTGAGCCTCTGAGGGGTTTGTTTGTTGTTAACTGAGAGGTCTTTGTATTTTTTTATTTTATATGGTGCTTGTTGAAATTAAACACTGAATAAACTACACTTAGTTTCTGTTCTAATGACAGAGAGGAATGGTGAGTTATACTGCTAAAATATTAGCAGTGATATATCTATTATAATACCTTATCAGAGTCACAGGTTCTTGAAGATATTGATCACAAGGACTTTATCAGACATGGGAAGCTAGAGACTGTGTACAAAGCATTGTGAGAGGGTTTTGATATCAGTAGGTTTGAATGAGTGGGCTTGTAAACCATCCTTGAATCAGTTGTTTTCCTAGAGATTCTGGGGCTGTCAGGGATGAAGGAGAAGAAGATTCGGAGTCAGACTGCAGCTGTGTTTCTTGTTTCATGGTCAGTGTAATGCAAAGTTTCTGTCTGACTAATAATGTTGATCTTTTCTTCAGAGATAAGATTATTCTCAGTCCCTCTGTTAACTATGCGCCTGGTGTGAATCTCAGAGGAATGCAGCTCTCCATTTAACCAAGTGCAGTGTATTGTTTACTGAGAGTATAACACCACACACTCACTCGATGATTATTTACACACACAGTCTGAGGAAGTTTAATAGTGCTTAGCTGTTTGCTAAGTGATTGTTTGTGGAAACAGTTGCCAGATAAACCCATGATCTTTGCTGAAAGACTCTCATCCAAATGTCTCAAACACACACATGCTTGTTTCTCTATCACAGTGGGGCCTTTCCATTGTTTTTGTACCGAGCTAATGATTTTTTTATCCCCTACCCCTAAATCTAACTCTTGCATATTTTTATAGGTTCAATGAGACATATAGTGTGTTTCTTTAGCCTTTTTCCTTGTAGGGGCTGTTGGCTGGTCCCCACAAAGTAGACAAAACCAGAAACACCCACCCACTCTTGTGGGGTACTATCTAATACTATTGTATGCTCTAAGCCTATACCTATCCATTACAAATGGATATTGATATTAATATAATATATATTTAGTCCATTAAGGCATTCTCCTCAAAAAGAGCATTGGGGGGTGAGGCATTTGGTCCCTAGAGCAAAATGTGTCCCACACGCATACTTAACTGATGTGATTAATTTTGCTTTCTGACCTGTAGATGTTTCCATTCCAGTTCTGCTAAACAACAGCTCTTGAATTGTGTATTTGATTGCATGTGTAGCACCTGTCAGGTCTGGTTTCAAGGGGAGAGATCAAGGTTAAAGGTCATGTAAGGGTTAGGGTTAGTAGTCTATAAAGGGAACTTTCTTTTTGTTCCCATTAAAGTGAATAAAATCATGGTATTTTTACAGTACACAGGATCACACACCTGCTGAATGGTCTTTAGCTGCAGACAGAAATTTAGAAGAATGATCTGTGTGGTTAAACATTAGATTTAAAAAAGCCTGGATCAGGATCATTGGACTGAATAAACACATTTGCTTAAGCCTTGAGAGATCTCATCTGTCACTGTAACAGCTCTAATGTGTCTTTGTTTCTCAACAGCTGATCATGACAGAGGTTTAGCGATACAACACCCTGGGAAACTGAGTGAGTGGAGTTTCTGCAGACCTGTGGGAAGATATCTAAGACCTAAAAAGGCTCAGTTTTCAACTGGCCCTGGACTCTGTTATTATAAATTTTATTTTTCAAAGTGTTTGTCCTATACAAAGATTGATTGATTCAATTAAACACACACAGACTCTTTTAATGCAGGCAAAATCATTAATGGCAGCCAAACACTCACACTTGCTCTCATACATTTACAAGCAAAAACAATCCAGCACAGAGTAATGCATAGAGTGACCGAGACCATACTGAGACAAATGGCTCCTGAATGCTAATGTTGTCACAGATCTGTGTTTATACTAAGTACTAAAGCTTTCTAAAATGAAAACTGAGAGGGCCTCATGTGGGAGAACGTTTTTAAGGTCCTTGCCTTTTAATACTTAGAAATTTTGAAGATATTGTTTAGCATGGTGATGTTAACAGAAAAAGACCAGGAGTTAAACAGTCTTGTGTAAATTATGAAGAATAGCTTTCTCTAGTTATTTCACTGTAATGTGAGCCAGAGATAATCTTGATAAATTATACATTTATGATTTTGATGCATGGTCTTTTGGATCTTACTTTGGTTCCAAGTTGCCAGTGAATCTTACAACTTTCTTTGCTCCAATCAAATTTGTTCCATAATCAGAACGTATATGTGTAACTTGACCTCTCCTACATATGAAGCGTCTTAGGGCATTAATACAAGAGTCTGTGTCTAGACTATTAGCCACTTCTATGTATACTGCCCTGCTTGACATGCATGTGAAGATAACGCCATACCTTTTAATGTGACCTCTTGCTCTTTTGGTCTTAAAGGGTCCAAAGTAATCCACTCCCACATTGCTAAATGGCGGTAAATCCGCT
Source organism: Moxostoma hubbsi (assembly GCA_032164185.1). NCBI lineage: Eukaryota > Metazoa > Chordata > Actinopteri > Cypriniformes > Catostomidae > Moxostoma > Moxostoma hubbsi. The sequence goes on from JAVLUX010000008.1 coordinate 27,071,168, forward strand.
CTAAGTCTCTCCTGTGGTAAGTCTGTCATCTTCTGTAGCCCTGTCTTCCTCTGACACGTCTGTATAAAACACATTTGGATAAGATGCTTCTGGCTACAGAAATGGCATTTATAATCCAAAACTTTTTCCTGAGTTGTGACAAAACATGATTTCTGCCACCATGTCCTACTTGCTCATGAATATGACGTAGAATTAGAGATGAGACATGAGTGTGCTTTGGCAGGATAATTGGCGTTTGGCCTCCCCAGGGATTGCTGACCTGCTCAGATGCCCTCCCACTCTCAAAATGCCATCTTCCAGTATGGGATCCAGTTTATATAAGCTGCTGTTTTTACTCACACCTTTACCACTAGGTGATGCCTTGAGCTTTGTAATCTCCTCTGCAAATCTTTGTCTCTGACAGAATTCTACAATGGCTCTTTCTGCTTGCAATAAATCTTCCATAGTGACAGTCTGTACACCTTGATCTTTTTTCTTTTTGAACTGATTGAATGCAAGATATTTTTCCATTTAAAGAACCAGGCTACTGCTCCTTTTAACTTTTCAAAACTTGAAAAGTAGGTAAGAAGCTTACTTGTGGGATTCTCATCATCTTTGATGATAGCATTGCACACTGTGGATGAATGTGGAGTTCTTTTTGAGTTCCAGTTCATCTGGCAAGATGAGGCCACTCCTCTTTTGCCTTCCACAGAAAATCTGGTCCATGTATCCATTCTTTTTGCTTTGCCAGAACATTGGCACTTACTCCTCTTGAAGCTATGTCAGCCGGATTTAGTTTAGTTTTAATGTACCGCCATTGTGATACATCTGTGTTCTTTCTAATGGGCACTTGGACACAAGTACAGCAGCAACGAGTTCCATGCGTGTTATGGTAATCTGCTTGAGAGGAGGCACTCTAGCCTTTCCTAGCATGAATGAAACATGCACACTGTTCTTGTTAGTGGTCAGTCTTAAATAACTTACTGTGCCATATCCATTTTCGCTGGCATCAGAGAAATGATGTAGCTCAGCTTGTGTTGGTGTAACGAATCCTGCTGGTTTTGCACAACGAGCCACCTTGAAGTCATCTAGCTTGTCCAAGTCGGCAATCCATTTTATCCATTTGTTTGCTGCCAACGCAGGAATCTTCTCGTCCCATGCGTGTTTTGCCAACTTAACAGACAATGTAAAGGGGCATAGGAAACCCAACGGGTCATAGACAGAATTTACTATTGATAAAATGTTCCTTCTGGAGTGAGGTTTTTACTGAATAATTATGATAAACTTGAATTCATCATTTTCTACACACCACAGCAATCCAAGTGTTCTTCATTGGACAGCTTGTCTTTGTCCAAATTTAACTCCTTTACCTCTTGAGCTCTTTCTTCCTTTGGAATGCTAAAGAGTACTTTGCGGCTGTTACTCACCCACTTAGTGAGATGAAATCCACCCTTGTGGCAAAATGCGGTGAGGTCCTTCACCAACTCTACTGCTTCCTGCTCTGTGGGCACTGATTTCAAACAATCATCCACATAAAAGTTCTTTTCATTAGTGTTTACCCCCTTTGGTGAAATGCAACTGTTGTTGTCTTTAGCAATTTGTCTTGATGCAAAATTTGCACAACTTGGAGAAGACACTGCACCAAAGAGATTCACCACCATATGATGTGCTTCAGGAGTTTTGCTGAGATCACCACGAGGCCACCAAAGAAAGTGCAAAAAGTCAACATGAGATTTGGACACCCTGATTGATGGAACATTGACTTAATGTCTGTCATTACAGCAACAGGCCCTTGCCGGAATCTTGTGAGAACACCAAACAGTGTGTTGGTTAGATCTGGACCTGGCAGTAGTTCTGAGTTTAAAGATATGCCCTGGAAAGTTGCACCGCAGTAAAATACTACCCTGATATTCCATTTTTTGGGATGTATAGACCATGGTGTGGAATATACCAAACTTTGCCATCAGATCTTTCCAGCTCATCTTGGGGCACTACTTATGCATGTCCTTTATTTATTAACTCAGTTAGAAAGTTTACATATTCTGTTTTGAACAATTCATTCCTTTTAAATTGTCTTTGCAGACTTGAGAGGTGTTGTACTGCAGCTGGGTAGTTATTGGGCATGACTGGGTTCTTTTTCCTGAAAGGAAATTGGATAGATTCTTCTGTCAACTTAAGGAATTTTTTGTCTACCACATTTTCAAGTTGTCTTCAGTTGAATGTTCAATAAAGTCATGGTTATATTGCTGTATCAATAGTTCTTCTATTGAAATTCTCTTTGCAGTAAAATAAGGAAAGCCACTCTCACCTGTGTTGCTACTGTCTTTAAGAGGACCATTAACCACCCACCCAAGTCAGGTTTTCACTGTATATGGTCCGTTATCATGACCGTTAAAAATTTCCCAGGGTTCAATAGCTTTGGGTGCATAGTTTCCAATGAGTAAATCAACCTCAACTTCAATGACTGGAATGCTCACCTTATGCAGGTAAGGCCATCTGGAGAGTTCATCCTTTGTAGGTATACTGCTTGTGTCGACTGGCATATTCTTTTGTGTATACACCTCTGGTAACATGATAAAATAGTTTTCCTCTAGTGCAGAGACCTTTAATCCTGTAACAACATATGTGGGCACAGACTTTACTTGACTCATCGTACAAAGCATGATTTTCTTCCTGGAATGATAAGTTTGTGCATTAGGTTCTCTGTGCAGAACGTTGCACGTCTACCAGGGTCGAGAAATGCATATGTATGTATAACAGTACTCCCCTTAGAACTTTTTACTTGCACTGGGACAAGAGATAGCACACATTCCCTGCACCTGCATGCTCAACAACATGCACGTGCACTGCTTACTGGTGTTTTTTGGAACGCTTCTGCTGATTCTTTTGCCTTAAAGTGAATATGAAGAAGAATTGGATGTTGCTTGCTGCAAAATTTGCAAATAAGATGTCTAGTACAGTACTTACTCATATGTCCATCCCTTCTGAGACATCCAAAACACTCCGTTCTTTCTTCCAAAGGTTATCTTCTCCTTGTGTACTTGCTTATCAAAATGTCGGCTAATTAATGTTCACCATGGCAGAATAGACATGAGAGGTTTGGTTTTCTGATTGTTGGCGGCAGTTATGATTTTATATTTACACTAGTAGCAAAACTGCCTTTTGATTTGGTTTTTATTGTTGCTTTGGACTTTGATTTTGTGTTTGAATCTTTAATATCTCCAAAAATTGGGTCAGAAATTATTCTGGCCTGGGTTTCAATGAAGCAGACTAGGTCAACCATTGCAACTCTTCTTGTCTACCGCCCTTGCATCTCAAATGCCTTTGCACGCCATTTCTCCCTAAGTTTGTAGGGTAACTTGAGAGCCACATTTCTCATGTTAGAGACAGTGTTAAGTTATTCCAAGTATTTTAGTTTTTCCACTGAATTGCAACAGCCTCTCAGAAACAGTGCAAACTCCTGCGTAGGCCTTTGATCTTCAGATTTAATTGTTGGCCAGTTAAGGGTTCTCTCCATATATGCACAGGAGATCTCGTTGCCAAACTGTTCCTTCAATAGACCTTTTGCCTTCTTATAGCCTTGTTCTGGAGATATGTGCTGACAACTTTTAATGAGATCTTGAGCCTTCCCTTTTGTGAACTGAAGGTGGTAGAGTAATCTTGGTAAGTTTTGGTAATTGTCCATCTTGCTTTCTACCATGTGCTCAAATGAATGGATAAAATTCTTATATTGAAGAATGTCTCCTTCAAAGACTTGCAAATTGCCTTTAGGCAAACTGGTTAAACTTTGTTGTTTCACTAGAATGTTTGTCAATTCAATTTGTCATCTTAGGATTTCTGAAACACCATCATTTCTTGAATCATGTTCTTGATATTCTTGTGTTGTGCTCGGAATATGCATGACCCTTTTCTGATCTCTTTAAGCACCTGTTAACACCTGTGTAGATTTATCAGGCCGATGTAAAGCAGTTTGATGCTCTTCTACCTTCACAGTACTGCTGCCTTCTGCAGAAGTCTGCTCTGGACTTGTATTATTCAAATCAGGAAACTGAACTATAACACCTTCTTTCAGGCATGTAGCTGGAACATTTTCACCAATTTAATAGAACTCCATATTCTTCATTTCATCAAAGTAAACGTTTGCATCATCAGAGTCAAAAGGACTACATCCTTTAGCAGATATTTCAAAAATGTTTAAATAATTCATTTTGGCTGTAGTAGCTGCAATTTTTGTTTTCAAAACTGAGTTTTTCTTCTTTTTCTTATTTCTTCTCTTTTTTGATTAAGCTTTTTTTGTTCTTCCTCTAAAACTTGCTTATGTTTTAATCCAGCTGCCTTGGCACGTAACGCTGCCCTCTCAGCTTCAGCATTGATACATGCGGAGAATGACGTTGATGTTATACTAGTTCTAGATTTGCCAGATTTGCTACTACACACTGACCCAGCCACTGACATCTTGTCTTCTTCCTCTAAACACTCATTTGATTTATCAGCAACATTGATTTCAGGATGTTCTATTGCAGATATCCATTTTGTAACATCGTTGAGAAATAAATTGTTCTGTTCCAATCATGGTTCATACCAATTTTTCACATCCTCCTTTTTGTCCTTTTCATTTCAACATATGATGCCTGCAACAATTTGAATTCATGAAACATCTGGTTGAATTTCAGCAGATTTCCTTTCACTTCATCATAGCATTCCTTATCCATCATTAGAGAGTTAATAATATTCGTTCATCGGGTTAAGTGCGACATTTTGCCAATCCAAAACATAGATAAATGTCAGTATTCAAACATTAATCCTATTTTCTCCATATTCTTAAAAGAGAGGAAACATTATTTAAATATTGTATCACTCTGTTAACACACTTTCACAAAAATCACAATTTGCACTGCCCTTAAAGCTGAAGTATATAACTTCAGAGTTAAAATGTTTTCTTCAACCCTAGCTTAATAAGATCTGGGCAATACTTCGAGAAAATTGTTGCTCTTCCAAAGAAAATATTGTGATTATGATATTGCGATTATGCTAATAATCGGAGTAATGATAATTACAGTAAGATATGTGGAGTACTTCTATTTTAATCACTTTATTCAGGTATGTAAACACTTTAATCACATTTCTTCTACTTTGACCAAAGTGCGCCTGCTCCAATGCTGCAGACAAACGATGTTACACTCAAGTACAGGTTCTATAACATCACAAAACACTTAATGTGAAACAGCAGTTCCCTTTCGATTACGATTCATTCGACATTGCATCAGCAAGCTGACACTATGGGGAATTCCTTCTCCGAAGACCTAGTTGAAACCCTTGTACTATCATGCCAAGGGAGTGTACTTTCATGTACAACAAATTTGCTTTCAAGGGAGCAGCGTATCAATTCAAGGCCTTCCCTATGTTCTGTTTATTGCTCCTCGCATGTTCACAAAGTGTATCAATGCAGCACTCACCCCTTTGAAACGGAACGGCATGTGCATTTTAAATTATCTCGATGACTGGCTAATGGTAGCCCATCCAAAGGCTCTATGGTGCGAGCAAAGAGATCTAGTACTTCAGCATTTGAACAGTCTCAATGTCAACTGGGTGAAGCGCAAACATTCCCCCAGCCAACAAATCTCCTTTTTAAGGGGCCTGACGTGTGTCGCACATTCAAATTGCCTTAACTTGCCCTGTTTGGCTACTCTAGCACCATGGACAGCTCCAGCCTTTTGCCATCAGGATGTTATTATGGATCAGGTTTTTAGGTGAAAAATAGTGACCACAGATGCGTCCAACACCGGCTGGGGTGCATGTTGTGATGGATGTCCAGCCTTCTGCACCTGGACAGGTCCGAAGAAAGCATGGCACATCAACTACCTGGAACTGTTAGCCATCTTTCTAGCTTTGTAGGTTTTTCATTCTAAGATACAGAATCACCACATGCTGATTCGATCAGACAACATGACTGTGATGGCATAAATAAATCACCAGGGCAGAATTCATTCGCAGTCAATGATGAGCCTGGCGTGACGCCTCCTTCGGTGGCGCGAGTGCTGTCTACAACACATGTCCTGGGTTGCCTGAACTGTGAAGCGGTCCTAATGTCTTGACATGGGATGATACCAGGAGAGTGAAAACTTCATCTTCAGATGAACACCATCTTACTGGTTAGAGCACTGTCCACGATGCACTGAAATGGCACGTGTTTGCAAACTGGTGCTCTACACATGGTGAAGGCCATGTGAATTGCTATGTAACTTAGAGTCTCAAATTCCTTTAAGAACGATTGGATGCTGGTCTTACTCTGTCAATGCTTATGGCCTATGTAGCAACTATCTCAGCATATCACGCCCCAGAGGCTGATGCCTCTACAGGCAGACATGACCTAGTCATAAAATTCCTCAGGGGTGTGAGGCGTTTGAATCCCCCTCACCCCACTACAGTCCCAATTTGGGAGTTAAAACCTGGTGCTAAAGGCACTCACTGGCCCCCCGTTCGATCCTCTTGAATCTGTGGAGTTTGCATGCATTCTTAAAAGACTGCACTCCTGTGTGCTCTAGGCTCAGTACAACGGGTGGTTGATATGTAGGCCCTGTCATTTGATAGCACATGCTTAGATTTTGGGATGGGTCTTTCGTGAGTCGCCATCAAACCCAGGAAAGGCTATGTACCTAAGGTCTTGACCACACGATTTAGGGCTCAGGTGGTCCACCCTCAAGCCTCTTCTCCTCCACTGTTTAATTCAGATGAAGAACAGTTGACATATTTGCTATGCCCTGTACGAGCACACCCGACAGTTCAGACTGTCAGATCGGCCCTTTGTGTGTTATAGAGGATGCACAAAAGGGATGTCCATCTCCAAGCAAAGACTCTTTCACTGGATCGCTGTTGCGATTGCCCTCACTTATGAATCATAGGGCAGGAGTTACCAAAACAGCTGCAACCCGCATCTCAAAATATAATTTTGTGATGCTATTCTTCTCACCACATTTACACAGAGCAGTTCTCTGAGTTACCGTGGACTTTGTAAGTTCAAACCAGTCTGGCCATTCTCGGTTGACCTCTCTCATCAACAAGGCGTTTCTGTCTGCAGAACTGCCATTCACTCTATGTTTTTTGCACAATTCAGAGTAAATTCTAGAGTCTGTTTTGTGTGAAAATCCCAGGGGATCAGCAGTTATCTCAGCAGCCTGTCCCCATTTCATGTTCACCAGAGACATTTCTGGTGCTCCCCAACAGCAGAATCTACAGCCCCATGGCAAAAAATTTTTTTAAAGTATTTTCCCAAGTTTTAATGTTTAATGTCAATTGTTGTTGAGTTGTTTGTAGTCTGAATTGAATGTTGGTGAGATAAAAAGACTGTATACTGCAAAAAATGGCAAGTACTTTTTGTCTTTCAAATGAGTTTGTCCTCGTAGGTTAAACACAATAACATCCAGCGCATGTATTCCAATTATGAACCGATTCTTTTTAGTGAGTCAAAACAGACACGGCATCCAATGTAGTCGAAAATGACTTTATAATCCAGTTATTTAAATAACTCAGATTTTCCTTATCCCAAGCTGTATTTAAAGATGCATATTTGCAACAAGATTTTTTTTGTAAATATTATTTTATATTAAAAAAAGCATTAAAACACATTTAAATGGGATTGAAGAGGTTTGCCCAAATCATCTAATCGTTTTAATCGAATTATTGCAATAATCAGAGTATTGGTTAGTAAGGGAGAGCGGGGTACAAACTAACCCGGGGCTAATTGTAACACACGTGGTTTACACGTTTCCACACACGCTGGAAAGACGAAAATGTACATCGTACATCTTTCTGCTGAGGAAATAACTGTGAACATCTAAATTTCATCGTCTCTATCGCATAAACGCTCAGTATGAACAACACATCTGAATAAATGTGTTGCTATTTGAGGAAAATATGTTAACTCAGAGCCTTATTTAAAGGATCTGTTATTGATACCAGAAGTGCTTCATGAATTGCATTCTAATTCCATTAATATTGTTGACATGCTTGAAATTGTCTACCTATAAAAGTTTGTTTTGAGTGGCCTGCTTAGACCCCACCCACCAATATTACTCGACCAATGGCATGAGTTGGGTGTGGGATTATCTGACTCTTCAGTCAAAAGCAGATGAGGGGCATATTGAGAAAACAGTTTTGAAAACATTGTTTATTTTTGCAATTCCGTGTTGATAGCGTCGTAGAAATTACATACTTCAGCTTTAAAGTCTTAGAACCTTAATTGATGAATAAATATTGTTTCCTTTAAACAGGATAGTTCACCCAAAAATGAACATTTTCTCATCATTTACTCACCATCATGCCATCCCATATGTGTATGACTTTCTATCTTCTGCAGAACACACATACATCTTTTTTAGAAGAATGTCTTAGCTCTGTTGGTCCTTTCAATGAAAGTGAATGGTGGCCAGAACTTTGAAGACATCATAAAAGTAATCCATAAGACTCCAGTGGTTTAATCAGTGTTGTCTGAATGGATCAAATAAATTTTGGGAGAGAACAGACCAAAATGTAATTCTTGTAATAGTACATCTTGACAGCAGTTCTAATTGGCCGACCATAATGATGATGTTCCAATGTGCCCCTCAGCAGTTACATCATACACCGCCTATGGGGCACGTTGTAACATTTCACTTCCCTTTTTTCCAGCAGATGGCAAAAAATATATATGCTGTATTCATGAAACAAGAACACATATTTGTACCAGACATGTCAAATTTATTTTGGTGCGAAAAGTGCAAATCTATCCCAGAACATCAGCAAAGGACCTTGTGAAGATGCTGGAGGAAACAAGTAGACAAGTATCTATTTCCTCAGTACAAGTCCTATATCAACATTACCTGAAACGCTGCTCAGCAAAGAAGAATTACTGCTCCAAAACTAGACTAGAGTTTGCAAGTGCACACAGGGACAAAGATCCTACTTTTGGAGAAATGTCATCTGGTCTGATGAAACAAAAATTTAACTTTTTGGCCATAATGACCATCGTTATGTTTGGAGGAAAAAAGGGTGATGCTTGCAAGCCGAATAACACCATTCCAACCATGAATTATGGGGGTGGCAGCATCATGTTGTGGAGGTGCTTTGCTGCAGGAGGGACTGGTGCACTTCACATAATTGATGGCATCATGAGGAAGGAAAATGATATGGGTATATTGAAGCAACATCTCAAGACATTAGCCATGAAGTAAAAGCTCAGTCGCAAACGGGTCTTCCAAATGGACAATGACCCCAAGCATACCTCCAAATTTGTGGCAAAATGGCTTAAGGACAACACAGTCAAGGTATTGGAGTGGCCATCACAAAGCGCTGACCTCAATCTGATAGAGAATTTGTGGGAAGAACTGAAAAAGCATGTACGAGCAAGGAGGCCTAAAATCTGACTCAGTTACACCAGTCCTGTCTGGAGGAATGAGCCAAAATTCCAGCAACTTATTGTGAGAAGTTTGTGGAAGGCTACCCAAAATATTTGACCCAAGTTAAACAATTTAAAGGCAATGCTACCAAATACTAACAAAGTGTATGTAAACTTCTGACCCACTGGGAATGTGATTAAATAAATAAAAGCTGAAATATATAAATCTCTCTACTATTATTCTGACATTTCACATTCTTAAAATAAAGTATTGATCCTAACAGACCTAAGAAAGGGAATGTTTTCTAAGATTAAATTAAATTCTCACCACATTTACATAGAGCGGTTCTCTGAGTTACCGTGGACTTTGTAAGTTCAAACCAGTCTGGCCATTCTCGGTTGACCTCTTTCATCAACAAGGCGTTTCTGTTTAGTTTAAACGTATTTGGCTAAGGTGTATGTAAAATTCTGACTCGACTCAACCCTACCGACCGACAGACTAGTGTCAGTAGGCTGTGTTTGATCGCCATTAAAAGAATAGTTCAACCAAAAAATTAAAATTCTCTCATAATTTACTTTCCCTTATGCCATCCCAGATGTGTATGACTCCCCACCTAACAGGGAACGTTCCAACAACTTTGGCTAACATTATTTAAAGGTTTGGGGGGAAAAAAATTATATAAAACGTTAATGGAACATCCTTATAACGTTATTAACCTTAAAAAACGTTCTACTAATGTTAAGAAAACTGGACATTTTCATGTTCCCACAACCAAATACTAACGTTAGGAAAACGTTCTTAGAACATAAAATTGTTAGCTGGGTCTCTTTCATCTCCTGAACTCAAATTAAGATTTTTAGTAGAAGTGTCTCAGCTTTAATTCTGCAGATGACAGAAACACATACACATCTGGGATGGCATGAGGGTGAGTAAATGACAAGATAATTTTCCATATTAGGTCAAGTATTCCTTTAATTTGGAGGTAAATAGTCTTTGACTTGTCCCCTAGACTCTCAACACTACTGATTTAAGCAGATCGGAGGTGCTGTGATCTACAGATCTCTGCTGCTCTCTAGAGTGAAGCAACGGAACTGCAACACGGGAGTCCAGACCGGATACAAAAGAGCCGGAACAGACGGAAGCCGACCTGGCACACAAAAAACGTTTTGAGAAATGGCGGCTGCTGAAGATAGTAACTATTTACAGAATCCCAGCGGTTCAGAGGCTCCGAAACTGTCGGATTTACTAGACCGGGGCTGGAAACTGTATGACGAGGTGGACAGCACGAATGAATCGAGCAGCTCAAACGCCGTGCAGGTGAAAGTGAAGCGCGGCATCATGCAGCTGGAGGAGGCGACGAGGATGGTCAGTCAGCTGGACCTGTTCAGGTTTGACAACAACGCACTCTGGTCGCACCGTCTCCACACTGCAATTAAACTCTCTCTCTCTATAATCGGCGAAGCTGTCTTCACTGAGAGCGAGACACGCGCTGTTTATAATAGGAACTTTATATATTGCAGCGTAATATCGCCAGCACAGTATTCAGCGTTCAGTAACACTGTTCTAACCCGTCGTTTAATGGTGTCATTAGATCGTGTGTGTGTGTGTTTATGGAGTCTTCTGTCAATCCATACAGTTCAGAATCCACACCTCTGCTGCATTAATCTGTATTGAACACGTCTTTATAAAATGTGTTACACACAATGTTATTATAGATCAGTGGTCAAACCAAGTTTTTTCTGTGAAAAAACCTTCCTGTGAACTTCAGGAATCTAGTTGTGGTGCTCCTGCTCCGTCACGTCCACCTTCTGTGTGGGGTTGTGTTTGTTTACTTGGGGCATATTTAGGCTTTCATTTGTAAATGGAACCCTCCTTACAAGAATGTAATGTCTCTGTAATAAAGATTTCAAAGCTCTCAAAACACTTTATTTCTGTAATTATGACAAGGTAATTGGTACTTGATTCTTTATTTGCCACATGATTATTATGAAACCACATTTAGATTAAAAGTGTCACAGTTCTTATGGAGTTCTCTCATTTTATGCTGCAGTCGTAACGAGGCACTGGAGGAAATGGCCACAGCGGATGTGAAGTACCTTCTGTTGCCGGCCCTGCTTGGTGCTCTTACTATGAAACAGGTGAATCCCAACAAGAGACTGGAGCATGTGCAGACAGCCCGTGTCTACTTCATGGACTTCCTGGAGAGGTGCAAGGAATATGAAGTGAGCAGTTTCCAGTTGCCCAGATCCAATGAGAACAAAGCAGACACTCCTACTGAGGAGCAGCCAAATCCAGTTGTCCCATTGCCAACATCACAGCCAGACCTTATTGCCATGGCAACACAAAGACAAGCCAAAATAGAGAGGTGGGTTAATTTAGTATTTGGTTAATATTAAAATGAACAAATTTTGTTTAAAAGAAATGACATGTAGCCTTTATTTCCCCAAGTATTTCTCACTTAGTACATATTGCTTAATAATTAAGCAATATTTATTATAATTATTCAAGTAAACAGTCAGTAAATAAGAACAAAGAAAAGCTTATGTTTATTCTTCATTCACTTAAGTCATAACCGTCAGTGTCTACATTGGCCAAACATGCAAGAAATGCATTTGATCATTCATGCGTGCAGTTGCATTACTGCGAATGCTGTTCCCAGAAAATGCACACAAATATTCAGTGTTTTGAAGCAAACGCCAGTCTGAGTCTGTACTTGGTAATACCAATACTGTAGAACGACTTGCAGTATATCGTCACATTTTTTGCATGTTAGTTTCAAGGTGCTGGTACTTTTGAAATCCCATGATACACTTAGTAGCTGCAGAATGTTTGTTTCTTTCCATCAGTCATGCTAATATTTATGTAACATTTATATGTGGCGTATTTACTCCGTAAATTGTGTCCAGGTTTAACCAGCGTAAGGAGACGGAGGCTAAACTGAGTGAGATTAGAGGGCTGGTGGAATCCGGCTCAGCCGAAGACGACGTGGTGAGAGATTTTTACCTGCTCCACGTGCGCAGGTGGATCACACTAGCACTGGAGGAGATTGACTCCATTGACCAGGAAGTAGAGATACTGAAACGGATGGAGGCTTTCAAGCAGGTACTTGATTACCACTCTGTGTCTGAATGAGCACATGTTCTGTTAGGACTTTGTGTAATTATCATTTTTTGTTTCTGTAGAGCGCGCCTCAGCCATCTCCACCAAAAAGACTTCCCATGAAGCCTTTTATCCTGACTAAAGATGCTGTGCAGGCAAAGTATGTGTGCATTTGGAATGTATCTGTCCGTGTAGTTGATATTGGTGTTTTTGAGTTTTATTATGTGTAATGTTTTCTCTGCGTACTGTAGAGTGTTTGGTGCGGGGTATCCCAGCCTTGCCACTATGACCGTTGATGACTGGTATGAGCAGCACAGACGACAGGGCTGTTTACCTGATCAGGGTGTACCACGCAGCGCAGGTACTTATACTCACACAAACACATAGTTTAACTGAATCATGCGTAACATAAACCTTTCTCTTTTGCAGACTTTAACTTCAATTCCTTTACGTTTGAATTCCTAATTCTTGTTTACACATCAACACACTGCAACATTATGCTTTTTTTTTTTTAGAAGAAGAAATTCACTTTTGGTGGATGTATTTTAAATTTACAGATCCTCTCTTCAGGGAATATGGTCTAAAATATGAATGATTGCACATTTTTTAGTCCAATCAAATGCTCTCTAGAATAAGTATGCCCCTCCCCCTAATACAATCTGTAATTGACAGGCTAGTAGCAGTCAGATCAGGTTAATGACTTTGATGTAACTAAAGCCTTTTGGCTATAATTTTTTTTTTAAAGGGTCAAGACTTTTGAAATGTACCATTCAAACTTCCTGTTTTTAAAAGAAAAATAAACATAACAGAAAATATGGAATATAAACTTTCAAAAAAAAAAAACAGTAAGTAATGCACACACACATTTAAAACTACAAATCCCTCTTCACTGCCCCACCCGAGAACCCTTCCAAAAAGGCCAATTATCTACCCCACTTCCTTTTTAAACAAATCTAGGTTTCCCAGCCTTCTACATGTCACCCAACTTCCTGTTTTATTAGGAAATGCGTCAATCAGTTTATGGGGCATTTAAACTAATAGAATAGAGTAAGAATGCTTTGTCTTTCTCTCACAGCAGATGGTAATGCAGAGGAGGACGAGAGAGCAGAAAGAGAGAGAAAGGAAGAGAATGATGATAAAGAGGCATTGCAGAAGGCACGTGACTGGGATAATTGGAAGGACACCCACCGGAGAGGATATGGCAACCGCAAGAACATGGGCTGATCTGTCTCTCTCTCTCTCACACACACACACACACGTATATACACGACCCTTCTGTTCCCAAAAATAAATTTCTGCCAATATGTGAAATGGACACAACAGAGAATGGCACTGTTGTGTTTAATTGGGTTACATTTTTTTCTAAACTGAGTTTGCGTATTTGACATTCTTTTTATAAGGCTATTTAATTCTTAAATTTTGGTGAGCTGTAATGAGACCTTAACCCCTGGAGCATCTTTAGAGATTGAAAATTTAAAAGGTGGATGCGTCAGTCTCTACTCTACTCTCCCTTTCCTATATTAGTAATCGTTTGTCTTTTCATGAATGTTGTTTTGAGTTCAACATTTGTGCTGTAAATTAATCCCAGTTTCAGTATTTTTGGATCATCAAACTGAAGTTTTCCTTATACTGTCAGTAATGTTAGCTATTTTTGTCAGAATCAGCCCACTCTGAAGATTGTTGTCACCCATACAATTACAGTTAGGTGCTACGTGATTTGGAGCTCACTAAGGTTGCATGTTATTTAACTGTTAGCAAATACTTGTAAGAATCAATGTCGTTTTCAGTTTCCAGCAGAGACAAGAGCAGCTGGATCCAGAATCAGCACTTGCCTGGACCTGGATAATGGGGTTCAGAATGGCTGAAGAAACTGCTTGAAAATTTGGAACAAAATGTCTAGACTGCCTTTTTATTCTTAAATGTATTTATTGCATTATCTGGAACTTTTCTTGTTCTCTCTCTTTGAAAATATTTGTAAGGTGAGCCCCTGGTTCCTGAGTAAACCTAAAGGAAAGTTACCTATCTACAGCCTTATTCTGTTTGTGCCTCAGTACTATATATGTCCCTTGTTTCATATTTTAATATGCAGATTACTTTATATTTTACCCAATAATGCTCAAGCGGGAAATAATTCCCCCCAAAAATGTAATTCTCTCATCATATATTCACCCTCAAGCCTTTTCAAACTTGTATGAATTTGTTTATTTTGCGAAACACAAGGATATAATATATATGAAGGATATACAGTGCATTCAGAAAGTATTCAGACCCCTTCATTTTATTTTTACATTTTATGTTGCAGCCTTATACTAAAATGCTTTAAATTATTTTTCACATCAATCTTCACTGCATAATAACATAATGACAAAGCAAAAGCCAGATTTTTGATAACTTTGCAAATTTATGAAAAGAAAAAACTGAAATATCACATTGACATAAGTATTTAGACCCTTTGCTATGACACTTGAAATTTAGCTCGGGTGCATCCCATTTCTCTGGATTATCTTTGAGATGTTTCTACACTTTGATTGGAGTCCATCTGTGGCAAATTCAATTGATTGGACATGATTTGGAAAGGTACACGCCTGTCTATATAAGGTCTCAGAGCTGAAAATGCATATCAGAGCAAAAACCAAGCCATGAGGTCAAAGGAATTGCCTGCATTGAAGGTTCCCAAGAGCACAGTAGCTTCCTTAATTCTTAAATAGAAGTAGTTTGGAACAACCAGGACTCTTCCCAGAGCTGGCTGCCCGGCTAAATAGCAATCAGGGGAGAAAGCCCTTGGTAAGAGAGGTGACCAAGAACCTAATGGTGGTTGAACTCCAGACATCATGTGTGGAGAAGGGAGAAACTTGCAGAAGGTTAACCATCACTCCACCGAGCTGGGCTTTATGGCAGAGTGGCTAGACTGAAGCCTCTCAGTGCAAGACACAAAAAAAGCACCTAAAGGACACTCAAGACTGCGAAAAACCAGATAGAAATGAAGATTGAACTGTTTGGCCTCAATTCCAAGCATAATGTCTGGAGGAAACCAGGCACCGCTCATCACCTGCGCAATACCATCCCAACGGTGAAGCATGGCGGTGGTAGTATCATGCTGTGGGGGACTTTTTCAGTGGCAGGAACTGGGTCAAGGTTGAAGGAAAGCTGAACGCAGCAAAATACAGATATCTGTAATGAAAACCTGGTCCTGAGGACTCCGGAACTGGACCGAAGTTTCACCTTCCAATAAGGCAATGACCATAAGCACACAGCCAAGAGAACTCAAGAGTGGCTTAGGGACAACTCCGTGAATGTCATCTCGTGGCCCAGACTTTAACCCAAGTGAACATCTCTGGAGAGACCTGAAAATGGCTGACCACCAATGGTCCCCATCCAACCTGATGGAGCTTGAGAGGATCTGCAGAGAAAAATGGCAGAAAATCCCCAAATCAAGGTGTGCAAAGGTTGTCGCTTCATACCCAAAAAGACATGAGGCTGTAATCGCTGCCAAAGGTGCTTCAACCAAGTACGGAGTAAGGGTCTGAATACTTCTATCAATGTGATATTTCATTTTTTTTTTCTTAAATTTGCAGGTTTTTTTCAAGAGTTTTTGCTGTATGGAGTGTAGATTGATGTGAAAAATAAATAATTTGAAGCATTTTAGCATAAGGCTGAAACATAAGATGTGAAAAAAATGAAAGGCTCTGAATACTTTCTGAATGCACTGTATTTGATTTTGTCTGCACAATGCAAGTCAGTGTCGTCCAAAACTGCAAAAAGGGCATAATGGACATCTATACAACTAAAATGTGGTTTGATTCATGTCTTATGAATGTCATATGATCGTTTTGGGTGAGAAACAAGGAATATGTAATATGGAGTAATTTTGTACTCTAACCCACAAAAAAGCAAGTAATTGATTACTTGTAAATAACACGTAACACGTACATGAAATCTATATTTTGTTTTATTCACAAACGATACCAAGAATAGTTTCAAAATAAACATTATGCTTTAAGAGACAGGTTGCCTGTAATCATTGCGGGGGGTCTGGCGATGGACTGCCATCATCATAGGTGTTTCAGCTGGGTGAATCTTTGGCATAAGTGTTACTAACAATTTAACTCCAACCTGCTGCATTGCTACAATCAAATAGAAAAACATACTAAATTAACCAGGATAAAAAATAATAATAATAATAATAATAATAATAATAATAATATGGTTACACACACACACACACAAAAAGATCTCAAAGAGAAAACGTCGATGAATAGGTCAAGAAACAATTTATAGTTGCTAACATTTTTAATTTAAGATCCAAGTAACATTTATATTCATAAAAACTATATAGCTTCTTAAACATGCTGCAACAAGTAATAACTACATTATTACATTAGCTCTTGTGTGTGAAGTCAAATTTCACTTTAGATCTTGATGTAGGAATATGAATGTATACAATCGTTTTTACCTGCAATCTTATGATCTATTCAGTAGTTATGTTGGCTTGGCTCCCTAAATGAAGACCAACATTTCTGATTGTAACTCCTCCGAGCTTTTAAGCTTCATCCACCAAAATCAGCACATATCTTCAGACAGTTTTGGAATAGTGTTCCATGTCTTTTCCAATTGATCAGAGTTATGATTTTCACACAGAAGACAATTTGTAAAAATCCCATAGACTTGCATTGACAATATTCAAATGAGCCTACGGAATGCTTGTTAATTCAAACTCTAACTGTCAAAAGTTAAAATGTAAATAAACCCACAAAAGCCTTTGGTCTGCTGTTGCTCTCTCTCTTTCACTCCATCTATCTATGTGACAGTTTATCTGACTAAAGCTGTGGCCAAACGTATTGGCAGTGACAATATTTTTGTGTTTCGCCATTTTCTTCTTCAGTTGTTGTGGTGTTGATTCACATTGTTTCTAGATTATTGTGCAGAGTGATCAGGTGCATTTTAAATAATTGCTTTATCACAAAAACCCAAATTTCACAGTTTTTTGGCCCTGGCACAAAATGACCAGCTAACATCATTTCACTAATCATATCAGCAGCACCTGGGAAAATGTGAACGAGTTCTAGTCAGGTGAAATCACTCTATCATTCTGATTGGATTATAAGAGCAGACTGATTGCTATAAAAGAAGGGAAGAAGTACTTCCAACCATTGTGTTCTTGTTCGCAATGGTTACCTCTAAAGAAAGACATGATCATCGCTTTGCATCAAAATGGCCTCACATGCAAGGAAATTGCTGCAAAGAATATCTCACCTGAAAGAACCATTTACCGGATCACCAAGAACTTCAAGGAGAGAGGTTCAACTGCAGTGAAGGCGGCTTCAGGACGTCCCAAGAGTGATCCGCAAGCACCAGGACGGTCTCCTCCTGAGGGGTCAGCTACGGATTCATGTCCCCACCAGTGCAGAGCTTGCTCAATATTGGCAGCAGGTTGGCGTGAATGCATCTGCATGCACAGTGAGTTGAAGACTTTTGGACAATGGCCTGGTGTTAAGAAGGGCAGCAAAGAAGCCACTAATCTCCAAGAAAAACATCAAGGACAGACTGCAGGAAGTACAAGGATTGGACAGCAGAAGACTGGTGCAAAGTTATTTTCTCTGATGAAGCCCCCTTCCGAATGTTTGGGACATCTGGAAAATCTATAGTCCAGAGAAGAAAAGGTGAACGCTACCATGAGTCCTGTGTCGTGCCAACAGTGAAGCATCCTGAGACCCTCCATGTGTGTGGTTGCTTTTCATCCAAGCGAGTGGGCTCTCTCACAATTCTGCCCAAAATCACTGCCAAGAATAAAGAATGGTATCAAAATGTCCTGAAAGAGCAACTTCTCCCAACGATCCAGGAGAAATTTGGTGATGATCTGTGCATTTTCCAGAATGATGGAGCACCATGTCACAGGGCAAGATTGATAATATGGCTCGGAGATCATTACATAAAAATTTGGATCCGTGGCCAGGCAACTCCCTGGATTTTAATCCCATTGAGAACCTGTGGTCAATCCTAAAAAGGCGAGTGGACTAATAAGGCAAGAATGGATCGCCATCAGTCAGGATTTGGCCCAGTAGCTGATATCCAGCATGCCAGAGCGAATTGCAGAGGTTATGAAGAACAAGGGTCAACACTGTAAATATTGACTCTTTGTATATATTTAATGTTTTTGCCAATAAAAGCTTTTAAAACATATGAAATGCTCATCATTGTTTTCCAGTATACCATAGAAACATGTGAAAAAAATAATCTACAAATACTGAAGCAGCAAACTTTGCAAAACACAAAATTTATGTCATTGCCAATTATTTTGGCCATGGCTGTATCTGTCTGACTGTAATATCTGTATAACCATCAAACATATGTATTTTTTTTAAACTAGTTATAATTTTCAGACAAGGCATTGTCAAGCCAACGTCAACATTTGCCGTAACAAACTTTACCTATCAAGTTATTTTAATGTAGCACATTCAACTACTTGTAGGGGCGAGCTGGACCTCCTATTGGAGGATCACGCATTCCACTTGACATGCTGCAGGGACAATCAAATGACATGAAAAAAAATTATTTCTTCAACAACAACAAAACCAAGAACTATCTGCAGCACTTTTAGAATTATGCTAATTTATTAGATGCTAAATAGACCTGTCAGATTAGGTGTAACGAAGGGGGCAGACGAGGAGTCAGGATCTACTTGCAGTTTTTATTGAAAATAACACAAAGTCAAGCAAACGGTGAACACAGGAACAAACAAAAGATCCACGATGGGAAAACAAAGGTATAAACACAGGAAACTTCTATGAAGGGCACTGGCAAGAACAAGGTCTAGAGCAGGCATGACATGAAACATTTACCAAACAATAACCGACAAGAGACAAGGTAAACATGAGGACTTAAATACAAAAACATGGGGAAACGTAAGCCAATGGAAAACCAAAACAAGATAACAAGACAATAAACTAAAACCAATGACAAACTAGAACTGATAACAAGATAATTAAACAATGAACCAATGAAACTCAGACACACAACTAGGAGGGAATTATGGGAAGTGTAGTTTTGGAGAAAGTATGGGAAAAAACAGAGAATCTTAACACGGTAACAGTTTGGCATTCAGTGTGAATGAAGAATTTTTGTCACTTAGAAGTTCTGTGAATGAAAGAAAGTTCATAGTTTACCAGGTTAGTTTCAGTACCACTATGTGCACACTTTTTACATTTCAGACAGCCCACTTACCTGTATTGCTCATGGTGGGGTCTTCCATCAGCCATTCTATCAGGAGACGGATGAATACTATTGGATTAGCTGAAGAGTGATTAAGTACTTAGATTTTACAATACATGACAATACATTATTAGAAGACAAATTACTTTCAAACACTATTCAGAACAAAGCTAACGACATTTGGTATTTCAGTTATTGTGTACAACGTAGTTAAAGGAAAACAAATCACCTGAAATTTGAATTTTAAACCAAAAAGGTTAAGGTATAAACATTCTAGCAATGCTATCTGTATCATTTTTTTTCTTTTTGTAATCCGAATCAGTGCACAAACAATAGGTCAGCAAGACAAAGATAATAATAAAAATATAGAATAAAAATAAAAGTGAATAGAAAATAAAATATATGTATATACATATTTTTCAAAATACAAATCTGTTATATACTGTACAGTGCAAGGGAATCTCCCCTACAGGGGCAGTTGGACATGGTTGTCATAGGAACGTGTCTTGTTGTACAGGTCTTGTGTTCAAAGGAGGTCAACCCTTTGAGTATACAAAAAATCTAATAAATATGCATTTTTAATAGCTTAAGTGTCACACAGTACGATCTTATGTCATATCTTTTCTGATTAACCATTTTTTTTATTGATTTCCATAATGAACAAAGAAAAACAAAACACATATACACACATACATACATACACACACACACACAATCAACAATTAACCCCCACTATCACCCCTTCCAATCCCCAACACCACCCTGGCCCCCAACAACATCCCAGTGGTCGTACATGATTATAGACACACACACACACACACACACACACACACACACACACACAAATAATAATAATCACATCCAGGGATGTCAGATATCTGCCCCATTTCTCCATAAACAAATAAAATTTCCCTCGTCTTCTAAATTACCCTTCTTCAAAGGCCACCACCCTCCCCATCTCCGAGCACCACTCCTGAAACGAGGGCACTCCAGCCGACCTCCAACCCCTTAAAAGAATCTGTCTGGCGATCATGATGCTGGTTAGGACCAGGGGTGGAAAGGGTACTGAAAAAAAAATCATACTCAAGTAGAAGTACTGTTACTTCCCAAAAAAAGTAAGTAAAAACACTACTTTCCTGGTAATTTATTATACCAATAGCTGGGTTTCAGTCACGTGATTATGATGACGCGCGAAGGCAGGGCGATTTCAGGTGGAGGGCAGGAAGTAAACATGGAGAACACGTCTATGGAGGAAACCGATGCGGAGAGTCAGTATTGTACGAATTTAGAACCAGTTTCGAGAAATAGATACAAGGAGTTAGTAAACACACATGTTGGACGTGACCCGTTCCTCATGAAGATCAGTGAGTTTTCGGTCGAACTTGAAGATTTGCCGACAGTGGAGGCTGTTGACATCACCAACTATCTGGTCCTTCAGACATCGTACTACACCAGACAGCAAATGAAGGCATATAAATGTCTGGAGGCGTACAACTTTTTTGTCAGCGGGTGGGTCCACAACCTCGGTACCAAACGGCTCCACGATGATCATCGTTTGGTCTTTGCCAGGGTGAGTGTTTGTTCTTATATTGTTGTATGTGTTAAGATGCTAGCTGTAACGGCTATATAATGTCAACAAACATGCAACACATCTTAACGACGACGTTAGACTGACAATCGTTTATGTTTCAAGGTAAACCACTCTCAGAGATCAGGCGAAACACCTCTGAAGACCTGGATTATTGCGAAGGAGGATGGAGAAGTCATTGCAATTGCATGGCAGGGTAAGTAATTTATGTAGGCTAGGATGTTTAACGTTACCACGAGATCTCTCTCTCACACACACTCTGCTAGCATACTGGAGAGAGCTTTAAAGGGGTCATGAACTGGATTGTTTTATTATTGTATAATGTTGCCTGGGGTGCACTTATAATGTTAGTATGGTTTTTACATCAAATATTGTCATAATTTGAAAATAACATGCATTTTTCCAAGTCGGATTTTAGCCTCTGATTTGAACGCTCTGATCTATATTGCACATCATCAAAATGGGCTGATATAGATTGCACTTTTCCCCTGGTGTAGATTGCATTTGAGGTAAAAAAATAAAATAATAATATTGTATTCTATTCACAGACTATCAGAATCGTGTTCTCATGTAGGGGCAGTTCTTTTTTCCATTGAAGTTGGGGTAAAGATGTGAGATACAGCTTCCTGCACAACAGAGCAACAGGCTCGAAGATCTCCCAACTCTGTTGTGTTTTGTCTCAGAACATCCTCCATCTTCTCAATGTCATCCATTGTTAGCTCAGTCTGGCATCCGGCATCTACATAGCCTGCAACGTATCAGTGGGGAGCATAATTAGTTAATTCATGAATATGAATTATGTGAATTGTTGTGAAGTTATCTTTTTGACAACCTTTATACAAACATGCAAGTTCTCTGGTCCAATTATACAGAGTGATTTTAGTTAATATGAATTATGTGAATTGTGAATTAATCTTTTTTTTAACAACGTTTTTACAAACATACAAGTTTTCTGGTCAATATTTGTAACAATTAATAATTATTAACAATGAATAATAATGCTGGTTACACATCTTAGTACAATAATTTACCTTGATCATTTAATGTCCCACTCCCACTGATCCCCTCTGATTGTGGGTTGTTGTCAGCTGGCTGCTTCGGTTCGGAGCATTCGGCTGTCTGCGTCAGATCCGGGCTCTCATCTGTCTGTTGGAGATCCAACATAGCCTCTGCACATTCCGAACGTTTTTGTTGGTCTTCCTTAAGCTTCATCCTCTGTTCTCGTTTAAGAGACGCCTCTGATTTGGGCTTAGTTTTTTGGTAACCTAGGTTGACCGTCGGAGCCCAGTCTACCGACTCATCGTCACCCAAACGCTAGGGCAGCCTAAAAAGCCCCAATGAAGTCCATATTAGACTACCGGTAACTTAATAATCATTAAGTAAATGAGCATTTAACGACAACCTAATGCTATATAAACACAGACACAAAAAACACGTTGGCTAGCTAACACACCTCCGACGAAGTGGTCGCTGCAGACACGGGCATTAACAGACTCTGCTCCTCCCGACCGCAGACGTACGTTAAAAATCCTCTTTTTACGGCGTTGTTCTGTGAGCTTTTTACACTTCTCACCTTTATGAGTGACGATCTTCGGTAGTCTATAAAACCCCTTTCCCTTTTCTCGATTAGAACGATTGGCGCAGTCGTAAACTACACAAAACATTGGCATTTTGTCAGACGGCAGATCCTCAGCTATTTCACTTCCTGCCCTCCATCTGAATTTCGCGCTCTCGCGATGCAGCAGCGTGACGTCACGTGAAACCAACCTATTAACACACTCTCTACATCAGGGGTTGGTATTATTAAAAAATACTTAAAAAAAATATGATTATTAAAAATGTTACTGTTTTATGCTATTACATTAATACTTTTAAACAACTAAAGTTATTCAGCCAAAAGTAGTGAGTGGTTTTCTTGTTTCCTTGTTAATGTTGTTTGATTAATTAATGAATTATAAGACCTACTAAACAGTGCTCAATTCGGTGACATGTACACTTCAAGTCCAACATTTTGATGCAAATACGCTTTTTGTCCCACTGTTTAAATTCACTTTAGACATAAACGACTGAGTTTACATTAAATCCTCATCAAGACGGGCATTCACCATTTACGCAAAAACCGGAAATACGTCAAGGAAGCGTAAACCCAGTTCCGGTTTAAGCTTTATTGACGGAGAAATGGCAGCTACCATTAGAGTGTTTTCGACTAGCCTGACTTGTCTTCCGAAGTTCAACTCTTACATGGCATCACTGCAGAAAGAATGTCATTCAGAGCCCCCTACAGCTAGACAGCATGAGACTATGTTATAGATGTAGGCTAACGTTAGTTAAATAAAAATATGTGTGTGTGTTTGTAATGTTGAGAGAGAAAAACTCAACTGCAAATAACAAATCCAATCACTGTGTGCACCAGTGGAGTTTTGCTGGCATCCAATGGGGAAAATCTGTTAATGCGCCCAAACAAAATAATTACCGCTATCAAAGATATCAACCTCAAATTTGGAACACAACTTATTTAGATGTATGGTTTTGATTTTCCTAGACGTGTAAGAGTTCAACTTGTTTCATAAAATATATATTTTATATAAAATAATGTTCATAAACTTAAACCTATTAAACAAAATGGATTTACTTATTAATTTGAATTTGAATTATTTTTAAGCAATAATCTGCCAAGGGTCTTCTTTAAAATAAGACCAAACAAGTCTGTTCTCCCAAGTTTAAAATTTTTATGACAGTTTTTTTGACACAGACATTTTTGTGTAACTTTTTTTCATAGTTGACTAGCGTTAACTTACTAAACACATTATGAACAATCTTACCTGCAGGTGGATGTGTCACGTAGTCGTGATCCATCCTTACTGCCTTAGCCACCATGCTGCTATCTTCACAGCATAGCTGCATAGACTGACGTTTGAAGGTTCTGTCATATACTGACTCCCTTCTCAAAGGAGCAGTAAAATTGTTCCAAGGAAATAGGCTCGGGACAACACCACTCTTCAGGCGACGAACGACGCAGCCACCAACGTAATCATCCGGAGCGAAGTGCCGGCTGCAGACATAGGTGCTACCTCTTTTTATATTAAAACTGTTCCCTTCCTCTCTTCGGATCGCCTGTATCCATTTGGGTTTCAGGTTTGGATCCACAGGAAAAGAATGAAACGAAAGGTAGGGCTGTTTTTGGGTGGAAGACGAACAGCCTGGAACACAACAGAAACTGCGACTCTTCGACTCTGCCATTTTTCGTATCTGCCGCTACGATAACAGGAAGTTCTAATACACTTCATTGACGTATTTCCGGTCGAAAAATGCGGAAGTGCGTAAAAGGTCTATTGGAGGATTTGATCATTTAGCGCTCAAACAGGAGGCCAAGATGGCGTCGTGAGAAGACGGTTTTGCTGTAGCTCTTGAAACTTTTGCTCAAATCCCGGTTTTAATTTTAAACTGTTTCATGTTCAGAAAGAAATTCGAATAGCCACACTTTAAAAGACTTTATTTTTCTTTGTGTTTTGTTTAAGCCTTGCAGACGCTTTTTTTTGACTAGTGAACTTAGTTATCGACGTACTAGCACGCGCTTTTGCTACAACTGCTGCGCTGACTTGAGAATATGGAGGAAAAAGAAGAAATTCATCTTGCTATGCACAGTTATGCAAGGAGAAATCTAAGCACTGATATGAAGGCAGTTGCTGAACAGTCTGGTGGTTTCGTGCCTTTACTCGATTCTCCTGAACCCAATCCCGCCAAGAAAAGCAAACCGAGTGCTGATAGTCCAGTGGTGAGTGATACTATGCTAATGAGATTCATGCAGAGAATGGAAGCCATGCACGAAGAGATTTGCGCCGAATTCAAGGAGTTGAAAAGACGGTCATTGAGAACTCGAACTCTATTAAACAGATAATCAGCTCTCTCGAATTCCACGGAGAGCAGGTTAAGTGTTTGAATGAAAAATCTGACGAAATGCAAAGGAAAATCGGAAAACTGGAGAAAGAAAACGTCGAACTTCGTGATCGATGTAATGATTTGGATGCTTACAAGAGAAGGTGGAATCTGCGTGTCACTGGTATTCCGGAGAAATCAGGAGAGAACGTGAAGCAGATGATCATCGACCTCTTTAGCCAGGTTTCCCCAAGCATCGCTGCTGATCTGCATTGTGGAATTGACATCGCTCATCGATTGGGGCCTCGTTCTGCTGCGGAAAAATCCTCCCGTCGCATAATTGTCCTGTTCTCATCGCGTTCCCAGCGGGACACAGTTTGGAAAGACGCCAAAACCTCAGAATTGCTCAGGAAGAAGAAGATTAAGGTTTTCGAGGATCTCTCGCAGAAAGACAAGGATGCAAGGACTCTTCTGTGGCCGTTAGTAGAGAAGGCGAGGAGGGAAGGAAAGAGGGCTGGCTTTCACGGTCCCTTCGCTGTCATTGAGGGTAAAAGACTGGCCGCTAAAGATATAGCCAACAGGCCTAACGTTACTTAGTAGCCTAGTAACTAGTTCTTTCAGTGCTTAGCGTGCGGTCTGTTTGGGATCTTTGGTTACTACTACTTGAAAGCAGAAACTTAAGTTTAATCTGTTATTTTCTGAACTTAAATATGAGCGCTTTAGTACCGGGTGAGCTTTTTTTTTTTTGTGGTTCTTTGCACTTTTTGAGGAAAGTGAGTTGAACGGGTGTAACCACTCTTTGGTTCATTCACGTATTTAGTTCTTTATTTCACATATTTGCTTCGTTATATTGTTCATTGTTTATGTCATTGTCATTAATATCTTTTAACGCCAGAGGACTCAGGGATAGTGTAAAACGGAAAGCTCTTTTTTTGTTTGCTAAAAAACATAAGTCAGATTTTTGTTTCCTTCAGGAGTGTCATTCTACTAAAGATGATTACAAATGGTGGAAGTCTCAGTGGGGTAATGATATTTGGAGTTCACATGGCACGGAACACTCTGCTGGTGTAAGCATTTTGAGAAATACATTTGATGGGGATATATTAGGATCAGATTCAGATAGTTTGGGCCACTTTCATTTATTAGTGATTTCACTTAACCAACAAACAATAATTCTGGGAAATATATATGGGTACAATACTTCTCCGGATAATAAAATTTTCTTTGACAAGTTAGATGAGAAACTCACACATTGGTCGAATAAATTCCCTAATGCTTTTTTCATACTAGGAGGAGACTTTAATGTATCAATTAATAATTATTTGGATAGATATCCACCAAAGGGGACTGCGTGTCGTAGCCCTGCACTGTTAGGACTAATAAATAAGTTTGAATTGGTGGACATTTGGAGTTTATTTAAGGAAAGTTGGAGCAATCTTATCCAAAAAAGAGAAGATTTCTTGAGGACAGTTTGATCATGAAATTATCTCAAACCCGTAACTTTAGTTGTCTGTCTTTGGAGGAGAAATCTGAACTTGCAGCTTTGCAAACTAAATTAGATGATTTATGCTTATCAAAGGCTAGGGGTGCTTATATAAGAGCCAGGAAAAGATGGCTTGAAGAAGGAGAACTCAATTCTGCATATTTCTTTAAGCTTTTACCCTTTCAAAAATTGAGAGATTATGTGTTGATGGCAAAATTGTAAAAGATCCAAAGGATATAGCCAATTTCAATGCCAATTTTTATAAAAATCTTTATAGTTCAAAATGTACTGAGCAGATATCGACTTTGTTTCTGGATTCAGTTAATAATGTTAAAGCTATCTCTGAAAATGATAGAATGTGTTGTGATGGAGCTGTTACTCATGAGGAAGTAACAAGCGCAATTAAGAGTTTGAAAAACAATAAATCCCCTGGAAGTGATGGACTTACAGCTGAGCTGTACAAATTATTTGCTGATGAACTTTCTCCTTTTTTAACAAATGTCTTTAAAGAGAGTATTGATAAAGAAGCTTTACCCCCTACTTTAACGCAGGGTATCATCACACTAATTCCTAAACCAAAGAAAGATCTTACATTTTTGGACAATTGGCGACCCATCACACTCCTTAACAACGATTATAAAATATTTGCCATTATATTTGCAAAAAGACTTAAAGATTGTTTGGATAGTGTTATAGATGAGACTCAGTCTGGATTTATGAGAGACCGACACATAATGAATAACGTTAGATTAGTTTTAGATTTATTTGATTATAGCAATTTGGTGGAACATAATAGTTTTATTCTTTTTCTGGATTTCTATAAAGCTTTTGATTCAGTAGAACATCATTTTATTTTTAAATCGGTGCAAAAGTTTGGTTTTGGTGATTATTTTTGTAAGGCGGTAAGAACTCTTTATTACAATTGTAATAGTACAATCAAATTAAAATATGGTACTTCTCCTAGGTTTTACTTGTCACGTGGTATTAGACAAGGATGTCCAATATCCCCTTATTTGTTTTTACTAGTTTCCCAGATATTTGCTTCTTATGTTTCTAATAGTGGCCTTCGTGGTATATCTATTGCTGACAAACAGATACTCATCAGTCAGTTGGCTGATGATACCACACTTTTTTTGCATGACGCTAACCAAGTTCCGTTAGCACTAGAGTATATCCAGCAATTCTCCAAAGCTTCAGGCTTAGTTTTGAACCTCTCGAAATGTGTTTTGATGTCCATTAAAGAGTGTAGTTTGTCACAAATTTGCAATATTCAAATTAGAGATCAGGTATCATATTTAGGTATTATTATAACCAAAAATGAACTAGAAAGGTGCTCTGTAAATTTTAATCCACTAATTGAGAGTACACAGAAAAAACTTTATATATGGCTCCAGTGAGATCTGTCATTAAAGGGAAGAAATTTACTAGCCAAAGCTGAGGGCTTGTCAAGGTTGACATACGCTGCTCTTGCTTTGAGTGTCGACACCGCCATTCTTAAAAAAATGTATACAATGCTCCTCAACTTTGTTTGGAAGAACAAAACTCATTTTGTCAGAAAGTCTGTACTTATGAACACCATTGAGAAGGGGGGTTTAAACTTTCTTGATTTTACCACTTTAAACAACACCTTTAAAATAAATTGGATAAATAACTTCATTAATAAGCCCGCATCTATCTGGAATCTGATCCCTAATGTTATTTTTTCTAAACTAGGGGGTTTAAAATTCTTATTAACCTGTAATTATAACATATTGAAAATCCCTATCAAATTATCCCTTTTTCATAGACAAATGTTATTAGCTTGGTCCCTCATTTATAAACACAATTTTACACCTCACTCTTATAAAATCTGGAATAATAAGGACCTACTGTATAAACATAAATCTATTTTCTTTGATAATTGGTTTAAAAATGGAATTATTTTTGTATCTCAACTTTTTAATCAAAATGGTTCACTTTGTAATTATTCTGAGTTCTTGGTAAAGCATGGAATTCCTGTTACTCCAAAAGAGTTTGCAATTGTGGCTGATGCAGTGCCACAAGGAGTTCTCATGCTTTTTAGAGGATTTTCTTTTTCATCTCTTTGTTGCTCAAATTCAATGGATCCGTGTAAGACACGTGTAGGTAAACAGTGCCTTTCTTCGTCTAAATCAAAAAACAATAAGAAAATTCGAGTCTTGTTTCAGGAGGAGTCTGTTTCTATGCCATATGCAATTTCTTACTGGAATGGTTTTGCAAGTGACATTCCCTGGAAAAAAGTTTGGACATTACCCCACAAATACCTGATAACTAACAAAATTAGAGAAATTACCTTTAAGTTAATTCATAGGTTTTTATCCAGATAAGTGTTCTCTCAAAAGACTTAAGAGTGATATTGATACCCTCTGTTCTTTCTGTTTAGAGAAACCTGAAACTTCTTTACA
This sequence comes from Moxostoma hubbsi, assembly GCA_032164185.1. NCBI lineage: Eukaryota > Metazoa > Chordata > Actinopteri > Cypriniformes > Catostomidae > Moxostoma > Moxostoma hubbsi. Next base: position 27,100,199 of record JAVLUX010000008.1, read on the forward strand.
TTTATTTTGGAACTGCTCTCTCACAGTGACATTTTGGTGTGACCTTTATGATTTTATCAAATGTTATGTGAATCCTAATTTTGAATTTACATATAGAAATGTAATTTTTGGTTTTCATGAATGTGAAAAGAAAAGTGATATTTATTTTATAAACCTTATTTTTGTGTTAGCTAAATTTCACATTCACAAATGTAAATTTTCTAAATGCAGTCCTCTTTTTTTAAGATTTAAACATGAAATGAAAATGTATTTTGAATCTATTGAGTTCTCAAAAAACTTAAAAGCTACAAGAACAGTTGCTGTGCTTAAGGATTTGGCACTTAATCTGGATTAAAAAGACTGAAGGAACTTAATCTGGAGAAGGAAAAAAAAAAAAAAAAAAAGCAAAAAAGACTTGTAGTGTTTTTCATAGTTACCTTTTTTTGATTAAGGAATATATTTTTTTTTTTTGTACACTCTGGTATATTTTGTATATATCTGTACAATGTTGTTTATTATGTTCTGTTAATTAAAAAAAAAAAAAAAAAAAATTAGCGCTCAAACATTAGCCGCCTGTCAATCAAACAACACGCAGCAACAGACGTCAAGAAATAAAAAGTCAATCTTTAATATTTCATCTAGATCAACCAACCAGTGGTGCTCTTGCTATTGATGTAATGAACACCCCTCTTCTAGATGTAAAACATAGGCTAAATATAGAAAACTACTCAAAAATCTGATCGAGGACATCTCTCTTTTTTCAGATAAACATCTAGATCATTTTTTTGCCCAGCCCTATTGATAACATTGCATTAATCTCTGAAATCAACCCAACAATCCCAGTGATAGTCAAATTACAGGCTACGTTATAGACACACAGAATGTAGTAATCAGAAATATTAAATTTACCTCAGTATGTTTCTTAAAATTAGAGGCAGAATTAATGCTGATATCTGGCTTGAGCAAGTTAAACTCACATGACACAATCAAGCAATTGGCCTTTTTCACTGTGAAAAGCCCTTTCAGGTGCGGCCGAGATGTTCAGCTGTAAACTGTGCTTGAGGCATTCACTACAGTTGGCACCAGATCTGCAGCTGCCATTCAAGTTTTTTACATGTGATTTCATTTGATGGGAGTCACGAGACTCTCCCGAGACAATCATGTTGATTGATAAAAATTAAATCAGGACAGGGAAGTAGTGAACACAGACAATGGGAAAATAGCGCAGTAAAAGTGCAGTTACAGCACTTAAAATATACTCAAGTAAAAGTATAAAATTTGTAAACTACTAAAAAAGTAAAATTATTGGGGAAAGGTAGTTAATTACAGTAATGTGAGTATTTGTAATTCGTTACTTTACACCCCTGGTTAGGACCCAACTCTTTATAAGTCTATTCTCAACATCGATGACTGCCCCATCACCCAGAATACAGAGTCTGGGGCAAAATAAAACCTGAGTGCCTAATACATCACACACAAGACTCTGAACCTTCAACCAAAACTCCTGGACCTTAACACACCCCCAAAACTCATGGGTTATATCTCCATTCTCTGATTGGCATCGCCAGCAGGTGGGTGTGTCTTTAAGACCAAGCCTATACAATATAGAGTGGGTCCAATAGAATCAATGTAAAATCTTGAATTGCATAAGTGCAAGGGTGCATGCATCTCTAGATGCAGACTTGACGTTTTTTAGAATACTAGCCACACTCCCTCCTCCGATACCAAGTTTAAATTTTTCTTCCATAATCTCTTGAGAGAAGTTGAAACTCTGTCCCCCAGATTTTGAATTAGCAGGGAGTAACACACTGATGCCTCATGACCTTTTCCAAAACATGAATCACCACTCCCAGAGTATCTGCCACTTTAGGGGGGGTGTATGCTACTCCCAAAAAAAGTACAGAGCAGGTGGTGCAGCAGTAAATATCTAAAGAACTGAGGAATCCCAAAATATTGAACCAGATTTTCAAATGATCTCAACACTCCGCTCTCATATAGCGCACAGCGTGTATTAATCTCCCTCAAAATCCACTCTGACAAGTAGAAAGGGGACTTATTAATACATAATTTTGGGTTCAGCCAAATCTATAGGTAGTGACTGTAGCAGGTAGTTGAATTTTGGATTCATTTTAATAACATTAACCTTCCCAATCATCGCAAAATGTAATGAAGCCCATCTGCCCACATTGCTCGAAAACCTTTTTATTAAAGGGTCAAAATTAACTAACTAAATCACACAAATTTGCTGGGAATAAAATACTCAAATACTTAATGCCCTGTTTGGGCCACTGAAAAGCACCCTGCTGAAAAGCTGTTCTCAGGCAGTGTGCGGTAAGAGCCAAAGCTTCGGATTTAGACAAATTAACTTAATTCATTTGTATCCTGAGAAATTAGAAAAGGAATTAATAATAGAGACAAGGCATAGATCTAGAAGGGTCAGAGATGAATAATAAAATATCATCTGCGTAAAGCAAAGGCTTATGAGCCACACCTCCCTTCATTACCCCAGGAAAATTATCCTTTTTTTTTCACGGTTGCTAATGGTTCCAGGGCAAGACAGAACAAAAATGATGAAAGAGAGGAACCCTGCCAGGTGCCCCTAACCAGAGTAAAATAATCTAAAATTAATCAATTTTTTTGTACCTACTGGGTGTCTATAAAGTAACTTAATCCATCCAATAAAAGTTTTCCTGACCCCATATATTTCCAAAATTTTAATAAGATAATCTCATTCTGCCATATCAAACGACTTTTCGGTGTCAAGTGAGATGGCCACGACTGGAATCTGATCATTCACCACTGAACACATGATATCGATGAAATGCCTAATGTTATCAGAAGAGCTGTGTCCCCAAATAAACCCCACCTGATCTATATTTATAAGAGATGTCATAATTTTACTTAATCGGTTAGCCAGAATTTTTGACAATATTTTTACATCTAGCTGGATCAGGGAAATTGGACGGTAACTCTCACTCGCACTTGGATCTTTGTCCTTTTTAAGAATCAGAAGGATACGGGTTTTTGTCATGTTTGGTGGAAGCTTTCAATTCTTTAATGATACCTTATAAACTTCTAACAAAAGTGTATCTGTGACGAATGGAGCTGACGCGGAGTGGGGATCTAGATGCAGCTTTATTGAACTGATCAAAAAGACAACAAGAACACTGGAACAAACAAAAGGTCCACGATGGGAAAACGAAAGTAATGAAGAGGAAAACATACCGACTGGAACAAGCAGGAACTCGGGCTGAACTCAGGCAACATACAATCAACGATCGACACTGGGTGAAAAAACAACAGGGTTTAAATAGACAGGGATAACGATGGACAGGTGCAAACAATGAGGGATAGTTGGATGTGATGAGGGCCGGGAACTGTGGGAAATGTAGTTTAGGGTGATAGTGAGGGAAAAAACACAAGGCAGACAATGGGGAATCGTAACAGTATCCAGTTCTGAAGTATAATATTGTGGAGTGGAGGGGGGGTGGGGCCGGGCTGGAATGTTGCACGCCCGGTCCCCAATCGGCCTGATGGGGCGCGCGAGGGATAAAGGCGGCCAGTGACGACGGTTCGAGAGAGAGAGCTCAATCACGGACATGTCCGTTGTGTGTTTGTTTGTTTATGCTTTTGTTTTAAGTTCTTCATTAAAATATTATTTATATTGACAAGCCGGTTCTCGCCTCCTCCTTGCCCATCCTAACCCATTGCTACATTGGTGCCGAAAACCGGGAGGGAGGAGGAATGCCCATCGCAGAGTCCTCAACACTGCCGTCCACCCCGGGGAGCGCCTTAAGCCGGGTGACGGAGTAGCCCGACCGCCCGGATGCGGGAAACGGCCGCCGTCCGCGGGGCGAGTGGGGACTGGATTCCCCGACCTCCTGGAGCGAAGGAGCCGCTGCCGGGGGCAGAGGAGTGCCCTGCCGCCCCCAGAGACGTGAGGGGTCGAGGGAAGACCGCTGTCCGCGAGGGTAGGAGGGGAGAAATTCCCCGACTGCCCGGAGCGGTAGGGCCGCTGCCAGGGGCGAAGGAATGTCTCCACTCGTCACCAGGAAAGCGGAGGGGCGTTCTGTCCGCTGGGGGGTCGGAGGTTGACTCCGGTTCGCCCGAAGAGGAGCGGCTGTCGTCCGCCGGAGAGTGTGGAGGAGTGCTCGAGGACCACGCGATGGTTCATCAGAGAACCTTTGAGTGAACCTTTTCTCTCTCTCCTCTCTCTCTCGCTCTTTCGTGCCGTGTTGGCCTTTTCCCTCGCCTATTTTTTGTTGTTGTTGTTTTCCCCTCCTGTCTCCTCCCAGGTCGAGGAAGGCGGGGATAACCAGCCGGCAGACAGGTCGTAAAGCATGCCCCTCCCCAGGGAAAGGGGGGGGGTGTACGTCATGCCGGTGGCCCCGGCCTGAGGTAACGCCGGGAGGAGTGTGGAGTGGAGGGGGGCGGGGCCGGGCTGGAATGTTGCACGCCCGGTCCCCAATCGGCCTGATGGGGCGCGCGAGGGATAAAGGCGGCCGGTAACGATGGTTCGAGAGAGAGAGAGCTCAAGCATGGACATGTACGTTGTGTGTTTGTTTATGCTTTTGTTTTAAGTTCTTCATTAAAATATTATTTATATTGACAAGCCGGTTCTCGCCTCCTTGCTCATCCTAACCCCGTGCTACAAATATCTAAAAAATTCAGTGGCAAAACCTGTAGGCAAGGCCTTAATTACCTCGCCAAGCTCCTCCAAGTATATCTCAGAATAAAGATAATTTTTTTGCTCAGCCATCTGTTTAGGGAGTTTCTAATATCCTCATCAGTAGATGAAGATGTGGAACTATAAAGATCAAGATAGAATTCTTTAAAAGCATTATTAATATCAATGGCGGAGGTAAATATTTCACCACCAACAGATTTCACTGAGGGAATGGTAGAAAAAGACTCTCTCTGCTTATAGATCTAGCCAAAAGCTTGCCTGCTTTGTCCCCTGACTCCAAGTATGACTGTCTTGCCCTGAATATCCAAAACTCCACCTTCCACAACAAAATAGTATTATATCTGTATTTCAATCTGGTCAATTCTCTGAGGCTATCTGATGACATTCGACACTTCAGGTCTGCCTCGGCACTTTTAATATTTTTACACATCCTGTGAAGATTCAATGTTTCTCTAGGGGGCTTACACACTTTTGCTTCACTATGATCAAGGACTGGGTCCATCAAAAGATTAAAGCCTCCTCACAATATTATATCATGAGGAGTGCCAGCAGTTTGCAACATCCCATCAAGATCTATAAAAAAAGTCCTGATCATCAACGTTTTGTGTGTAAATATTAGCCAAAATCAAACTTTGCCCCTGAATTTCTGCTAAAACAATGACACTTCCTAATGTATCATTACTCCGTTTGAGACATTTGAATTGTAAATGTTTACTTATCAATGTAATGACTCCCCTGCTCTTACTTAAGCCAGCACTAAAGAAAAAATGTCCACCCCATATCTGCCCAAATTTTTCAGCTTCCTGCGGGGAAAGATGCGTTTCTTGAAGAAACACTATCATATTTCTTATGTTTAAGAAAATAAATAACCTTTCTTCTTTTTATGGACTGCCCCAACCCATTCAGATTCCACGTAGAGAGAGACAATCCACTCATATTAACATTTGACATTTTGACATATTGGAAAAAATTGATTGTTTCAAAAACAAAATTATAAAGACCACATTCCAACATTAGAGCAACAAACCAACCCTGAACTTCCCCAGATAAAAAAAAAAAAAAAAAAAAACAGAAAAAAGAAACGTGTGCATTAACCCCGTGCTCGACAGCGCCAACCGGCATCCATCCCTCAAAACTCAAACAGTACAATATACACCTTCGAGAGTCCCAGTGACAACATTGCTCAAGTTTTATTGCTCAAGTCCGGTGCTTCTATACAAATTTTGCTGAGACAGAATTACACATAGAAAATAATCTACAAAACAAACTCCAGCCATAGGCGGGATTAACACAAAGATGTAGATTCATCCACATAACTGTTCCGAAGGTGTGTTCCTCCATAAAACAAAACTCCAGCCGCTAGGCGGAACCAGCACAAAAAGAAAAAAAAGGTGGCCAGTTTCCTCGGACAGTGAAGTGAATTTTTATTGCCTCAGGCTCACTCGGCTGTTACATGAGTGCAAAAAAATGCTCTAATCACTTCAGTGTTTTGCAAGAAATATTCCACAGAACAATCTCCAACAAATAGGAGGTGTAAGAACAAAGAACGTGCAGATTCATCGACAAACTGTACCGAAGGAGTGTTACCCCACAAAACACACTCCAGCCGCTAGGTAGAACCAGAACAAAAAGAAACAAAGGCGGCGCTCAGTTCCTCGGACAAACAAGTGAATGTTCAGTGAGTCAGTTCCACCCGACTGCATAGAAAGTATCAAACAATGACCTACTCACTCATTTTACTTTACGAAGGACATTGTTTGCTGTGGGCATGTAAATATTTTGCGGCCATCCATAGTATCTATTCTCAATTTGGCAAGGATCATCAGTGCGACCTTCCGTTGATGTAAGAGTTTCTTGCATTTCTTGAATCGATCACATTTCTCTATTGTTGAATTCACAAAGTCTAAGAACAAGAAAATTTTGTGGTTCTTCCATGAAAGATTTTCTTTACTCCTTGCCTTGCGTTACTCAAGGTCTTTATTGGATGATCTCAGAAATTAGGCCAGAATTGATCAGGGCCTGTCTCCCTCAGCGGATCACCGAGACAGAACCCTGTGAGCTTGTTCGATTTCCAGCTTATGGAAGAGTTCGTCTAGGAATTTCACCATATCTCGGCCTTCTTCATTCTCAGGAATTCCAACAATTCAGATGTTGTTTCACGGGATACTATTCTGTAAGTCTTCCAACTTTTCCCAAACACGTTCCAAGTCTATCTTGGTCGCTAGCAGGTTAGCAGTTAATTCCCTCTCTGATGACTCCAGATAATCGATCTATTTCTCAATGTCCGACGCTCTTGTAAACATTCTGCTCTTCAAAATCAATTAACTTTAACAACATTAAAACAATTTCTAGAGTTATGTTTCTCATTCTCACTTTAGGTTGCTCTTGGTTGATGAAGACTGTATTATTGCGTAGACAGTTACCCCCACCAACAACGCCAGACTGAGACCAGACAGAGTCACCACCAGGGCAAAGGTCACTGTCGTCCATTTCTGAAAATGTTTTTCGTCAATGTAACACTCACTTACTTGGTTGTTGCACCTACACAGAGAACAGAAAAATAGGATCATTATTGGGACAAGCATGAATTGTAATTACAGAGGAGCTGTAGAGTATCATTGTAAGCCAAAAGGTGCCAGATTACTGACAGAATGGTTGTTCATTGAAACCATTACACATGCTGACTTTCTCATCACAGTTCCAAGTTTTCGAACAGGGGTGAAAATATTTTACTTCAGCACAAACAGCTAAAGAAAAAACATTCACATACTACTGTAGGAGCAATGTAACTCAATTCATAAAACTATTTAATGTATTATAATGTGTAACTAGATATGCATATCAGCACACATTACATTTATTTATCATAAACTCAGCACTTATACATAAATAATACATGCTTACATTGTGATGTCTACCCAGTCACCAATTTAGCAACAATTAAGATGAAACACAGGTACAGTAAGACCTTCATCATTTACCTCACAAACACTGCCTGTTACACACATGCAACTGACCTCCCGCAGGCAATTGCAGAATAGGAACTTTGCACAAGTCTCAGGTTTTTTATGTTTTGTATACACACCCAACAGAGTAAGAGCCAGAGCATGCGTATGCAGGACCGTGCAAGTTTACACACTTTTGAGAAATGCTGTACAAAAATGCTATGAATGTTTTTTTTTGTCAATTAACTTAATACAAATGGCAGTAAACACATACAACTAAATCAATATTTGGTGACCACAATTATGCCTATAAAACAGCAGAAACTCTCCTAGGTACACTTGCACAGTTTTTCAAGGTTGTTCCAAGCATTTTGGAGAATTTGCCACAGTTATTTTGTGAATTTAAGCAGTTTCAACTGTTTCCATCTCTTCATGTATTTCCAGGCTGACTCAATGATATTGAGCTCAAAGCTGTGTGGGGATCATACAATCCCTTTCAAATATTCACTGCAAATTTGCAGCAAATTCACCACAGATAACTTCACACGCAAATGAGCTTTGAGGCATACTTGCGGAAAATTGTCCATTGTTGCAAAAAGGTTTGCCTGAGGTTCACCACTACCGGTGAAAATCAGTTTAAAACCCGGTCCTTGCCTTTCCAATTCACTATGGTAGGCCTTAGATAATTTTGTATATATCTTTTTTTAAAGCAGTCGGAAAGGATTTGGCATGAAATTGCAGGCATCCGTCATTCATCCTTACATGTTAACATCATGTAAGCTCCGAAGAACAGGTTCAGTTGTATCACGACTCACAAACCGCGTGTGTCGGGGAAGCGCTAATCCATAGAGTCTTATGGATTACTTTTATGTTTCCTTTATGTCATTTTTGGAGCTACAAATGTTTGATCACCATTCTCTTGCATTATATGGACCTACAGATGAGATATTCTTCTAAAAATCTTTGTGTTCTGCTGATGAAAGAAAGTCTTACAAATCTGGGATGGCATGAGGGTGAGTAAATAATGAAAATTTTAACTTTGGGGTGAACTATCCCTTTAAGCGTGCATCAGTCTCTCTATTATAACTCTACTGCCAAATAAATTTAAACTTTTATTATTGTAATTGTTATATTGCATATTATTTTCATGCTCAATAAAATATACATCATTATTGAATCTTTGTTTGTGTGCAGTGCATAGAACTACTATTGTAGTATTATGGTTCACTTGAATTGTATATTGTAATATAAAAATTTAGTGTCTTGAATTGAACTCTTATCAGACAGTTCACACATTACACCGATGTTTTCGACAATAAACAAATATTAAAGTGTATTGTGCCATGGATAAAACACATGAATAATCTTATTAAAATATAATTGAGAGTTGGTTATCTTCCTCAAAGTAATATATTGGTTATAAATGTGACGAATAACATAATATCAACGTGAAAATAGCATGTCGATTCATGACTCCAGCTGGTAAATACTGTATCTCAGAGTCCTCAAACTATGCGATTAATCTGCGCAGAAGAGTAGCACTGAATCATAACTGGCATAAAACGTTCCTCTGCATGCAATTTGCAGTTTTATGCTTCAACCGCTAGAGTAAAAGTTACATAGTGTAGTGTTCAGATAAATGTTTTCATGAAACATTTAACAAAGATTTTTGCACAGAACAGTACTTTTTTAAATAGTGAAAGAGAAAATCCTGCTGCGATAACCAGAACTTCTAGCAGATATTTGCATATGCGTTGACAAAGTGTGGCCCCAAAAAGTATTTAGAAGGGACAAAGGGTTTATGAATGACAACAATCACAACGCGTATGGTTCAGATCCATAATTTATTAATGACATTCTTCATTACTGAACCTTTTGGAGTCCCTCAAACAGGCTCAATAAGTCAAATAAAAATAATAACATGTAAAACGCAACCATCGGAAAAGTACAAAATATACAACTATGTGCAACACCATCACCAGCACCAAGACAGTTTGGGCACACGTGACAGAGGCTTAATATAAGCGTGTGTTAGTTGTCTGAATCCATGTCACTGTCTCCTCCAATGGATCTGAATTCCTCACTGTCTTCCTCATCATCACTGAGCTGAGCCTGAGTGAGAACACTAGGCCCTCTCCTTCGCTCATCCTCATCCTCCTCTTCTTCCTCTTCACTCATCCCATAACACCCCTCTCCATCCTGTTCTCCTGTCCCGGGGCTGGACACCCGTCTCTGCATCTGACTGTCTCCATCATCATAGCTGCCATAGCTACAGCACACAAACAGTGTAATGAGTGGGAGAATGTATGTGTTACAAAGCTGGGTACTCTGGGGTACTTTTTTTTTTAAATGTTTTTTTAATGTGTGTTAATATAAATATAACATTCATAACATATAGCATTCTACAATTCTGCAAACTGTATTACCATTTTTTAATATATAATAACAGCATTCTTAGTGCATTATCATGCATTCCTAATGCCTTATAATATGCCTTACACACAAATGTTCTCATTAAATTGTGTGTGTGTGTGTATATATATATATATATATATATATATATATATATATATATATATATATATATATATATATATATATATATACACATACATACATACATACATACATACATACATATATACACACACACACACAAAATAATGAATCCTAGTAACTATTTTACTTCACAAAACAAATAAACAACAACGCAACAGTCAGTAGCATAGAAACAAATGGTGAAGAATACAATTGTGATTTAATTTGCAATTTTATCAGCAAAGCCTTAGTGTATAAAGTAGGTTTGTGTGCATTAATTCTAACCTGACAATGCTGTCCTCCATATGTATTTCCTCATCAGGCCCCTCCCCTTCATATGACATCATACTCTCTTCCTGCTCCAGTCCAATCCGAGTGCTTTCCTGACGTCCCAGTTCAGCATCACTATCACTTCCACTCTCTGACAGTTGGATAGCTTCAGTGGAGAGTTGAGAGAGTTGATGTGACATAAAACTGAAACGTCACACACACTTACATATGCATACACACGCACTCACAGGAGAATGGATTGTCTCCCTCCTCCTCACTGGCATCGTCTTCTGCATCTGACATCAGCAGATCCTGGTAGAGCACGCTGGCCTGTGGTGGCCTGCTGGAGCCTTCATCATCATCATCATCTTCATCTTCATCCCCATGCATATGCCTCTGTGGCCGCATGAGGAGCTCATCGTCATCATCCTCTTCATCCTCATCATCCAAATATCCCTCTTCAGCCTGAAAACACACAGTATTCAGTCTCTAACTCTTTGTGTGTTTATTACTATCGGAGTGAGAGATTTAGGGGTTTGGGTGTGCATTACCGGAGCAGGTGTTTTAGGTTTGCCATCATCATCTTCCTCATATCCTTCAATGTCCACATCAGACTCGTCCTCACCCATTCTGCCTCTGTGACGACCCTAAGCAGCACACATAAACGTCAACTTGGTAAAAGGACAGCATAGTGCTACAAAGAAGGATATAATGCATTACAGAATACCTGAGGCATGCAGGGATGGATGACAAGAGTTTCAAGAAGTTGGATAGGTTTTTTGGACACTAAAAACTAATGGAGCTTTCACACTGGCAGTTTAGTCCAAAACAGAGCACAGTTTACATAAATTTGTAATATGAAAGATGTTTTGCAGACCGTGGTACCGAATGCGAGACTACCTGTAGAAGGTCGTCTCAGTTTGGTTGCAATGGAACTGTGACGTGGTTCCCATGAGTGAGAAAGCAACCTGTACTTCGGTCCGCACTTGTTCAGGAAGCAAAATAACTTGCAAAAGCGTTTTTGCTGATTAAGCATGATGAGAAATTTGTTGATCAGAAACAAACACACACATGCACCATGAGTGGAAGCGGAACATTGTGCGTGAGTAAGCATGCAACCAGCTGTGTCCTCAAAAAAGGTTGTTTGTGAGCATCAAAAATAGTCAACTTCTCCTGGACATGTACAAATGTTGAATTATGGCATTTGATTCACAGAGGTGCAAGTGTCATTCACTGTGGTGTGCAAGATTACACCAAATGAATAAATAGTACACAAAAATAGCGACCCACGTTGGGTTCTCCATCATGTGCACATTTGTGATGATGTTGAAGTTGATTATGGAAAAGCTGCAGGGGGCGCCGGGAACAGCTGCACTCGTATTCGGACCGCAACAAACATGCCCAGTATGAAAACCACCTTAGATGTGTTGAGAGAATAATTCAAGAGAAACAGAAAATAATGATTGAGACTTCTGCAGGAAAACTAAAGGCTGTAACAGATTGTGATTACTGCTCTTATTACAATGCTTAAATAAAACTAAATTGTTTTGTTTTTGCATCATCAGAGTCTGATCAGATGTAGGTCACATTACTAAAGACCAGCTTATTCTTCCTTAAAATGTAATGAAGATGGGTAAGAATCAGAGTGGAGGGATGGCCAAACAGATGAAAGAATGGATGGGAAATAGTCTAGCTGATAAAATGAATTAAGAGATGGACAGAAAGAGCAATACATGGATGTAGAGAGAGGGAGAGAGGAGTACCTGCCCCCCTCTTTTGTCAGGGGTGGGAGGGATAAGCGTAGCCTCTGCTAACAGACTAGAATCTCCCTGCAAACTCAAAGACACACTGCTCTCACACGTATCAGGCTGAGAGAGAGAGAAAGAAAAACCAGGAAAGAAACAAAGGAAAAGGAGAAAGAAACAAAAAAGAAAGTAAAAATAAGGGAAAGTAAGAAAAGGAGGAAAGAAAGAAAAAAAGAAGGAAAAATGTTGAAAAAGAAATAGAAAGACAAACAGTAAAAGACAGAAAGAAAAAGAAATAACAGATAAATAGAAAAAAAATGAAAAAGAAGAAAAAAGATAGGCAGAAAGATAGAAATAAAGACAGACAGACAGACGGGAAAAGAAAAGAGAGAAGCAAAAAAGATAAAGGAGACAAAAAAAGGACAAAGATAGAAAGACAAAAAAGAAAGAATAAAAGAGACAGAAAAAAAACAAAAAAGAATGAAAAAAAAATATTTTAAAAAGAGAGAAAGAATTAAAAAATAGAGAGAGAAAGACAAACAGGCAGACAGATGGAAAAAGAAAAGAAAAGCAAAGCAAAAAGATCAAGAAAGAGACAGAGACAGAAAGACAAAAAAAGAAAAGCACAAAAGATAATTCAGAGAGAAAGAGTGAAAAAGCACAAAAGATACAGGCAGAAAGAGACATAAGAAAGAAAGAAAGAAAGAAAGAAAGAAAGGAAAAAAAGATAAAGTCAAGACATAAAAAGAAAGAAATGTGCAGCAATAAAGAGAAGGAGAAGAAAGGAACAGTGAGGAAATGTGATTTATACCACTACACTGAGAGAATGTTAGGAGAAAGAAAGCGTGTGAGAGATGCATGCTGCCTCCTGTTCTATTTTAAGGTGCGGTCACATATCTTTTCACAGAGAAATTCCATGGGTGAAATACACTCATCTCAATGTGAATCAGAGCGATCGGTAATTTCTTGCATTGGACTTCCGGTGGCGAAAAACTTAACCTCAAGGACTTTGGATGGAGTTCAAGTTTGTTGAACCCTGACAGGTGAAATCGCCGAGTTGACTTATAGGAAGTCGTTTTGTTAGGCAGCGACCTCTGTGTCAGCGGCGCTTCATACACAACCACACTGAATATTCACAATGGACAAGGATACCATTTTAGTATGGAGTTTCTTTTTCACTCTCCCAAAAAAATTAAGAGCAGCGCAAAGAGGCTGCTTGGCAGTTTTGTTTTTTTTTGCTTCTTTCACATGCACTCAACATCCGCTAATGCCTTCTACATCAGTGGAATTTCACCTTTTGAAGGTATGTGTGACCACGTCTTCAGGCTAAGATTCATAAACTCCTTACGCTATCATGCTTCTTTTCAGCTGCTATAAAGATACACTTGCACACACAGAACTAGAAACACCCTCAGAACATGCCAGCACTTCTGCGTGTGATGTACATGTAGCAGAAATAGATGTTGTGTGTGTGTGTGTGTGTGTGTGTGTGTGTGTGTGTACCTGTGGTGTGTATGGTCCAGGGGTCAGTGGGTCTAAGCTCTCAAGATCTGCAGCATCCAGAGCAGCTTCTTTAGCAGTAGAGATATCCTTCTCTAGCTGAGACAGGTGTTCATCATACTAAAACACAGACACACACAGACATATTTAAAATTTCAACATGGAAAATCCAAACTGAACTCAGTTTGAACTCAGTCAAACTTACAGCAGATGGCTCCTCTTTCACACAACAGTTTGTGGGTCGCCTGAAAGACTAGTAGATGATTAGACCTTATTTAGAGTGGCAACATATTTCATTTTTACAGGAATTAAAATTTCATTTTGAGAGGTAGACTTTCAGTCTCTTTAACCCACTGATATGTAGCCACTCTGACAAAGGTCCATTGGTAAAGAAAGCCCTGTATAATCAGACTGGCCATTCAGACACATTTCTTAGGCCTGTTACAGAAGACGTGCCTTAAAGGCACGTTTTAAAGGGATGTTTATTAGAAGATGATGATTAATATTCATTTAACAGCTGGAGTCGTATCAATGATGTTTATGCTGACTGTCTCTGATTTTTGGAGCTTCAAAAGAGAAATCTTCATTCACTTACATTTTAAAGGACTACTGAGCTGAGATATTTTTCTATATTTCTTCAAATGTGTTCTGATGAAGAAAGAAAGTCATACACACCTGGTATATCATGAGGGTGTGTAAATGAGAATTACATTTTATTAATTAAACTATCCCTTTAAACATTTTTTTTTACTTGACTCCATGTCTTTAAAATGCAATGTTCATGGCAAGACACTCAAAAACAGAATGCAGACTGCTAGATATACTATCTGAACTCACGGATTAACTAGCTGACTCTCGTGACCCTTTCGTGCATACAGACGTACCTCTGCTAAAGTCTGCTTGCAGACGTTCACAATTTCCAGAGCTGTTTTGGTATATGGGCTGTCAGGCCCTGCGGGTTTAAACAACAAAACAAACACATAAACAAATTCAAATCTCACTTCAAATGTGTAAACATGCGATTAGACAAGAATCAGATCACTTATGACATAATACATTGGTGTGCTTCTCACCATTGTACTTGACGCTGTTGGTATGGATAAGACTGACATTAGCAAGAAATATCTCCCGGTTCTGATACTTGTGCTTGGAGATGTTCTACACACACACACACACACACACACACACACACACACACACACACACACACACATATCGTAAGAAATTCTTAAACAGGTCACATTTTAAGTTTCTCTCATACATAGACCACTTTCTGACCTTGCGGAGGGTGTCCAGGTCCATGGGGTTGATGATGACTTTAAAATAATCAGGAACAAACTTCTTATTTACAGGATGATGGAAGGGCCATGACTAAAGAGAAAAAAAAGAGATGGAATAAGAGAGATTACTATTCCTGATACCTCTAATATGACAGAGCTGTATTTAATTGCCCCAATTATAGGTAAAGAATAAGTAGGTTAATTTCCCAGCAAAGCATAAAGACTGCCGCTCTGTGGCACTTTAAAAATTCCTCTGTTTATTTTGAATGACCCATTCAGCCCAACACAACAACAGTGGTTCAGCCAATGGAGTGAGTTTGGGGCAAGACTATTTGTCAAATCGATCAATGGCAGATGGAACCATATAGTAGTATGTCATTCAGCAATTTAATTTGGTGGCAATTTCACACTTCATCTCTTCGCTATGATCCCAGTATTTTCAACATAATGTCTATGTATTTCATTTGTGGCATGCAGTCAATTAGCACAAACAAGATTCAATGTAGAAACAATAAACATGAATATTTAGAACTGTATTTACTGTAAACATGTTTCCTGTTTATTTTTTACACACAAGTCGAAGATATTGTCTGTCAACATCAACCCACAGATGCATGACTGATTTACAAAATGATACAAAATGGAGTGAACAAGCACCCAAGACCTCAGGAAGGGAGGGGTAGGACATGAAATGAGCACTCACGTCAGGAATGGCCATCATCTTCTGCGTGACAATGTTGTCAAGGATAAAGGAGAAAGCGACTTGATCATCGTCGTCCAGAAGAGGATTAATGGCTTTCTCCAAACGAACCAACCGCTCCTCTTTCTGCAAGGACAGACACGAATTAGACCTCAGTCTCTGCAAGCATGTTTTGATTCCTGGTAAAAGATTCATATCTACCTCCTTCAGTTTCTCATCACACAGATTCAGCATCGAATGAGCGACAAGGGTTAAGAGATGCTTTGCCCCTGAAAAGACAGAAACAGATCAGAACATCATAAATACTTTGAAGTTTGAGTCGCATCAATGTGTGTGTGTGTGTGTGTGTGTGTGTGTGTGCACATCTGCAAATACCATTATATGTGGCACTGTTTTTGTAGATGAGTTCGACGCTCTCTCTGAACTCTTCTCGTGATGGGTACATGCGCTTGCGGACGTTTTCACGTAACGTCTGCAGGTCCATTGGCCGTGTGATGATCTTGTAATAATCCTTAACCACTTTTCCGTTAACAGGCGTGTGAAATGGGTATGTCTGAGAGACAAACACAATAATAACTCAGTGTGGCAGAGTATGTGACTGTCTAGTGTGTGAGAGAAGATGAATGTGTCTTACATTAGGAAGATCCCTCATGTCGTTAATGATGCTCTCCAGAACTGAGGAGAGCGTGACCATGGGATCTGTCCTTCTACGATGGATGGATTTATGAGGACGCTGAAAGAGAGAATATAACGATTAGGGAATGCTACCACATTCTGATCACTCATACAAGGTCTAAAGCAGGGGTTTAACCCTTTCAAGACTATGGACTCCCTTGGTGGATAGAGAGATGGAGCAGGGACCCCCCTGTTACATAATGTATAAAATTGAGTGTCACATTTTAAGCATTGCCAATGATAACATGTATACTAGGACTGGGTAAAAATATAGATTTTCTGATGCAACGCCATCTTCAATGAATGATATCAATATTGATTCTTATATCCTAAGATTGATCTTTTACTCTTTTACCCTCCACTACAAAAAGAAGAAAAAAAAAAAAAAAACATCAATCACTCGCATTTGTATCAAATTTCCGCGCCATGCAACTAAAAATATCATTGGCTGGTAAAAGTTCAGATTTCACTCACCAGTGATTGTGCAAAAAAGTGGTGAAGTAAATACTTGTAAATAGAACAAACTATGCATGTAAACAAACATGCAGCAAAATAGAATATATGCAATATAATATCAAATTTATTGATGAATACATGGATTTGTTCATTTTTAAAAGCTAAGATGTAAAATAATTATAATTAGTAAAATGTGTATTTTTGTAATGTACCTAGTTAGAAGGTCCCCTGTATATTTACCATCATAAGCTGGGAGAGAATTTCTTTCATATGTTAGCAAAATGGGCATTATAACTGAAATATACCCATTTAAAAAAAATATCAAATCGAAAACAGAATCAAATTGAGAGCTTCTGAATCAAAAAATCTTTATAATTACCCAGCCCTAAATGGGTTTGAAATCAAACAATTGGCTGAACCCCTGAAGTACTGCTGCGGACACCATTGTTGAAGACCCCTGGTCTAAAGAGACCTGTGATTAATATGGCACAAACAAAAACATATCAACACATTCTTACATTGAGGTAGTCACAGTGCACAGTTGTCCCCACACGTCTTTTCTTTTTGGGAGGAAGCTGTTGTTTTGGGAACTTCAAGACCAGAGATTTTCGCCTCACTTCATCAGCACTACAACGGTACATTAAACAATCACAGATTAAGCCTCAGGACAATGCTACAGGGCCTAAATTCTAACACACCTCAACCACTGGTCAAATAAATGTGCATTACCTCTCAATGAGCTGCTTTCCGAGCACAATCTTGGTTCCTTCGACTTTGATGAGTTCTTCATTGTCATTGTGGATTACGGTCTTCTCCAGCTCCTCTTCTTGTTCCTCAGTCATGGCCACAGGATTAGAGGGTGGGGCATTGGTTTGGTAATACAATGGGCAAAACTTATTAGTCCTCATGTGGCCAATTGCACCACAAGCTCCACATTTCAGCTGGAGAATGAAAAAAAGAGTATTAGTTTCTCTGAGCAGGCAAAGATCAATGAGGAATGTATTCTTTTACACAGTAGGAGACTTTCTGGAGAACATTTTTGCGAGTAGCAAGCACCTTCAGGTCTGGTCGTTCTTTGGCCTTCTTGGCTTTTTTCTCAGGTGGACCTTTAAATTTGTCTTTCTCCTGATTTCGTTTGAGGCGCCGCAGTTGCTCCTGAATCCTTCTGCGTTCTTTTCTCATCTCCTCTCTGTGCTGATCGTCAAACAACGCAAACTTACGACTGCAGACACGCATACCCAGACACACAAAAACAAAGTGGTAAAGCACAATTTAGAAAGGCTGGATTTCAAAACGTTCCAACAATATACAATTAAAACAAATCAAAGTGTCATCACTCTTGAGAATACAAACAGACTCTTACATGAAGTCATCATCCTTTGTGGTGCGTATCCGCAAATAAGCATCAATTACAGATGGTTTGCGGACAGTCTCACAGCGAACATACTCTTTGCCATCCTCATCGCGGAATGTGCGATAAATCTTCAGTCTTCGCCCTGTCGCAGAGTTTAGGCTAGTGACGGAGGATGCGTCATCATCTTTGTGAGAGCTGGTAGAAAGGGCACTCGCTACAATACACAAAAATATACTGTGTAATTAGGTATAAACAAGAACATGGATCAGGGTATACAAAAATGTACCCTCACAGTAGCAAAAATATTATGGTACTATCATGGTACATGTCCAAAAAAAATTATGGAAGTACCATGGTACCATGTCCAAAAAAACATGGTATTTTTGTACTGCAAGTGTATTTTTTTGTAAGGGGCACTTTAAAAAGTACCAAAAAGTATCATGGTACTTTTTACGTCAAATACCATCTAAACACCATATTACGTGAATTTCAGCACTAAATACATATATGTCTCAAAGTACCATGGTATTACCATCTGATATGTTCACTGTACCAAGGTACCGCCACAGTACTTTTTTGTAAGGGTAGACATGGTCTCAAACACGCACACATACAGCCTTTGCGTCGTTCCTTGCGCCCCCTCTCTCTCTCATTGTCCTCTCCCATCAGCATTCGCTGAAGTTCTTTCCTCTCCTGTTCTTCTCTCTCTCTGTTCAGCTGAGAACTGGTCTTCTTATTCTGCAGCATGTTCTCAATGTTTTTGCCCATCTCCTCAAAATCACTGTCCTCTGCTGAACTGCTATCTGTGTCTGTGGACAACAGCTCAGTGGACTCCAACACCCTAAAACACATAAAGTACTTGTGTTAATTGAGACTAAAAAGATAGTCCACTCAAAAAAGAAAATTCAGTCATTATTTACTCGCCCCTTTGTTGTTATAACACCACATGACTTTCAATTTTTTTTCTAAACAAAGAGACTCAGTGATGCCACACAATGGCAGTTTGTCGTGAACACACATTCACTCTTCAAAAGGACGCAAAAATACTATTCAGAAGTCTAATAAATTTGTTCATGAGCGTTCACAAGAATACTAGTTACAATGCACCCACTCCCGAGATGGGGTGCTCAGGTTAAAACTCGCTTATTTATCTAAAACAGGTCCACCACAGCTATACTAAAAACGTTACACCACTGACTGTTTTTGCAGAGGTCTTGCTCTCTACAGGCAGAGGTCTGTCCCACACACACACTGGTTCAGAATGGAGAATAAGTCTGGACATATAAATACTAAACATGTCTGAAGAGTTTGTAGTCCAAGAATAGATGTAAGTTCTGTTCTCTGGTTTATGTGTAACTTTGTTGTGTTCTGTTGTTAGTATGGCTGGGGCGGACCTGTTTTTTACATAAATAAAATTAGTACTCACCTGAATGACAATGGAATAATTTTTTAGACTTCTGAATTATACTTCTGCATTCTTTTGAAGCTTGAAGATGTCACCATAAACTGCCATTGTATGGCATCACCAAGCACAATTTTTTTTTCCACAAGTACTCCCTTTGCGTTTAGAAAAAAGAAAAAGGCACATTAGGCTATAACAATTATTATTCCTTTAACGCAGAAGTCATCTGGTATGCAGAGAGGTGTAGGAGGCTGCAGAACCCTGCAGCATTCTCTAAAGTTCTCACTTGTTCTGCAGGTCAAATATCCTCTGGCACTCCTCTTTATAACGTTCCTGATGTTCTGCTACGGAGAACCGAGACCCACGAGCAAATTTACTCATAGGCCCCTCCCCTGAACGAGCCTGCTCTGTAGACATGGTCCTCACGACATCTATTACCTCCCAACGGGACAGTTTCTTTATCTGCATACACACATGTACATATTAGAAAGCTGGCAAAATACAATTTTAGTGAAGAAACCACATAATTATCACCAAGAATTGTAATAATTAGGAATCACTAGCCTGCAATCAGTGACTTGGTATCTATGATTATATATTAGCTCGTTAAGAGGACTTTCAGTGTCACCTCTTCCTCAGGAACTCCAAATTTGCGGAGCAGCTGTTTGGCATTTTTGAGTGACAGGCGTCTCAGATCTGCATCAGTTCCTGTAACAGTCTTTTTCACTGGCTGGGGCTCTCGGTCATCCTGAAATAATCAGTGAAACACAGTGTGTGAAGTGTGATAAAGTATGAGTGTGTGTAGAATATTCTCATTTGTCTGAGACATTTTTAATTGGCCAGGAGCTGTGCCATATGTACCTTCTGCTGTGTAGGTTTATTAGGGACTTTAACATATGAGAATCCTTCTCCACAGCCGGTGGGGTCTGCGACACCTGTGACTTCCAGGAGACATTTTCCCTTCATGGCTGCAATGAATGCCCGGGTTGTGTTCCATGGAGCAGTGCGCACCTGATCATACACATACATCAACATAAACAAACAATCAAAGCAGACTTCCTCCAGCACAGAGACAATATGGATATGTTCTCAAACTCCTTACCTCATCATCAATCTTCATCTGGAATTCTTCTTCATTTTCTTCCTCAGGTGCAAAGAATGACTTCTCACCGTACCCAGCATCCTGAGAGAAAGAACAGTGTACATTAGCTGGTGTGAATCATGAGAAAACAGTGCATGTAGGCATTGAAAGAGTCTGTGCATGTGATTGTGGGCATGTGCATCTGCAACGCATATACCTTTAGTCTCTGCTCTGCTACCTGCATACTGTAGTATGCACAGCACTGCTCAGGAGAGACCACTGCTCTGATCTCCTCTTCAGTAGGAAGCCGAAAATCAGGCTTCAGTACCCACCAGTTAGAATCCATGCCTGAAAGAGTGAACACAAGAACAGGGCAAACAAGACAAAGGTGAGTCTTGTTTATGTGTTTTTTTTTTAATGGGATAGTTCACTCAAAAATGAAAATTCAGTCTAGGGGTCCAATTTTCATAATTTGTCTTATTATCGGAATCAGGGCCGTAACCACATTATACTGTGAGGGGGCCAAGTCCCCTCCAGTTATCAGATATGGCCAGATTGTCCCCCAATAATTGATATCTTTGTTGCTGTTGCTGCTGCAGTCCATTATGTACCGCTGTCTAATTATCATTAAGATGTAGAAGGAAAAACATAATGGTTTACAAAAAGTTTAATTTTACTGCACACCGCTCGTCAATGTCATATGAGATAACCAATCAAATCAATAAAGGCAGAACCCACGTTTAACAAGAAAAGCAGGAACCTTGTGGATTATTCCATCGCCACCCTCCAGCTAGCAGTTCAGGTTAGTGTGTGTGTCATGTGAGATGAAATTAACTAACTAAACATGCAAAATTTGACCAATGTTTGATGACTGAAATGTTGTACCAACCGACAGAAATTTCCAAGTATGTAAACTATTCGCCATTTGGTGAGATTTGCCGTTTTGAATTTAAAATGTGTCATGTAGAGTACGCGATTTCTATATCATTCATCACTGTGAATGTGAAAACATGAATGGAGCAGTTTTCAGCGAATCAGGCTTAGGACAATGTGTGTAATATAATGAATGAATTGAATGAATGTGGTAATCTGGCAGGCTTTTGAAGCTGCTTTTTAGAAAACTAATTTGACATTATCCAAGAAAATTATCCATTAAAAAAAAAAAAAAAAAAAAAACTAAAGTGTTATCACCCTGATCAGAACTAGAACATGGCAAGTCCTGCGACTTATAGCTTCTACTGAGTTTTTAAGTTGTGGCAAGCACAGTGTCATATATTCTCAATGCAAATATTATTAGGTAATAATTTAAAATCAATTTAAGATTTCTAAATAATTTATGTCTTCTTTATGACTTTAATTATTTCTGAATTCTCCCAGGAGTATTCTTTTAAAAGAGACTCAATTTAAAAGGAATAATTCACCCTTATGTTGTTTAAAATCTGAAAAGAAATTATATTTATATTTGTCTTTTCTTTGAGACAGCACAAAAAAGAAGGAAAAGATGCCTGAAACAGGCAAATTGCTAGCAATGCAGACAGTGCACATTCAGAGCCTTTACAATATTAAAGGACCAAAGAGGACCATTACTGTACACAACTGTAGCACAGGTGACTTCAACACCCGTGCTACAGTTTTGTAAAAAAAAAAAAATACAAAATATTGAAGACATGGTTATGGCCTTGATCAGAATCATCATTTTGTCTGATCTGATTGTCGATAAATTTTAAAATGTGCTCTGTTGGCTCTGATGCACTACCTACCAATTGAATGTTCTCTCTTCTTTCATCAATTGTTTGTCTATCCCTCTACTAAATGCCTCCATTTCACTGAAATAGTAAAAGGAGAACATAATCACTGCTGGGTAAACAAATATTAGGTGGGAACTTGCTGTGATGTCCTTATGTTTGACTGTGTGCTTCCTTTCTATGTGCCTTTTTTTTTTTTTTAAATGTCATGGGAACTGGCATATGGGAAATTTTTTCTGTAGTACTGGCTTCACACAGACCCTTTGCATCTGTCCACTTGTGAGGGTTGTTGGAGCTGGAATGTTGAGAGTTGTTGGAGATGGGATGGTGGTGGTTATGGAAGGGTGCTTCTCCTTGCACACATAAGTCAACACATAGTTGGGCTTGCCAAAATCACTTTTTCATTAAACAATTAAACAAATTGGCTAACAGTTTGATTTGCAACAGGCTATCAGAAGCTAATATATGATTGTTTGTAGTGCCTTTAAGACTATAGTTAGCAACTCTCAATTCGGCTACGTTAACTTTGCTGTCCAATTCAAGACACCACAATTGCTATTAACATTAAACAAATAAAACTTGATTCACATTCAGTACTCACACTCTGCTTGTTGTCCATCTTGTATTAAGTGTCCTATTGCTAGAAATACAGTCCTTGGTCATCAATTCACTAGGTGGCACGGTCACAAAAAAAAAAAACTAGTGTCCTGAAACTGCGGCCTCCTCTACTGCAGGATCAACCTACTCCTGATGCCACCGCCTCTCTCTGAATGGTTACTGCTTGTAGTCTGGCTCAATGTCCCGCCCACAGTTTTATCGGATTGGTTATGTCACGAGTAAATGGCCAATCAACACTGTACTCTGTATTCATGGGAGAGAGGAAAGCAGCGAGAGAAAGGTGAATCACTGAGAGGACAAGTTGTTTTCAAAAGGTTAGAATGCAGACACTGAAGTTGCATTAAACATCACAATACTCTATGCCACCAGTCACCAATTAGCGGACGATTTCTTCCATCCGGATAGCGATAAATAATGGCAATGGTTGTTCATTGTCACATGTCACCGTTTCTACACTTAAAGTTATTTTAAAAGACAGCAGAACGTAACGGAGAAAAACAGTGAGCAGCAATATAGATGGGTGGAAGAGATAAGGACTGATTTAACGCAGTACTCGCCCGGATAAGTTGGTGTTTTTACATGTTATAGCTGATGATGGCATTGATAGAGGCTGCTAGCTAACCAACGTTAGGAGGTTTAGCAAACGTAACGCCAACTTTGCTAGCGTTAAACCTTTCACCTGCGTTGTGAATAAAATCACGTTGCCCTTTTTGCAATTGACAAAACGAGCTAGCCAGCAAACTACATGAAGTGTGTCAACCTCAATAATGCTGATTCTCGTCTGTTATCACATAACATTCTGTTAAAAGCGGATTAGTTCATTATTTTTATTTAAAGTTTCAGTTCAAAAGAAATGCTGCTAGGATATGTGTTAATAGTATTTTTCAAAAGATAATATTGAAATATTCTGTTTTGCAGTATTAATTAAACACACGTTCATAGTCATTTAAAAGGATGTTGTGTTAGTGTAAATTTGGACACAAAATTTTACATTTTTACTGCAAATGTATACCGGCCCCAAATATCATTAATAGGTCTCTTTGATTACTAATAATCATTATAGGTATCAGCCCTGATAAAAAAAAAAAAATATCAGTTGACCCCTAATTCGGTCACCATTTATTCAAGTTGTTACAAACAAGTATGGAATTCTTCCGTAAAACACAAAAGGTGTCAGTCCAAATATTAGTCTTAGACACCATCAAGGCCAGAACCATGTCTTGAACAATGAGGGGAGAAACAAACAATTTTGGGGGTGGGGGGTCTTGGGTGTTGAGGTCAGAAATATAAATGGCACTCTGTCCTTTAAAATAGAAAAGGCAATAAAATTAAAATTTTCTGAATAAAGGCTTTAAACGTGTTTATATATTTTTTTAAATGCAACCAAAATGTGATAATTTTTGGTTTTAAAAGAGATTTTTTTGTAATTCACACAGTACAAGACAAACACTGTGTCTGCATTGCTAGCAATTTGCCAGTTTCGGTCATCTTTCCTTTCATTTTAGTGCTGTATCAAAGAAAAGATTAACATAATTTGAATGTATTTTCATCACTGATGGGTCTGTAAAATGACACGGCATCAGCTGGTTAGCAAAAAGAAAATATAAAAAAATATTTACTGTCCTCATGTTGGACAGATCAAACCCACCGGCTATGGATCCTCAGCTGGATCAAGTCGCTCTTCAAAATACAAAAGTTCATCGGAGTCCTGCTCTTCTTTTTTGGAAAACTCTTCGGGAGTTCTCACTTGTGTATCGTGCTGTCTTTCAAACGTGCAGAAAAGTGTATGAACTTTGTTTTTAAGGCACAGTTGGGGGCATTTACCATTTGATTTGATCATCTCAGCACATTAGCGTATGAATGGCGCGCTCTGCTGGTGGGTGGGATTACACGGAGCCAGGTGCAACTGTACATCGCTTTGTTTCATACAGATTACATTGCAGGAGAATATGTCTTAAATGTTTATTGTTTTATTTAAAAGTAGACATTTTAAGCTTTCTTTAGACATACGTTTCATGTTTATGTGATAAGTATTCGCAGAGTTTCAGTTCATTTTTGTGACGTGTTTCAGATATATGCTTGTGAGCATAGAGACTGCTTACAGCTCACCCTTTGTATTTTCTTTATTTTACAAAAGCACAAGATTTTGTTGTTATTGTGAGTGTACACAAATAAAAGTAGACCCTTTATAGTCTCTAAAGATGTCTTACACTTATCTGTATGCCCCAAAATGGAGAATTTTATGTTGTTTCCACTGTAATGACGGAAAAAAATCCAGCAGGATGCTCTGTCGCCTCTATGAGTTGCACGAATGTCTCGATCTAAGGGGGAGAGATTGAAAATGCATCCGGCTGATGTACACTATGTCGCGGGGACGCTCATCTCGCCTTCTCACAGAAGTATATCCAAGAGAAAAAAAATACACAAAATTCTTAAAACAAGATACATTCTCTTAAAGCAAGTCTAAATATATTATATGTTGCTTATATAAATGCATCTTGTTTTAAGTATTTTTAGACCATTTTAAATGTTTTATCACTTTTTCTCCCAATTTGGAATGCAAAATTCCCACTACTTTGTAGGTCCTAGTGGTGGCACAGTTACTCACCTCAATCCGGGTGGTGGAGGACAAGTCTAAATTGCCTCCGCTTCTGAGACGGTCAATCCATGCATCATTCAATCCAGCTCATTGTGCATGACACCACGGAGACTCCGCATGTGGAGACACATGCTACTCTCCACGATCCACGCACAACTTACCATGCACCCCATTGAGAGCGAGAACCACTAATCAGGACCATGAGGAGGTTACTCCATGTGACTCTACCCTCATTAGCAACCAGGAAAATTTGGTTGCTTAGGAGAACTGTCTGGAGTCACAGCATGCCTTGGATACGAACTTGTGACTCCAGGGGTGGTAGTCAGGGTCAATACTCGCTGAGCTACCCAACCCCCCACCCCCCAAAATTTTCCCTTTAATTCAGTGAATGTCATTTAGTTTAAAAGATGATTTGTCCTCTTTTTTTGTTAGTAAGCATGTTTAATACAACCTTTTAAATCAGGGCACAAGCTGAATAATCGGTTAAGAGCTAATAATTAATCGTTGCAATAATCATCAAAATAATTGTTAGTTGCAGCCATATTTAGAACAAGATGAAGGAATCATTTTTGATTAAACTCACCAGAGGTTTGAATCAATTCATTGAAATTAACAGTTCAAACTGATTCATAAACTGAACTAACCAACTCTAGCAAAAAATGTGCTACAAAAGTTTAATTCAAATCATTCCAGTACATTTCACCATCATAATCGCTGAAAATGCCAGTTAGTGAACTTGGACTGAAACTTCATCTGAGGAATCATATATATATATATATATATATATATATATATATATATTAGTGCTGTGAAAAAGTTTTTGCCCCATCCTGATTTCTTTCTTCGTTTTTGTGTATCTCTCATACTAAATTGTTTCAGAAATGTAACAAAATCTAACATAAAGCAAAGGAAATCTCTGTCAACACAAATCACTGTTCTTAAATGATAATGTGACTTATTGAAGCAAAAAAAGTTATCCAATACTAAAACTGGGCATGTATGAAAAAGTATTTGCTCCCTTAGTTACTGAATCCCCAAATCTATGAAACTGTGGTCATAATGGGGTTCAGCTTGACTAGACACATCCAGGCCTGATTACTGCCAGCCCTGTTCAATCAAATATACACCTAAATAACACTTTTTCATGAAATTGGCTAAAAGGTCTCACCCATTAGTAAACACTATGCCAAGGTCAAAATAAATTCCAGAAATGATGAGGAAAAAGGTGATTGAACGCCCATTTCATCAGGCGTAAATCAAAAAGAATTCCACAAAAAAAACATCATACCTAAGGGTCAAGCATAGTGGTGATAGTGTGATGGAGAGAGGATGCTTTGCTGCTTCAGGGCCAGGGTGACTTGCAATAATTGAGGGAAAAATGAATTCTGCTCTCTACCAGAAAATCCTAAAGGAGAACATCCGGTCATCAGTCCGTGAGTTGAAGCTCAAGCGCAACTGGATTATGCAGCAAGACAATAATACAAAGTCCACCTCTGAATTGCTCAAAAGAAGCAAAATGTAAGTTTTGGAGTTGCCTACTCAAAGTCCTGACTTGACCCTGATTGAGGTGCTGTGTGGCAGGACCTTAAACGTGCAGTTCATGCTAAAAAGTGTGGGCCAAAATTCCACCACAGCGTTGTGAAAGACTGATCTCCAGTTATCGGAAGCGTTTGGTTGCAGCTGTTGCTTCTAAAGGTGGCACAACCAGCTATTAAGTTTAAGGGGGCAGTTCGTTTTTCAAATGTGTGATTATAGGTGTTGGATAAATTTTTTGCTTCAATAGAATATATATTTAAAAAATGCATTTTGTGTTTACTTTTGCCTTTGTTTTATGTTATGTCTCGCTTGAAGATCTAAAAAAATGTAGTACAAAATTTTTTACAAAAATAGAAAACATCAGGAAGGGGGCAAATGTGTGCGTGTGTGTCCGCATGAGAGAGAGAGAGAGAGAGAGAGAGAGAGAGAGAGAGAGAGAGAGAGAGAGAGAGAGAGAGAATTCTAGTGCACCTGTGCGTTTAAAGTCGGCACAAAGTTTGAGGCGTTTGCGGATGCTGCTCTCAGAGTGAGAGGGAAAAGCCTTCTTTATGTCCTCCATACGTATACGCCGAGGACGATCTTTACTCTTCCAGAACAGACGATAGATAAACACCTACAGACAGAGAGAGAGAGAGAGAGAGAGAGAGAGAGAGAGAGAGAGAGAGAGAGAGATCTTAAATTCACAAAAAGA
The DNA here is from genome assembly GCA_032164185.1 of Moxostoma hubbsi. Lineage (NCBI taxonomy): Eukaryota > Metazoa > Chordata > Actinopteri > Cypriniformes > Catostomidae > Moxostoma > Moxostoma hubbsi. The sequence goes on from JAVLUX010000008.1 coordinate 27,128,000, forward strand.
GGGTGGGAAATAGACAATTTCAAACTTCTATGGGTGTTCCACAGGAACCGATCATTGTACTCCCGTCTTGTATTATCAGCACTGGTTAGCTGTCTTAGTCGGTCTCCAATAAACAAAAACTTTAATGTCCAAGCCCTTGCCCATCTGTCTGAGCTACTCACAAATACACTGATGCTTAATACTTTTCATTATTAACAGGCAAACATTATAACATGGGGAGAGAGAACTGGGTTCTGGTGTTACCTGTAGGAAGTCTCGAATGTGTGTGTTGGCTCGCTTTGAGTTGGGTCCTGGCACTTCATAGAGAGGACACTCCTGTCCCACCACAAATATGTCTACCAATTCTCTGATGAAGTAACCCTGCCGTGTCCGGATAATTAGGAAATCGGTCTCAGGCATCTTATGCAGGTAGATCGGAGTTCTGAACAAGTTATTTTCAAAGGCCTATGACAAACATATACACATACACATATTTTAGACACACAAAACACAATACATTTTAATTAAATTAATCAATAGCTAATTAATTTATAAAAGATGAAAACATGAGCTTAACACGGTATGAAAAGAGAGAAAAGTGTATGTTGTAGTAGTAACTGTCCAAATTGCAGTGTCATATTGTACGAGTATGTGTGTGTTACCTGCAGTAGTTGTCCAGGGTGCAAAGATCCCAGGAATGGTGATGTATGACAGTAAACAGTCTCTCCATATTTACAGTCAGGTGCTCCTGGGTCTTTACCTGGTTTCTGCAAACACAAGCATTGACAATGCCACCATAATCAGCATCACATTAAAAAACATCACATTTACATAATTCCCAACACAATAGTAAGCAATCCTTCGCAAAAGTTACAACCTCTGTTAATGCACATGTATCGCTCTGTAGATGGATATAAGATCCACCTGTGTTTCACCTGGGTCAACTTTCTACAGAGAGAAGCTTTCCTATTAGTATGTTAAATCAGCTGATGACATCACAGTTCTGCACGCACTGGTGTGTAGTTTAAAATGATAAGCGGAGAAAACAAGCTTTAGATACTGAAGCTCCCTGTGTCATTCAAATCTCCCATCTGGGAACATTTTATTTTTGCTGTCAATTACAACAGCAATGGTCAAAAAAACTTTACAAAACAAGCACTGTATGCAGACATTACTCGACACAAGTGCAGTATACTGGTAATATAATCGATATATGATTAGCTATTAACGGCAACATTACCCAGAAATAGATAGTGCGTGGCACTCACAGAGCTGCAGATGAGCCTGAAACTGCACACACTTCCTTCCATTTTAAACAGGCACTCAGTGCTAGTTTGGTCAGATACAAAACAATAACTAAAGAGCTTGGGAATTTTATTGCCCAAGTTATGCTGCTGTGCTCCAGTGATGAAGATGTGGGATTTCCATGTATGATTATCATCCCTTCTCATTTCCATTTTCATGTTGCGAATGTTGAATATACAGTATGTTGAATTTGAAAGGCACTTTGTTGATGCATGAAGCGTAATAATGCAGGTATCAAGTTAAAGGGTTAGTTCACCCAAAAATGTTAATACTCTCATCGTGTATTCACCCTCATGCCATCCCAGATGTGTATGACTTCAGAATACAAATTAAGATTTTTAGAAGAATATCTCATCTCTGTAGGTCCATACAATGTAAGTGAATGGGTGCCAAAATTTTGAAGCTCCAAAATCCACACAAGGGCAACATAGAAGTACTCCAGATGATTCTGGTGGATAAATCCATATCCTCTGACGCGATATGATAGGTGTGGATGAGAAACAGATCAATATTTAAGTCCTTATTTTACAATAAATTCTCCACTTTCACATTTTTCTTATCCTCCTGTTTTTGGTGATTCACATTCTTCATGCATATCGCCCCCTACTAGGCAGGTAGGAGAATGTATGGTAAAAACTGACTTAAATATTGATCTGTTTCTCATCCACACCTATCACATCGTGTCTGAACACATGGATTTTTAACCACTGGAGTCGTATGGATTACATTTATGCTGCTTTAAAAGGGATTTTGGAGCTTCAAAGTTTTGGCACCCATTAACTTACATTGTTACATTGACCTACAGAGATTAAATATTCTTCTTCTAAAAAAAATCTTAATTTGTGTTCTGCAGAAGAATGATATACATATATTAGTTAAGGACCCTAACAAAAATGGACCATAATTTTACTATAGTAATATTTCAGTAACTATGACTGTAATAACCATGACTGCTGTCATCATTTTATTAGCAGAAATCATGGTTTTGATAAAGTTAACCATGGTTTTATGCAGTAATACAGTAGTATCCATAGTAATTATTCAGGGATGCAAATTCATGAGAGATGACAAAAGTCATAGCAGGTATTCCAGATTTTGAGTTGATTTGTTTGTTGTGTTTAAAGCTACACTATGCAACATTATTTTTGTTAAAAATTAACAATGGTATTAATGAGGGAGTCAATTAACAATTGCCAAATCATGCAATTACACACTTTTTAATAACACTTTGATAAACCTATAATAATGATTTATATTTTAGAGCTGTTGGGTCAGATTTCATGGGAAATTGCATACATACGTCATTTGCCTGTGCGTGTTCACGTCATGTCTGTACACAGAGAAAATAAGCTTCGGCTACTGTAGCACGTGTGTGGTGTGGGAGTAGCGTGAAGCTGAAAGTTTGAAGCTGAACATAGCAAATACCGAACCATACTGAAACCGTGACTCTAAAACGTGATATAAAACCAAAACGAGAGAAATTTTAACCATTACACCCCTAGAATTTATAGTGACTCACTCTTTTGTAGTAGTTCTTGATCTTCGTTGCCATGCCAACTTGCATGAGAAGGGGAGGATACTCCTCACTATATTCTGCCAAAATCAGGTCTCCGTCTTTTCCTGTTAGATCCTGTGCTGTACGCATGAAGAACATGTCCCCTCCGCCCGAAGCCTGACGCTCCTGCTCTCGCATCTGAGAGAGATTGAAAATAAAGTACATATTAGGACAAGTGTGAACTTGCATTAAATATAATTAAGTTACATATAAATTTACTCTGTCTCTGTCTAATGGTTGACAGATATGGGCTTTTTAATGGCCGATACCAATATCCATAGAGCAGGGTGGCCGATACAATACTGATATAATCTCAATATTTTATATAGTAAATAACATACAACATACAAGAAACTGTTAATATATTAGGAATAAGGAAATAACAGCACACACAGTAGTCCAGAAACCATGGATGGCATGTCCAAGTTAGCAATCGCATTTTCTCAAAAAACAAATCAAAGCAATTGTACATACAGTGCATAGTGAATAAGACATTTACTCATGTTGCACGTGAAGTAGGGCTGCACGATTATGACAAAAATAATAAATGTAGATTATTGCCTTTGATATTGTAATCACGATTATTTATGAAGATTATTTGATGAAATTAATGTGAAGTAACTAAGCAGGCAACCGCACTTCCGGGTTCTTCAGAACAGCAGGTTATGGGCTGCGCTGCAGTTTCTTTTAAGCATTACATACTGTAATAATGTTGGTTAATGTTACTAAAGGTTATTATATGTATATTTATTGTTCTAAGAATATATTTCTAGGTTCTTTTTGAACTATTGACAAAACCCATTTTTAATTTCAGTCAATATGCCTGTGTGTCATGTATCATGTTGATGTATTCACATCCTTACACATTTAACACCCTTCCAAAGAAAGTGGAAAAAAGTGGCATAAAAATATAAAACTACCATCAGAAATGCAATACGTGCCTTTACTGCTTAAATTATTGGCCCACATACAGTAAACAATAATATTTGACGCATTCAATAGTCAAACTGAACAGATGACTTAGATTGAAGTTACTCAATTTAAAATCCCACATTGTGATATTGTTCATATAAGATCATATTTGGTCTCAAATCCGTCTCAGCAGTTGCACTTTGAAAGGTAAAATCAGCCAGTTTGTGCGATTCATTAAAATGTAAATCTACCAACAGCAGTTGTGTGTCAAATAGGTATTTATCGGAGCAGACGTGATAGCAAAGATGATGGTCTGTTAAATAAGACGTTCAAGGCTTTTTCTATGTCCAAAACATCCAAAACAAGCTGACTTTAAAACAAGCCGCTTTATAGCTTTTTAATACATAAATACAACTGATATTCTTTACAATAAATTATACAAAAGTTTTTAGCAATGCAACAATATTCAAACTCTCCCATTATAATTACTGAAGCTGCCACTCACTGTTTGAACCCTGCAGTTCAGCGCAAGCTCACTGACACAGAGTTCTGCACTCACATATGCTCACATAATAAATATAACCGTTTAAACAACACAATAAATCAGTCATTTCAACCCTGTCTGTACATTGATTATAACTTTCGGGATCGTTTTATTTTTTACCTATGATATATAAAATGGCGCGACAAGCAACGAATTGAAAATAATTCAAAATTGCTCACCTTTGTTCTACAGCTTCTTTGAGTGTTAGATGATGTTTCTTTAGCACTAATTTTCATGTGCCATCACAAACAGAGATTAAACATACTGTAAGCAAGCATCTGGATGTCAGACAATTTAAAACTTGCACATAAGGATTGATTGTCATTGACTGACTGGACTGTAGACTCACTGCATCTCTTGATTGGACACATTGGTCGTTTCATTGCTCAACGCACACGTCTGGGATTGGTTAGAAACGCTGCAAAAACACGGTCTAAATAGAAACCATTAACGCAACAGTAGACTTAAATTGAATAACAGTCAGTTTTCATGATTGCATAATCGTGACAGCCGTAATCGCAATCGCGATTAGTTTTTCAATTAATTGTGCAGCCCTAACATGAAGCGCTTTTACTTTTAGTTGCACTCAAACACTCCTGCAGATCCAGCACGAGCAGCAGCAATCTCCTGACGTTTTAAACAGCCTGGGACACCTGCTTGGATTGCCACGGACTGAACATAATGATTTGTGAATCAGTGGAACTTTTGATCCTAAACCTGAAGTTTTGATTCTGGCTGATAGAATACATGCTTCAGAGGAAGATATTAGATGAGCACTTGACGGGAAGAACACACCAGTTTATTAATGTAGTAACACGATGGCACGTAACAACAAAACTAACCATGACTGGTTGTTTACATTTCTCATGCAAGCAGGCGATTTTCGGCACCCTCAAGAAACAAATTGACCAAACGAGAAAATGTATTTGCAGACAATTAAAAAAGTCAGAATATAGAATATTTATCGGCCTCAGCAATATATCAGTCGACAACTGCCTCTGACATACAAAAGAACACACAGATTAATGCTCAGACAATGTTAATGCACCTTGGCCTTCTTCTTAATGTGTTTGAGGAGGGGCTGGACTGGGTGCTGCCCGGGCTGGGACAGCGCTCCAAACGAGTACTTCTTCAGGGACGGCCGATGGAACTGGCGCAGTTTCATGGGTCCCATGTGAGTGGGGAAAAATGGCTGCCTCAACTCCACAGCAGGAATAGAGTGCTGAGACAAGAGGAAGAAATAAAGGGAGAGAAACAGTAATGAATTTGGAAATAAATAATTTCAGAGTCAAACTGAATGATAAAATTCAACTGATTAATAGACCAGATAACTCAGAAACAGAACACAGATCATCTTTCAAAGACATTGAACATTCCAGGTAAAAATAAGGAAAATTAGTATCAGTCTAGTAATAAACTGTAAGCCATCAGTAAAGCTCTTCATTTTCTCATTCATTCTATAACATCAAAGATGTTTGTGTAGTCGGTGTTCCATTGCCATACCTGGATGATGTTTCCTCCAAAGCTTCCCCTGAGCCCCTGCTGTTTGGGGTAGTAGAACTCATCATTGGATAGATTCCATGGATCTTTAATCTCTGGCTGGGACATATTCTATGGTAGAGAGAGAGAGAAACAGTTCAAACACATCACACACGTTTCCTTGCATCCTCTTTCCACATCCACAATTCTCCTTTCCTCAAGCCACATCATTTCTCTCTCTGTTCCTCACCTGTTGAGGCTCATCTTTGATGACGCCAGTCTTTCCAAGCAGAATACGACTTTTTTTCAGTGCAGTCTCTTTCTTGTTTTCTTTGGAGGGGGAATGAGAGGCTCTCTCCTCTTTTTCATCTGGGATCTCTGTAGACGTAGATCAAGGTCAAAAGTTAAAATCCATATACACTCACATTTATTGCCGTGAATGGAGAATGAGAGTCTTTTCCAGTCAGATCATGAACACACAGTTATAATATTTAAGAGTTCCCCAATATTAGAAATTCTATTGTATCTTCTTCAGGGACATTGAGGGTCTGGATGTTCAACAACTGAATATGAAAGGTTACAAATTAAAAACTATACCGAGTATGATGTTTTCATCATTGGGGTCAAGGGTGAGAATGGGAGGAGAAGGGAGGCAGTCCATGCACTGATCATCCCAGATTATGTGGTCTTCCCAACGACCATAAACAAGCTCCTCATTATCAATCGGGAATATGGAGAACCACTGGGTGTCATCCTCATGAGCAACTGAAGGAACACAGACAAATAAATATGGACAGACAAAATAAACCCAACACTGCAGTCAAAGCCTACACAGGAACAGCTGCTTGGCTTGAATAGTTCAATTTATTGATCATTTTACAGTAACAAACTTTAAAGTTACAGTACAGTGATATAACTGTCTTAAAACATGCACACAGTCTCGGCATCAATTCTGTCCCCTAAAGCAGTGACTCCAAACCAGAGGTACATGTACCCTAAGGGGGTACGTAGGCAGGTTCCTGGGGGTATGCAAAACATGAATGTTGAACCAAACAAAATCACATGTATGGCTTAAAGTAAAAAATAATAAAATTAGGGATGGGTAAAAGTACAGATTTTCAATTTAATCACAATCTTCATTAGAACAATCCAAATATCTATCTTTTACTAAATGCACAGTTAAGCACAGAGATCTTTCGACTGCGTGTTGATAGTAAAGGTTTGGTTTGACTCCTGTGTAAGAAAAGAGTGGATATGCTTCAAATAATACACACAGCATAAAAGCTTTAACCCTGCCTTCAGAAAAGTGGACAATGGTCAGTACCTTGATGATCAAGGCTGTGTTTGTCTCTCTTGGATCCTGTTATGGATGGAGTTTTGGCCAGAGGGGGAGGGGTCAGTTGAGAATTACTGCGACTTAGACCTAGAAACCACACAAACATTCCACAGACACAGACCAGAAAACCATCAGGACAACCTAAATAAGGAAATCTGAAGGTACTAACAATACAATACTAAGTCCTAAGTATTTATGCATCCACAACACATATGTGTGTCATTTGTAATTAGTGCATTTGAAGTAGACCTCGACAGTTAGTCGATTTTACTGATAAATATGGTGGTGGAAATGTCCCACAACAGATTAATCGGCTGATAGTTTTTCAAATTAATTTCTAGAAAGATGTACAAGATTTATATAAATATGATCACATTACTCCTATGTTAATGTCACTACACTGGCCGCCAGTCCAATTTAGAATTGATTATAAAATTATTTTTGTCTATAAATCATTAAAAAACAAAGCGCCAATATACACTCACCTAAAGGATTATTAGGAACACCATACTAATACTGTGTTTGACCCCCTTTCGCCTTCAGAACTGCCTTAATTCTACGTGGCATTGATTCAACAAGGTGCTGAAAGCATTCTTTAGAAATGTTGGCCCATATTGATAGGATAGCATCTTGCAGTTGATGGAGATTTGTGGGATGCACATCCAGGGCACGAAGCTCCCGTTCCACCACATCCCAAAGATGCTCTATTGGGTTGAGATCTGGTGACTGTGGGGGCCATTTTAGTACAGTGAACTCATTGTCATGTTCAAGAAACTAATTTGAAATGATTCGACCTTTGTGACATGGTGCATTATCCTGCTGGAAGTAGCCATCAGAGGATGGGTGCATGGTGGCCATAAAGGGATGGACATGGTCAGAAACAATGCTCAGGTAGGCCGTGGCATTTAAACGATGCCCAATTGGCACTAAGGGGCCTAAAGTGTGCCAAGAAAACATCCCCCACACCATTACACCACCACCACCAGCCTGCACAGTGGTAACAAGGCATGATGGATCCATGTTCTCATTCTGTTTACGCCAAATTCTGACTCTACCATCTGAATGTCTCAACAGAAATCGATACTCATCAGACCAGGCAACATTTTTCCAGTCTTCAACTGTCCAATTTTGGTGAGCTCTTGCTAATTGTAGCCTCTTTTTCCTATTTGTAGTGGAGATGAGTGGTACCCGGTGGGATCTTCTGCTGTTGTAGCCCATCCGCCTCAAGGTTGTGCGTGTTGTGGCTTCACAAATGCTTTGCTGCATACCTCGGTTGTAACGAGTGGTTATTTCAGTCAAAGTTGCTCTTCTATCAGCTTGAATCAGTCGGCCCATTCTCCTCTGACCTCTAGCATCAACAAGGCATTTTCGCCCACAGGACTGCCGCATACTGGATGTTTTTCCCTTTTCACACCATTCTTTGTAAACCCTAGAAATGGTTGTGCATGAAAATCCCAGTAACTGAGCAGATTGTGAAATACTCAGACCGGCCCGTCTGGCACCAACAACCATGCCACGCTCAAAATTGCTTAAATCACCTTTCTTTCCCATTCTGACATTCAGTTTGGAGTTCAGGAGATTGTCTTGACCAGGACCACACCCCTAAATGCATTGAAGCAACTGCCATGTGATTGGTTGATTCAGATCTAGACTGAAGCAGAGGCGATCAAGCATTTGCCATTGCTGGGTCAAAGCTCTTGAACAGCCTGCCTGTATACATCAGAACTGCTCCATCTCTTTCTGTTTTTAAAACTTATTTTAAATAAATAATATTAAACGTATTTCTTCTCACTGGCTTTTAATTCACAGTGAATCCATGTTGGATGTGCTGACCTTTGAGTTATTCTTGTTTTTCCTGTGTTTACTTTTATATGTCTGTTTTTTTTTTACCCTGTATATGTATTGTACAGAACTATGCTCAACCTTTGTTTTGTTTTTTTAATGTGCATTATAAATAAACTTTGACTTTCCTTACTATGACTATGTTAATTTGAAGTATAGGGAAATGTTTGCCCATGCAAAACTGTGTCAATTATCGTGGTGCAACAACTAATCGATAAAACGATAATCATTAATAATGAAAATCAACAACAAATTTCATTATCGATAAGTTGGATATGCACGACGTGCATGGAGGAGCTTTGTCAGTGAAGTCACTTTACAGCAGTGAAAAATGCGTTTGCATGATAACGAATGACGTAGACCATTTTAAGCGGAAAAAACACAACCCAAGTTGTCCAAAGCATGAGAGCAATTTATAAAAGCCTCAAACAAGTTCATAAAACATAGTTTAATGTGGACCGGTTGCTGCATCAGGTGCGTTGACAGAGTGCTTGAGCTGTTTGATGTGCTATAGAGTTGTTTCTCTCCAGTGCATAACTTACATTTTCTCTCCATTGCGTTTTTAGTCCAACACCATCTCTATGGATTTTTTGCACTTAAATGAACAGTACATTTTGTTAAGTTTTATAATCAAAGGAAAGTGTTCTTTCACCCTTTATCATTTCAGTTTAAAAACAACACACATTTTAATAAAACACAGGAAATACTGTTTTTTTTTACCCAACTAATCAAAGAAATAATAGATTATCAAAATAATCATTAGTTGCAGCCCTAGTCGATTAGGTGTATAAATATGCATTTTCTAACCACGTGATGCACTGTGTATGTTTGAGCATTAGCATGTGTGACCTTGCATGTTTTCTGTTGCATTATGCCCTCTCACCCTGCTGAGCATTGTAAGCATTGGCATTACGGGTCATACTAGTAGGCAGCCAACCGGCCAGACTGGCACGCTGGGTCTTCGTGCCCTTGTGTTTCACCTCCTCTCCATTCCAGATGATGTCATCCTCCCACTGCAGCTGGGTCACCATTAAAAACAACTCATCCTGCATTGGAGGGACCTCCCCCTGCTAACACACATACACAAATTCATGTTAATTGAATGTTTTGTGACAATTACAATTTACATGAACTTTCACTTCATTAAAATCAAAATCAACCCTGAATATATCAAAGGAAAAGTTTTCAATGAAGTATAAAGTACAATATAAAAACACAGAGGCCACCAGACCTCAGAATGATCATCTTGGTGTGATGCCTGCTCGATGACTGGTGCAGATGCTGGTGCATTTGCAGTAGTTTTTGATGCTGTGTCAGTACTGTCCTGCTGTTGGTCATCTCTGAGTTTGAATCCATAATGGAAGCCACTCCCATCATCTGGTACCCCAAGCATGTCGTACCAAAGCTGTGCTGGACCGTAACGCCACTCTGCCACCTTTGGCCTCACCTCGGACACTTTGTCACCCTCACCAGATACCTGCATGAACTTAGACTCCACTGGAGCCATCATGGTGATCTAGAGAGAAACAAATACACACAATAGTGTTTTTTCACTTTCCATCACTTAATTTTTTGCTATGGCAGAATAGTCATGAAGTTTCATCTGGTCTGGATTACCTCATCGTCAGACAAACATTGCTCTGGTGGTGGAGGAGGGGCATACTCATAGTCCCAGCTGGATTTTTTCTTAGCAACTCCCTCAGGTGGATGAATCAATTCATTGTCACCTGCGGCCTTGTCTACCTGTGGCTCTCTCTGCTTTCGTTTCCGTTTCCTACGAGCGCTTCGCCACACAGACGGCATGTTCTTACCAGGACCAAACAACCGCAAGAACCGCAACACCTAGTAGATCACATACATTTAATATCTTCATGAGACACTGGAGATAAAATTGGAATGCCGATTTAAAATAATATTTCAGCTATGTAGGCCCAAACAACACAAGTGAATGGTGACCAGATCTTTGAAAAAGAAGTGATATTATAGGTATGGGTGAGAAAGTGATCAATATGAAAGTAATTTTTACTGAAAATCCGGGAGACCTCTCAGCAGGGGGAAGAGAAATCGGCCCTGGATTTTACATAGCAACTGCCCCAACTGTCCCTTGATGGGTGTGAAATACGGGAGACTCTGTGAAAAATGGGAGTGTTGCCACGTATGCATTCTGCTGTGGAAATTACTTTCACAATCAGCCCCCTTCTGGTCAGGGTGGGTCAAATGTGGAGATTGATCCAAAAAAGGATTTAAATATTGATCTGTTTCTCACCCTCACCTATCATGTCAGTTAGAAGACATGGATTTAACCACTGGAGTGATATGGACTACTTTTATGCTGACTTTATGTGCTCTTTGGAACTTCTGAGTTCTGGTCACCATTCACTTGCATTGTGAGGACTTACAGAGCTGAGGTATTCTTCTAAAAATTTTATTTGTGTTCTGCAGAAGATAGGAAGTCACATACACATCTGGGGTGGCATTAAGATGAGTAAATCATGAGAGAATTTTCATTTTTAACTAAACTATCCCTTTAATACTGAGAGATGTAAGCAGAAGCATGTCACCTTTCCAGGTCTGAACTCAGGAAAAAGTTCTGTGACTCCAGGCAGGGCTTTAGCCGCATCTTTCTGCATAATGCCCGCAAGAGGGAGGGTGAGACACGTCTGTCTCTGTCCTACTGTCCCTGAACCCTCGGGCGGTCGATCACTCTCACTCTCACTGTCTGATGAACTACTGAAGTCAACCTTATCTCCCACAGATGACGGAGCTATAATAGAAGGCAGGATGATGCCATCCTCCACATCACCCACTAGAGAGAAAATGCAGAAAAATTGAAGAAATGAGAATAGGGAACAAGCAAAAATAGACAGGTGAGGAAAAAGGTTATAATATAAAATCAGCTCAAAGCATCCCACATACAAAATCCCTCTATATGATGATAAAAAATGTTGATTATTCTCAGACTAATTCATCCTCAAAAGAATAACATCAACTGAACGGTCTCTTTTACCACAGCTGTTCTGAGTGGGTGTATCCTCTTTCTTGGCAGGGATTGGCTGGCTAGGAGGAGGGGGCGGAGGCATGAGTTTGGCATCAACGTCCTCACAATCAGCATCATAGTCATCCTCTTCATCTGCACACCAATACACACACATCAGTAAGCAAGGTGTGTGTGTGTGTGTGTGTGTGTGTGTGTAAGTCAGAATTTTCCAACTACTTGCAGTTCTGTATCATTTGCTGTTCTTACCTGCTCTCCATGCTGGCTGCAGGCTGCCCATGGCCTGTCTGTATTTACGGGTTTCATCCTCAGCAACTTCACTGATATCAGAGTAATCAACAGCATCTTCAGTGCTCCTTACCCATCCTACATCCACACACATAAATACTAAACATGTTATAACTTCCAAAATCTGAGCCTTTGTTTATTCTTTAGGATGAACATTCAAGGCTTGATCAAGGGGTGGAGAATGCCGTTCTTTAAAATCCCTTGTTACTGAACATGTCAGAAACACAGACAGACCTTCTGCATCAATGTTGCTCTGGTCTGGCTCCTGGTCAGCTGTGTCCTCCTCACTGGCTGTGATCTCTGTAATGAGTGAACCCAAACCCAGAGAGCCCAGACCATCCAGGTGCTTCTTTGACTCCTGGTGCACGCACACAGACAGAAAGAGAGAGAGAGAGAGAGAGAATTGACAACAGGGATGGGCAACTAGTCGTCTAACAACCAAATAGTTAATTACTTTACCCCTTATGCACTGTTCATCATTAAATCACGTTCCAGTTGTTCCTGGTCAAAAGTGACCGGAAACAATAAACGTGTAATTTTTTTAATTGTTATAAAAGAAATGTAACAACTCTAAATTAAATCACGTAAAAGCACAAAAGTTGTGCATTTTGTGTGGGTTTTTGGGTATTTAGACCTAATTATTATTTTTTAAACATTAATAGTTTTGCAGCAGTACTTTTAAGGAAATTAATCATGATACTTAAGGATTTTAATATGCTGACACAGGGTTCCCACTCCAGGACATTTCCAGGACATATTACGTGCCCAACAGGTGTAGTATTTAGGCAAAAACACACAAGAGGTCATGATGTATATTGTGGTTATTGGATGATTATATCTTTCTGAATTCCATATTTGACAGTTTAATTTAAGTTTCATTAACAAAATGGTATTTAATCAAATGAGTTCATTAAAACTGTAATCAACTAAAAATACATTTTTTTAAAAGTAATTTTTAAACAAAATTTTGCATTATTTTTATAAAATGAAAGTCTTTTATACAAAATCCTACAGCGCAATCTGAAACAACACTAGATCAATTGTAGTCGAATCCAGTCCTGCAAAACAGAACATCACAGATGTGCGGTATGGCTTTAAAACACTGTTATAACTATTATTATTTAATTACAGTAGTAAAATATTGTTGTCTTTTCCCCATTTCAAGCATCCATTTAAGTCAAGCTTTTATCTTGGCATTTCTGTATGTTTCTGAAGGTAGTTTCTCACATCCTGATAAGCAGTTTACTACATAGCCTAGTACAGGGCTAGTCAACTGGCGGCCCATGGGCCAAATATGGCCCACAAATCATCTTTGTCTGACCCTCCGACTGGTTTTTGATCAAATAGTCTGGCCATCTGAAATACCAGAGCATTCGCGAGACTCAGCAATCAATGGTGAGTTTAGCCAGAGATGGGCCACTTCTACTTAAATGAGTGACAAATTGGAACACCCAACCAAGAAGCTCTAGCACTCTACGGTCAACGGATGTTGAAAGGAAGTCCCACCTTACAGGTAAAAGAGCTAATAACCTTTTAGATACAAACATTAACTGTCAATCATCTCGAGAACGTTCATGCACATTGGCTATACAAGCCGGAAAAGTGCATTTTAAGGGTAATCTGAGGTAAAGAAGATCAATTTATGATACCAGCCTTGTCAGATTCTACTGCTGATTTGAAAAAAGTTATTTGATCATAATCTTGACTAACTGTTTTAAAGATTTCGGTGTTACCACATTCAAGTAGATAGGAGCTGCACTGGCAAGACTGGAAATAGCCTCCTGGGGGTGTTCCAAAGATGGCCGACAGCGGACTTACTTGCTAGAAAACACTGGTTTAACAACGCTCATTGGCACATGCAGCAGCATTCAGCCATCATCAGTTGTCCAGACCTGAGCACATGTTTCTGCCGATAGTTTAGTTTGCTAAAACGTGGATAGCACCAAATAGGTGAGAATTTGATTGCGTCTTTTTCAATCAAATATATTTATATAAATTGCTTAGCGGTGTGGAGTGCGGTCAAATCTACAGATGTAAAAAAAATTACCACGGCAGATGTTAAAGAAATGTTGTCAGCACAGAGGCACATCAAAGAGAAATCGATTATGAAAACTGAACATTCAACAAAAATGTGCTGAAAAGTTTGCTTTTATTCACTATTCTTGAAGTGTCAAACAGGTGTATCTCATCAGATGAGGGTCAGTAGTGCTAGTAAAAACAGTGATACGTGAAACTGAATCTGCAAATATCCTGATTATATTTTGTTCTATACAGCTGTAAGTCAGCCCTCTAAATCACAAACAGAATAAACAGTTTTTTCTTCTTTTGCCACAGATTATCTGCACAAAATTCTGGCTCCTGGACTGGCTATTGTGTGCTGGCTAATTGTATTTACTGAATAGGATGATACTTTATAGAGAAAATGGATGAATAGACAAATAGAAGGACCTGGAGAAACCTTGTTTCCCTGGTTACTGTTCTAACTGTATATGGTTGAACCAACAATACCACTTGACTTGAATAGAAAATTGAATTTAAATGCATCAAGTAAACATGACATTTCTATATGACCATTGTTTTCATTTTGGGGTTGATATTGTGAAGGCTTTAGCCGACCTAAATGTATCTCCTTGGTTTTCATAATTTGTAAACAATAGCACTAAAATTATTATTATTATTATTATTATTATTATTATTATTATTTCAAAGTTGATAAAAATATTATTTGTTTGTTAAGATTAAAAGACATGGTTATTTCTCAGCCAGATTGTATGAAGGAATTTATGGCCAGACCTTAAATTATAATTCGATATAAATTATACCCAGTGACTATTTTAATATGAATAAATGCACAGTATTACAGGTGTTTTTGAAATAGCTACTTACTTGCAATGAAAGTGCTAGCCAAGATAAACACTGAAAAATATGTGGCCGCCGCAAAGTTTTCATCTGGATAATCTGGCCCCCCTGCAAGAAAGTAGCTGAAGAGCCCTGACCTAGTATGATAATTAAAACACAAAATAAGCTTTGATTTAGTTAAATAAATATAATTGCTGTGTGTGCTATGTGCTTCAGAGCGCTCTGCCCTCTGAAGACGCTCTGACACACACAGCATGCGTGATGATCATGATGAGGTGTTGTCAGTGTATGAGATTCACATATAATTTTGAAGGATGCAGCACATTTTTATTTCATTAAATCACAGAATTCTGCAGTTTAATAATCACACTAATATCACGATTTTAATTTGATTATGCATTCAAATATTCATTATATTCTCAAATATGTAAAATTCAGTGACATTCCATCTTTCATATGTAATTTTTATGACAGGATTCAGTCCTTGTTTTTCACATCGTGGAAATAATTGTGCCCTACATGTGGTAACCGCATGATAAGTGAATTAATAAGATCAGATCATTGAATTAATAAACATTTATTCACCGTGCACCTACCATGGGGTGTGAACTCCCTCTTATTTTTTTTTAAATCAGCAGTCCGACCATCATCATTTTCTCAGATATTTCATCAGCTCAGATATTTTTGTAGTAAACACAACAGCAATGTTGGAACGAAAATTTTGCATCTCAATATCTAAACAATTTCCTTGGAGCAAAGCAGAGATGACAACAGATAATTTATGTAATAGGGCTTCATTCTTTATGTTGTTTCACAATGCACAGCAGCGGGCAGTGACAAAACTATAAAGACAATTTTTTTTTTTACAACTATTCCGAGTCCCAATCGTTACTATGTTTCTGTACATGTAACAAAAACCTTGTTATCAACACAGTCAATACATTTTAATTATACTAAAATATATTCCAGGGCAAACAATTATTTTCCTGGACATCTAGGTATTTTTAAAATTTTCCATGACTGGAAAACTGCACTAAAAACCGGTTTTCCAGGATGCATGGGAACCCTGTGACAGCATGTTGTACTTTAGCATGCAGTTAGGCAGACAGCAAGATAAACTCTAAGATCTTGCATCTCAAAATTCAACTTCTTTAGAGCACCATCACTACAGCCATCCTAGCATCACTTGTGTAACAAATTCTAACTCTAAAAAATAAAAATAAATAATAAAAAAAAAAATCACTAACAGTACTGTCTGATTTTTTTTTTTTTAATACTTTTTTCCCCTGCAATGGTATTGTTATTATTATGTGTATTCTGTAGGCCTCCATATTTTCCCAAGGACTATGATAATTCTGTGCAATAAAAGGTTATGAATATCCTTTCTGTTTTTGAACACAAAAATGCATCCTATGTGAACACCCCTCTAGTTCACCAAAAAAATGAAAATGCCCTTAACATTTATACACATATATTATGTTGTTCCAAACCACATATGACTTTCTTCTGTGGAACAAAAATTGAGACATTAGGCAGCATATTAGTCTCAGTCAGTTTCATTGCAACTTTTCTCCTCACAATTAAGTTGAACGATGAGTGAGGCCATCATTCTGTGTTACATGAAACAAGAAAATAACGCAAGTTGGAAACAATGTAAATGTGGGTACATTATACACATTTCTGGGAGAACAATACCTTTAAGTAGCATGTCCGATTAGGGTCTGGTGGACCCCTCTCCATCACACTGTCTTACCGTATCCAGCACACTGTCATCCTCCAGCTGACCGTTCTCATTGATGTTGCCAAACAGAAACCCTGTCAAGTGGAAGGGGCGGTCGTGGTCCTCATCGCTGTCAGAGTCTGACATTCTAAACACACACAAAGAAAATATATAAGCATCCATTAACGCTCTAATCATGAATCAACCCAGATTGTGCATCACTGAGCCACTTGTCAGATCTGCTAGTAAGGAATTCGTTTAGCACACAAAGCAACTTGCTGTGCAAACTTTATTTAAAAAAATCGTCCTGGATCTCGAACCTCCAGCCTTTCAGGGTTCAGCCAAAGCCTTTCACCACCACACCACACCTCACTTCACCTCACCACACCCGTATATGCTTACCTACCAGCTGGATAATAAATCAGGATGAATGTAACATATAGGCGGTGTAAAATAATTCGAGGAAAATGAGTAACTGAAAAATGTCACAGACAGTACATCACTACACAGTAACCAATGGAGACAAGTTACATTTCTACAGACAGTAAAGGAGCTTTGCGAGTATTTACATTTTTACTTTTCTCACACACCTCCCTTCCCCCTGTCTCGGCACTTTTGCCTTTACTCTTATCCTCAATTGTACACAATGTTATGAATTCACCACAATAATCTTTGAACACACGTACCCGTTGCTCTGCTGCTGCTATCCGGGTGGAAAGCCTCTTGATCCTCGGGGTCGAGTAGAAGTCTTGCCGGGGGAGGCGCTCCCTGGCCCGGTTAGATTAGCTGTTAGCAACTAGCGCGAGCGGCCCATTAAAGCGAAGACGTTCAAATAACGTTCGGGTTAAAGAGTGTGATACGCATAAGTTACCTATTTTAGTTAGTTTGATAGCGGGATAAAAATAATTCAAACTGCAAATGAATTCCTGCTGGCGCGAACAGAAGCAGCGGGGTCATGTCTAGAAGGGATCCCTCCTTCGTCAATCTCGCGAGATTCTTACACAGCGTTCATTTGAAGTCGCACAGCAACGAGGAGCGCTCCTAAAGGATTATTTTAAATAGTCTGTTTTGATCAATAGTCATTCTTGATGACCAATTCAAGCTAAAATAAATATTCAACAAATTTGATAGCATTCGGCTCTACATCTGCTAATGTAGGTCATGAGATATTGTTGGTCAGTGCGAAGTACATCAATCAGTTCTTCTGTTAAGCATCTGATTGGGGGATTCGGGTTCTAATCCATCTAAATGGAACTTCATATTTTAATAAAACAAGGATTGTATCCGCACCTCAGTGGACATATTTCTTGGTGACATTTGCATTTTTCTTTGCGACTCAACTGGAAAAGAGCACAAGATGCAGAACTCGCAGCAACGAGGAGCACTCGTGCCCATTCTCATTTCCCCAAGTACATCACTGTGGCACATATGTTGCTATCTTCTTATAACTGTATAATTAACGCATATGATGTGTTAGGGCCTGTGTAGCTCAGCCAGTAAAGATGCTGACTACCACCTCTGGAGTTGCAGGTTTGAATCCAGGGCGTGCTGAATGACTCCAGCCAGGTCTCCTAAGGAACCAAAATGGCCCGGTTGCTAGGGAGGGTAGAGTCACATGGGGTAACCTCCTCGTGGTTGCTATAATGTGTGGTTCTCACTCGCGGTGGGGTACATGGTGAGTTGGTGTGGTTGCTGCCGAGAATAGCCTGAAGCCTCCACACGTTCTATGTCTCTATGGTAACACACTCAACAAGCCACATGATAAGATGTGTGGATTGATGGTCTCAGATGCGGAGGCAACTGAAATTCACCCGGATTGAGGCGAGTCACTACGCCACCACGAGGACTCAGAGCGAATTGGGAATTGTGCCATCCGAATAGGGGAGAGAAAATAGCATGCCATAATTTTACCCAGATCAAACCTTTCACTCAACTCTCTGACCTTCATCGTTATCAAATCACTGCGGGAAATAAACTTTATAATATTTTTTATTTATTATATAGTAGCCTATTAAAATAAAATATTAAGAGTGGAGACAGGTAAAAGGATGGGGAAAACTGTGTCAAAACGCAGATTTGAAACCTGGTCGTCCGCATGGAAAAAACACACATGCATATATACCGCTCTTGCAGACTGCGATATTGCGGCAACTCATAAAAAGGTAGTTTGTCTTTCATTTATTTGTTTCCATCAGACTATTTGAGCGCAAGAAGCTGCATGTATTTACAATTAGTGTAAACAGTTACTCCGTAATAATAGTAATAATGTTATGCTATTGATATTATTTAAGTTTTTAATGCTCTCTATCATTAATACGCCGAGGCGAGCGCCAAAAGCCCCAGGGCATAATAATTGAATGCACATGCGCGAGAACTTGACGAAGGAGGGATCCCTTCTAGACATAACAAAGCAGCGGTGTGTGTTTGTGTCCTGTCCGTGTCCGTGTCCGGATCTGCGCCGGTTGGTTTGTCTCCCCTCGGTTCTAATAATGAGACTGCAGAGCCGCAGTGCCTCATTAGTCAATCTCTCTCTTGATAGACCACACAGCACACACACTTTTCTCTGTTCAGAAGATGCTGATAATTACCTCCATCAATTGAATTAAAATCAAACGAAGCAAAGTGATTAAACACCAGGAGGTCCTGAAACACATTAAACTGTTTTCTTCACTTAACTTTTTAAATGAAAAGAATTATGTGATACTGTTCATTGATTATATTCCACGATAATATCCATTGTGCGGTTGGCTTGTGGTGCTGTGAAGAATGCCATGGAACTACTATGGTGTTTCTTTCCGTATTGTAATGAATGGTGATACAATAGTACTTATTTGTTAAGGACATACTGTCCTAAACAAATGTTAAGCATTCAGGCTTCAACATTAGATCATTACTCTAAGAACAATGCCTCAACACAATCACACATACCCACAGCTGACAGTTCTGTTTATCTGTGATGCTTTGTAAAGAATGTACGAGAGGCAGCTGTTCTTTCTTTTTCCCACTTGTTTTCGCTCATTACCTCCTCTCTCCTCTTACATTCTATATGCAGATAAACATTGACAAATCTGACATGAAAAAACAGGAGCCAGGCAGTCTGGTTCAATTTTTTAAACTGGTTTATTTTGTCATGCAAGTGGAGGTATATTCTTTAAAATAATTACAATTTTAAAAAGTAAAAACTGTCTAATACAAAAATCAAAACAAAAAAATGGTTGTTTCATTAGTGTCATGAAAACAAAAATGTTGATAAAGCAGCCTTTGGCTAAAACAATATACAAAAGGTAGACCTTTAATATATAAAATGTAAATGTGGACCCAAATGAAGCCTAAACCTGAACTTTGAGTGTTTGTGTATCCTAACTTCAGTCTGAATATTTTGTAATCGAGGTGAAGGACAGAGAGCTTATCTCCTTCCTCAACAGTTCGTTGCACGGCACTTCATTGCAGTGGATCAACATTTAAGTTGTCTAAAATACAAAATAATACAAATAGTAGTGGCACTTAAGATTCATTAATGGGGTTGTAAATTCTGAGGATTCAGGAAGGGCAAGCTAAATATGGAAAGTTCTTCATTACTTCCTCAAGAATTTTATACAACAGCACTTTCTCCCTTCATTAACAGCTCTAATAGGAGACAGGTGAACTACAACAGCTCTCTGTAATGAACATAGCCCACTGTAAACTTTCAGCAGCCCTTTCCAGCAATTCATGTCAGCTGGCACCTAAAGTAGCACCCTAGATGAAATGAGCAAGGAGGCATTTGTGAGATGTCAGAGAAGCCAAGCTCTGGCTGAGCCTCTAAAGGCACACTGGGATTACATAGCACTTCCTGACTTGAAAGGCAATCGACCCAAGAGAAGTCAGTGATCATTTACAGGTTACAATATAGGGAAAACAGGATAGCATAGCTCTTATGCCATTCAAACCTATTGGTCTAAGTGTATTGTGTTAAGATACCACACATACTGTATTAGTGGTGTTGCAAGGCCTCAAAATGTTGATGTTAGTTTGTAGAGGAAAAGTAAATGCTGTGAAGAGAGTACAGATGTAATAAGGGAAAAACGGCACCTTCATTGGTTTTAATAAGACACCCAGCCATATTAGACTGAACTGACACTTTGGTGCATGAAATATCCTCTGAGTGTTTCCTAAAAATCATCTTTTTTTGTCTTTATGTGCTGGGGTTTTAAGGCATTCTGGGAAGGCAGCGCTCGTCGATGCCTGTAGTCCTTCAGAAAAATCCATTTGCTGCCTCTGTCTGCCTGCCTTCAGATTACAACACTGCCATGCTGTAGTTATGTCTTAGGTGATGATATGCATGTAAAGTTTAAACACAAATACACAAGCACACACAGTCTCAAACTCACTCATTAACAGTCTGTGCACCTATTGCTATTTGTAGTGTAGAGATACAAACATAAATTGGTAGTGACACACACACACACACACATACACGCGGAGTCAAATCAACAAGACGATCACATCTAACTTCCATTCCACTCCTCATTGAAACTCACACACACACACACAAACCCTCCGGTAGTTATAACAGCACACATTTCTTGGTATGCTTCTTTGCGTTGGGGTAGAGAACAGCTCTAACAGCCTCATTGAAGACCTCTCTGACTCCCTCCTGCAGAAGTGCGGAGCACTCCAGATATCGGACCGCACCGATACTGCGAGCCAGCGTGCTGCCCTGTTGGGGGGTGGTTGGACTCATTCCCTGCTCCTTCAGCTTCTCCAAGGTCTCCTTGTCCACACGCAGGTCTCTCTTAGTGCCCACCAGCAGCACAGGTATGCCCGGGCAGTGGTGGCAAACTTCTGGGTGCCATTTATGCCTAACATTGGCATGAGAGGAAGGACTGGCAACGGAGAAACAGATGATGAACACGTGCGTTTGTGGGTAAGAGAGGGTTCGCAGGCGGTCATACTCTTCCTGACCGGCCGTATCCCACAGGTTAAGGCTGACGGCGCGACCATCCACACAGGTCTGAGTGCTGTAGTTGTCAAACACAGTCGGAATGTACTCATCTGGGAAGGCATTAGTGGTGTAGGAGATCAACAGGCAAGTCTTTCCCACTGCACCATCACCAACGACAACACACTTTATGGTCTGCATTTTGATGCCTGCCTGCACAGGCGTCCCTGAGAGAGAGAGAAAAAGAGAGGGAGAGATTTCATAACCCAGTGAATATTAACCAACCCGTTCTGCAGTATTTGCTGATAACACTCCATACAGAATACAACTGCGGATACTGCCGTTTGGCCCAATGTTAATGGCCTGCATACAATTCTATTTTCAAAGCCGTTCGTTGCAATCAACAAAACCCCAAAACAAAGTAATAAATCTGTTCAGCTAGTGAGTTAGCAGCTGATCCGACGAGTGAATGCCGGCCTTTATGAGACGATGTTAGTTTGCACCACATAAACATTATGCATGTTGGTAAAAGTGTATTTTTAAAAGTAAGACTTACTGTGTTTGGGTGGCCCGAGAAGCTGGTTTGCTTTGAGCTGCTCAAGTTTCCATCATCGCAGCGTTAAAGGCGCTCTGCTAACCAACTAGCGGATGAGACTCACATTAATCTGTTAATAAACATAAACAATCAACTCTAGAAGATATGTAACTATGCGTAATAGTCGTATAAAACCTGAGCGAGCGAGAGAAGTCTCAAAATACTATCAAATGAACATAATTGGCGGTAATTAAAATATATTCTTCACTGTGAATCGTACTCCTTTTCTCTCACTGTCTCATTCTTCAACTTACGGGTAACGCACAAGACACTGAGGAACACGCCCATGTCGCAAGGATCTGTGGGGAATGTAGTGAAAATTCAGAGCGTAAAAACTACAACAGTATGTGATCGGTATTATTTAAAAAAAAAAATAATTCTTACAGTAAAGTAAAAAATGTCTAAGTGGTGTAACTGTCTGGACACAGAAAAAAATTAGTCTCATGTAAAGCAGAAAATCTTTAAAAAGGTAGTTCGATGATCTTTTATTGTTATATCTTTAAAAAAAGAAATAAAGACTGAAACAATTTGTAGCTAGTTTAAAAAATATATCATATCTTTATGAAAATTCACAATTTGTTCATGTCAAATGGAGTAACGATCAAATCATATGTAATTTATAATATTTGTAAAAAATATTTTCCCTTCCTTTGAAAACTTAATTACTTTAATTATTAAGTTGTGTACTCGTGTGTATTCCATGTGCAAATAAAATTATTTTATTACCTTTTACTTGATGGTTACACCACTTAATTAAGCACATTTTTGTAGAACATGCTGAAAATTATTATGATTATGCTGTTAAAACAAATTCTGAAACCAACATTTACACAAATATTACATTTCTACGAAATTGACACATGTTTTAAAAATTTTTGTTATTATTATTATTATTATTATTATTTATTTAATTGTATCACCTTGGACAACCTTATTTGTCAATGACATACATTTATCTGGTGCTTTTACACGGAATACATGTAACGGGATTACGTATTTAAAATACAAAAATAAATAACTGTATTCCTCTACAGTTACAGTTTAAATCATTGGAATTTAGAATACAGTTACATTCAAAAAATATTTTGATTACTGAAGAGATTATTTTGCATTTTATTGTCATTTATTTAATTTAATATTTAGTCCTTTCACATGGAAAACATTTATACATATAAATGTTGTGATCCAAAGTGCAGTTGAGCATCAGTGAAACATTTTCTTAATATGTGTTACATTCATACGAGCAGACAGAGAAGTCTGAATTAAGTTTCGAGCAGAAGAAATAGAAATAAACCTTGTGTAAATTGCCAGCTTTATGCTTAGCTAAAATGCAATTTCTAACCATTTTACGTGCACTTTACCAGGTTAGATCATTTTTTTATCAAGAAAAGTCACGTTGGATCATAATTTCTAGTAAGACCTTTGATATTAGGGCAAAAATGTTATTCTTGATGATCATTTTTGTATTGCTTTCCTGTAAAAATATCTAAAAATCCTTAGAAACAACACTAAATAAGATATTTAGGTTTTTCAGAGAATGTATTTTTAACATGTGTATTTTGTCTTACTGTACTGGCAGATTTTTTATAGTGAAAAAAAACCTACCAGTGCTGAAGAAGTCATCCAAAGTAATTGGAGTACGTTACTGACCTTGAGTAATATAACGGAATACATTACAAATTACATTTTACAGCATGTATTCTGTAATCTGTAGTGGCATACATTTCAAAAGTAACCCTACCAACTCTACAAATGCTTTTTTTTATTATATAGTTGATGTGGCTTAATCAATATAATAATGGGTATAAGAAATGTTCTTCGTTTATTATTGAAACAATTACAGTAAACAAAAGACAAGGACATTTTATATTTCTCTGACAGTCCAAAATGAGGAATGATCTAATATCCAATAGTAATAGTAATGTAAGATGTATAAATCATGTGCCTTTAGGTGTGTCTAACTGTCTTTACCTGTTCTCTGGCCCACCCACGATCAGCTGTTTTGTTTCAGAATGTGTGTGTGTTATTTGAGAATGTATGGATCTTTCTTAAACGTTAATGTTCACAGTTCATACAGCAGTAAACTCAGGCAATCAAACCCAGACATTTAAGAAACAAATATGTGCAGACACCTCCCAACAGATAAAGTATATTTTTAAATCCCTTGTTTAACAAGCTGAATCACTTGAGATGTAGCCTAAATATTTATATAGTTTTATATGCCAAGTTAGGAACTCAGGAAAATCTACACAAGATTTAGCCTATATAGGTCTATTTTTGTTGTTGTTGTTGTTAAATTCAGTTTTACATTCAGTTCTTTATCAATTAATATGAAGAAATGGCAAGACAGGGAGTGAAACCATTCAAACACATGTTATTAGCTGTAAAATTGACTAATATGTGAAGAAAAACAGGAACATTTATTATTTGGGCCAAATATGTAGGACAATATCTTTATTTTCTTGTCAATTTAAGAGTTAAAGGGAATAACCTTGAAATGTTCAAGTACTTATTAATTAGAAATGATGTTAATTTTATTCTACGTACACCTGTCCTCTGACTCTGTGACACTGTAGATGCGCTGTTAGACGACTGGGGGCGCCAAATCTCCGTTTCATCCACTGTGACACCACCATCTAAGAAAAGCGGTCTAAACTTCCCCATAGAAAAATGGCGACTTGGGCCAGGTTAGGTGTTAATTTGCGGAATATACTCAGACGCTTGTCGTCTCACAGAAATGTATGGTATAGTCGTGCTGTTGGGGTGGGACTGCTGGGCGCTGTTTTGGCGGGCGGATTTACTCGTTATAAGTATGACACATCACACATCGTGTGCGCGGAGGAGGCGGCGAAGGTAAATAAACTAATCAGACAACTTATCAAGTTACTGCTAAATAATTTCTTAATGTTGCCCAATAACATGTTATGACAGCCTCCCTGACCTGGAGTCTGCAGCCTGTAGCTTGTTCTGTCATTGTGTTACTCATGTTTGTTGTTCGGTTTATGCATATAAAGTGAGACCAGTAGGCATTTAATTCTCATTTAATAATTCTCAATTAAAAAAAGCTTAATATGCCATGTTTTGATGTATTTAAATATGTGTGTCCACCTTGGGGACGGTAACTTCATTGATATTAAGTTATAGGTGGGGCATCTGTCAAGGTAAACTGAAAAAGCTACGTGTCTGGTGGTTATTCTACCTAAATGTATGGGGTAATGAAACATTTTCTAATGATTAATATCTTGGATATCTGGCAGCCAAAAGTATGGAATAATGTACAGATTTTGCTCTTATGGAAAGAAATGGGTACTTTTATTCACCATTGTGGCATTCAACTGATCACAATTGATAGTCAGGACATTAATAATATGAAAAAGTACTATTACAATTTGAAATAAATGTTCAGACCTTCTTAAACTACTTCAAAGTGTTCTCATAAAAAAATCCTCCTCGTGCAGCAATGACAGTTTGCAGATCCTTGACATTCTAGCTGTCATTGTGGGGTAACATTTCACCCCACACTTCCTGTAGCACTTGCCATAGTTGTGTATTGTCGGGCACTTCTCACGCACCTTACAGTCTAACTGATCCCACAAAATCTCAATGGGGTTAAGATCCATTACACTCTTTTCCAATTATCTGTTGTCCAATGTCTGTGTTTCTTTGCCCACTCTAACCATTTCTTTTTTCTTTTCTGTTTCAAAATTTTAATAAGGCCTGCAACCCCAGGGCTCAACAATAAGAAATGCTCAATGGCCTTGGGCCAGTGTGAGAGCGATTCGGGCCAGTTGCTAGAACTGTCACGTGTCTGATCAGGCCAGTGCTGCATTTATAACAAGTTGTAAGCAGACAACAAGCGAGAGAGCACAAAAATTACACTGATTTACTGGACACGGTGAGGCACAGTCTGTGAGAGTGTGCAGACACAGAACATGCTCTTATAGAACTGTTCTCACTCTTTTCCAAGTGACTTAGCAGCAGCAATTACCAATGAGTAGAAAATGCCAGGAAAAAAACACTTAATGAATTTTGGAGCTTCAGAAACATTTTTTTAAAGCCATGATGGTAAAAACAGCTAATGTTTTGTGTTGGGACCAGTGAAAATTTTGGCAGGGCCAGTAAAAATCAGAAGCATTGAGCCCGACTGGAACAGTTAAACTCTCTTTACTGTTGAGCGTGTAGAATTCAATGAAGCTGTCAGCTGAGGACATGTGAGGTGTCGATTTCTCAAACTAGAGACTCTGGTGTAATTGTCCTCTTGCTTAGTTGTACATCTGGCCTTTCACACCTTTTTCTGTCCTTGTTAGAGCCAGTTGTCCTTTGTCTTTGAAGACTGTAGTGTACATCTTTGTATGAAATCTTCAGCTTTTTAGCAATTTAAAGCATTGTATAGCCATCATTCCTTAAAACAATGATTGACTGACAAGTTTCTAGAGAAAGAGTTTATTTTTTTCCCTTTTTGACCGAATAATGACTAAAATTATGTAATACTCTGGCAACTCAAAAACAAACACAAACAATGTTAAGCTTAATTTAACAAACCAAATAGCTTTCAGCTGTATTTGATATAATGGCAAGTGATTTTTTTAGTACCAAATTAGCAATTTAGTATGATTACTCAAGGATAAGGTGTTGGAGTGATGGCTGCTGGAAATGGGGCCTGTCTAGATTTGATCAAATATGACTTTTTTTCAAATAATGATGGTACTGTTTTTCACATTTATTAATGTCCTGACTATACTGTATGATCAGTTGAATGCCACTTTGGTGAATTAAAGTACCAATTTCCTTATGAAAGAGCAAAATCTGTACATTATTCCAAACTTTTGGCCGCCAGTGTATATGATTTAAACAAGGTAAAAATGTGTTAAGAAAGCCAGGACTACAACACCCTTGGTAGCTGAAAGCAATATCAAATTAGCTCAAACATTTCATAAATGCACATTAGAAGAGATTGGGAATGTGCAAAGCCTGAATGAATGACATTCTTACTAATGAGTTAATTTCCAATACACATTTACACTAAAATGACAGTATACATAAAATACTAAAATGGTATACAAATGAATCTGGCAACGTGTCTGTTTTGTCAAGAATATACAGGATGATTTTGCTGCATATTCTGTTTTAATGTAGCACATCCAAGTTTATGTATTTATTTATTTATTATTTATCCAATTAACAATCATTTCAGCTTTATTGAAAATCTAAATATGAGGACACTTGTCTCATTCTAATTCTCTTCATATTTGTATGCTTGTCAGAAAGCGGAGACCACAGTGCCATCAGTTTCACCAAGGCGTCTGCGATTTAACCAGTTTGCCTCCATGATCTATGAACAGGAGCCATATATGACACCTAGAGACTTCCTCCATTCAGTCATGCTGGAGAAGGTGGACCGTAAGTGACCAAAGACAAACAAACAAGCATACTGATGCATACATCCACGTGGAATTGCAGATACTCTCAAAAATAACATATATGTACTATGGATGCACCATAATATATCAATTAGAATGTGATATTGTAAATCTCTTTTGTATTCGACAATACTGTTATATTACTTTATACTTTGAAAAGACATACTTGCATTCTCTTAAAAAATTATATATAGTCAATTTTAATTTAAACTCTTGTTGGGGTGCTATCCGCTGACAAAAAATCCATAACAGTGAATGAACTTTACCTTATCACTGAAAAGCCTGCTGAACTACTATGTTAAGCACACACATTTTAAACCATATATTTAGGTTTGTTCATTCTGCTATACAGTATGTATTTTACAGTAATTTCCAGACAATACTAAGCTGACACATAATTTTTTCTCCACACTCCCTCTCTCTTTCTCACTTATACTCTTATTATATTTACATCTTTCTGGTGTGAGCTTGTATCACAGTACTTGTACTTTGAATCTTGAAGTAATCACATCTGCATGTTAGGCCTTGTATTCATAAATTCTGAGCATAATGTACCAAGATCTTTCAAACACCATGATGGGCCTCAACTTTTTTTTCCCTATTAATTCTCACTCAATATGCAGTAAAATATTGTCTCAGCAATCCTCAGTCTTCCTCTCTTACAGACAAACTACAGAAAAAGATGCTGACCAAAAGAGTGAGTGAAATCCAAATAAGCCCACATGAAAGTTGTTCTAAACATGAAGAGATTAGCTCTAAATGAGAGCTATTACAGTGTGAACATGCATAAAGTTGTATTTGTTTTATTTGACACCATCAAAGCTAGCACATTTTTGCTATCTGTTCATAAAGCCATTTACTTTCTCTCATCATTTGATTTTTACCATGGCAGGATGTGGAGGAGATGATGAAGGTGGCTTCCAAGGCTGAGGCAGGAAATAATCTGTTCAGAGGAATCGGAGACAAAGGTAAATGTTAAGCAAACACCAGTCTCACCCATGACAGAGTCCACCTGCCTCAATAAAGTGCCGTGGTCTGTGTGAAACTTCCTGTCACTTATGGTTTAGAAACGCATTTAATTTATGTTCCATTTTTGAGTGTTTTAATTCACAACTTTGAAACATTTTTAATGCAGGATATAGTTTTTGTGTATGTATGTGCAAGTATAAATAAGCTGAATGTTAATTCATCTTCTTGTCTTAATTGTGATTTCAGGGCTTATCTCTTACACAGAGTACATGTTTCTCCTCACTATTCTTACAAGTAAGTGATTTCCATCCAATATAGTTCAGTACCAGTCCCTCATCGCTACATCATCGCCTAGATGATTTGCACTTTTAGTTTCTAGTTGATCAGGCGGACACAGATGAGTCTTTATCTTTGCCAGTGATAGTACTGTAATTCTTTGTAAGTCTAACCTCAGGCAAGTTTCTCCACAGTCCCAAAAGTCACTGAAGACTGGTTGTTAATCACTGTAATCAGAGGGATCTGGTTCAAATGTTCTGTAATTGATTAAATACAATGAGAAGAATGAGAATAGGTGTACATTTGATGCTGCATGAGATAGAGCTTGCACTATAAAGTGCAGATCATGGAACAACCCAAAGCATTATGGGGCATTCACACTGACAGCGACTGCAGTTACAAAGCAACTGGAAATTGCTTTGAAGTGAAATTATTTGAAGATATTTGATATTAGTGGAGTGCAGAGAGAGTATTTAGTAGAGAGCATAGAGAGTAGTTGTCTCTACCCACATACACGGTTATATTATAAGAATATGTGGAAAATCGTGTCAAAAATTGTCAGCATCAGAGTGATTTTGACTGATTCATACATTGATAATCATTCATCTTGATCATGATTTGATGCATGATGCACTACTGAAATTTATATACAAATTGTATCGCTTCTAGAATGTTTAATTTTAGCAGCAAGAAAATTCCCAAATTAGAATGATATCTTATGTAAGGGGTAATGCACATTCAGCCAGTTATTATCGCACAATAATCCAGACAGGGTGATCAGTGATTAGTCTTGTATTACCCTGAAGGTGTTTATTTTGTGATAACAACTGGCTGACTGTACATTATCCCACTTATTACATGGATACTAACCAAATAAATAAATACATTGACATAAAATATAGATTTGCATTGAAATTTTGTAATTTGAGGAGACAGAAATCACTGAACAGCTGAAATCAACCTCCGGGTTGTGTCGGAGTTCTGTTGGAGTTTATTTTGTGAAATGACCGTCTGATTGCTTATTCAGGCTATTGCAAGACTATTGCCAAATAAACAAATAAATGGACATGAAACATTTCTTTGCACTGAAATTGTGTAATTATGTTAGTGGAAAGAAATTGTTGAAACAGTGATTTGAGTTGAAATCTGTAGCTTACTTGTAGAGATTAGCTTACTTGTAGAGATTGCACAGTGATCCGAGAAGCAGGAGAGACAGCTCGCAATACCCGGATCTGATATGTGGATGTGTGGTTGTTTCAGAACAATATCGGACAGCTGGATGGTGCTATTGAACAATCAGAATAGAGTATTCCAGAGAATAGCCATGTAATAATAAATTATATCAGATATTTAAAATTTATGGCCATTTGTGCAACCTCCAGCAGTATGGGCATCTACTGATGACCAAGTAGAGATCTTGGGACATCCAGTACAAAAAAAAAAAAAGCAAACATTTTTATTTTTTAAACCATTCACTGTCTGAACGCGGCATTACAAACATACCTTAAGTCAAACTGTTATGGAAGGACCGTTTCATTCTTATTTCAGTCACATGTTTAGAGCTGTAGATTTGTAGATTTGGGTGTAGATTTGGCTTGAAGATTGGGGTGGAAACAGTATGAAGAATTTACATGTTTCCATTGATTGTTGTATAAATATTGTGTGTGTGTGTGGGGGGGGGGGGGGGGGGGGGGGGGATCTATTGGGAAGGATCTATGCCACTGTGTATGTTTGTTTTTGATATACAGCTTACTTATCTCCCGGCAAATATATTGCTATGTTTGATCTGAGGGTGTACTAAAGTATACACTGTTACACCTTAATCATATCACAATTGGATCACAATTATACATGTCGTGTGTGTGTGTGTGTGTGTGTGTGTGTGTGTGTGTGTGTGTGTGTGTGTGTGTGTGTGTGTGTGTGTGTGTGTGTGGTTTACAAGGACTTTGTAAACTGGGTTTAGGTTACAAACTGGTAATTACAAGGGTATTATGCTATAAATGTGGTTTGAGGATATTTCTAGTGTCCCCATAATTCAAATCGCTTAAAAACATACTAAACAATGTTTTATTGAAAATGTAAAAATGCAAAACATTTTTTGTGAGTGTTAGGTTTAGGGGATAGAATCTATAGTTCATACAGTATAAAAATCATTATGTCTATGGAGAGTCCTCCATAAGAATAGCCGAACCAACGTGTGTGGGTGTGGGTGTGGGTGGGGGATTCTTGTTCAGCTGAGGGGTCGCAGATTACTCCATAAAGCCAGAAGTCATTGCTTTGACTGAATTTAACTGCATTGTGATTCCAGAACCTCAAACAGGATTTCATATTGCTTTCAAAATGCTTGATATTGATGGCAATGAGCATGTGGACAAGAAAGAGTTTCAGAAGGTATGACATGTCTTTTCACACATAATTTTGTATGATATAATTTCAGCAACTTGCTTTCTTCCTATTGAAACTGAATGTGGAAATTTTGTTCAGAATCCATTTGTTTTTGTAATCTGATTTGTATAAATGTGTAGAAGTATTTGAGAATGTGCAGAAATTACGTTCTAGCAGTGGATCTCAACTTTAAATTCTAGGTCCTACGTGGAGTCTCAAGAGATGCAGATGGGGTCATGGGCGAT
This sequence comes from Moxostoma hubbsi, assembly GCA_032164185.1. NCBI lineage: Eukaryota > Metazoa > Chordata > Actinopteri > Cypriniformes > Catostomidae > Moxostoma > Moxostoma hubbsi. Next base: position 27,159,625 of record JAVLUX010000008.1, read on the forward strand.
TTCTATGTATCTATGAGCTGTATCTTTATGGTATATTTTTAAAAAGCTTAGATTTTTGCATATTTTTCGGAGGTCAGACATATATATAAAATATGCAGATTCCATTAACATAAAGAGATAGTTCACCCAAAAATAAAAATTCAGGAGATGTTATGCTGGATGACAACATCAGTCACCATTTACTTTCATTGTATGGAAAAAGGATGCAATGGTGACTGAGGCTGTGATTTTTATCTAACATCTCCTTTTGTGTTTCATGGAAGAAACCAAGTCATACAGGTTTGGAAGCAAATGAAAGTGAGTAAATTATGACAATTTTCTTTTAGTTTAAGAAAGTTTGTTTTAAACTATCTTTTTAAAATATTACTTGAAATGTAAGCTACAGCATGACCCAGACTTCAAGAAGAACTCTCTGTAATGAACCAGCTGCTGTAAAAGGTGAATTTGCAGAACTGTCACTGACTTGAGCGCCCTAAAACTGCTGGTACCCTTTGCTAGCACATACTTATCAGCACTCTTGATCAGATGGATCTTTGGTTTGGGGGGGGGGGGGGGGGGGGGGTGTCGCAAGAACTGTGGAATGTAAAAATGGCCCGTGGACGAAAACGTTTTTGGAAAGATTTTGAGGGGTTTGAGAGTGCTGGATTGTGAGTAGTGTGGTCTTTTGTGTCTGTCTGATGATGCTTTGTGCTTCTCTTAATGCTGACATGAGATGATCAGATTGGTGTCAGGTATTTGAGCATGGTTGATGCATGGTTGGTGCACGATAAGTGCACCATGAGATCTACATAAATAAAATTGTACTTCATTTATATTTGGTTTAACATTTTTTATCTGTTCACATCAGTGCACTATGTGGTAAAAGCTGAAGAATTACACAAGCCTAAAATAAAACAATTAACTTAAATGAATAGTTCACCCAAAAATGAAAATTATCTAATTTACTCACCCTCATGCCATCGCAGATGTGTAAAATTTATGAGAGATTTTTTATTTTTGGGTGAACTATTCCTTTATAATTTGAACCATACAGAAAGGATCGACATCCCCTTGTCCCTTCTGTATAGTATACACTAGAAGGATGAGTGGATCAGGGCCAGTTACATGAGTGTGCCTGACTGAATCTTTACCAGCAGTCTAATAGCTTTTCTCTCTTCTCTAAAGCTGAAGAAAATAATTTGCCCAAGGAAAAAGCTTCTAATGCAGGGTGGGATAGAGGTGGGTGTATATTTGTACCAGCAACTTTTCACAGAAATATTAACATTGAAGCTGTTACAAAAGTTATTTAGAAATGCTTTTATATTATTTACTTCTCTAACAAAACACTTCCTAGTTGTAAAGTTAAAAGTTTATATTGTGCTGAAATATCTGCTTATATGTTTGTAAACATTGCTTCATTACATTAGTGTGTAAGCACAATATGATTGGTACTAGCCCTAGTATTGTTTGTATTGTTTGTCTGCAGGGTTCAGACACAGTTGATGAGGTCAACACCACACTACAGGTGTTCTTCTTTGGGAAAAATGGCAAGAAGAAACTCCAGTACAATGATTTCTGCAGGTACAAATAACATTGCCTGTAAGGCAGTCATTGCTGAGGCATGCATCACTATTTCTATTACTCATACTTAGGGTTAGGGATGGGTCAAAATGACACAGAATGTGATGAAAATTTTCCAAATATGGGGGATTCTGGGATGAGCCAGTGGTGAATTCCGCTGTAGCAATAATAAGTATTAATTAAACCTATAGCTGTCAGTCTGTACAAAGTTTCAGAGGCGATTGGTGTTGAATGTGTTGCAAGTCTGAAATTTTTTTTATTTTGTAGAAAACAGCAACAATTGTTCAGATTTAGAATTTATTTCAAATCAGTGATCCAAATGACGTATTTGACCTAAATGGACGATACTTAAAAGCACCACTCGCAATTTCTTTAGAAAATGTATAAATCTAGCTTTGTCTGTGTTATTTTAAATGTAATTATTTGGTAAAACATTATACTGTGATATAAATTATAGTGTCTTTGGGACAAGCAACTTATTAACTTGCCTATACTATTAAACTGTGGAGTTTTCAATCACTTTTACTTGTTTTTGTGTATGTTACAAAAATAACATAATTCTGGGGATTTCTGAATTCCAAATGAATATGTTTAAGTGATAACGTTAAATATTTTTTGTTAAATATAGACTTAGAATCGTAGAATACAACAACTTGTATTCTTCATATTAAAGGTAATACTCGCTACATACATTTGTTTGGTGTTCAAAGATGTATTGCTGTTCAAAGAATTGTTATTTTGTGTAGGTTTATGGAAGACTTGCAAGCAGAGGTGCAAGAAATGGAGTTCCTGCAGTTTTCTAAAGGGATGAAGACCATGAGGCGGGAGGACTTCGCTGAATGGCTACTTCACTTCACCAACGAAGAAGACAATGAGGCATACTGGGAAAATATGCGGAAGAGGATCCCCACTGGAGAGGTAACATGTTTTAAACATTTACACTGATAGCCCAGATTCAAGTTAATTTGCCACTTGATATTAACTGGAATTCTTTTAATCCAATGGTTCAACTGTAGGTTAGCGTTTGCTAGCCAAACTGTAAGAGGTGAACCCAAGACGATTCACAGCTGTAATTAATTGACTAAGGCAGTCCAACAAAGTACTGCATGATTCTAAATACTTAAGAACATGAAATGGATATACAGATATTTTATTTTAAATACTTGGGGGGGGGGGGGTACATTCAACATTGTTATTTGAAATGGGAATAACACTTTGAGTATTACTGTATGTCATTGGAAATGTTACAGTCTCAAAGTTTATTTTAATTTAGGAATAATGTTTTGTCTTTGTCAGAACATCACCTTTGATGAATTTAAAGCATTCTGTCTCTTTACCAACCACCTGGAGGACTTTGCTTTGTCAGTCAAAATGATTAGTGATGCCAGCAAGCCAATTGGAATAGGTAGGACTGATCTGGATGAGGATATTTAATAACCTAATTCTAGTGAATGTCCTGAATGCAGTTCTCCTCAGGGCATTTCCAATGTCATATTTACCTATTATGTATTTGAGTGATTGCAATGCATAGCATTCTCCATTTATCTGTTTCACCATAGCTCAGTTCAAACGAGCAGTGAAGATAGCTACAGGTCAAGAGCTTTCTGAGAACGTTTTGGACACAGTGTTTAAGATCTTTGACCTGGATGGAGACAACTGTCTAAGTAAAAAGGAGTTTCTCGCCGTGATGAAAGACAGAGTACTTCGTGGGCACAGGGTGAGAAATCATCTAGCTCATCAATTGATCATTCATTCACAAAAAAAAAATTTTTACATTACAATGTTGTGCAATTATTAATTTTATCAAACATTATTAGAGTTAGAAGTGATATTGGTTTTAAAAGTTGACATTAAAACAATAAAAGGATTTGCAGAACAGTTAAGTGTCAAATCTAACACTAATGAATAATTTGGCTGATTGCGTGTATTAGCTCAGAGCAGTGACGGGTAGATTTAATTTGCATCTCTGTGTTCCATAGGTTCTACCCCAGTATGGCTTTTCTGATTACTGGAAATGTGTGAAAAGAGAGACACTGCAAGCAGCTAAAGAGGCACTTCGGAACACCGGCAGCCCTGTCTGACAGGAGAAGGTCTGGCTGGTATACAGCATGTGACTGGTCAACTGTGGTTCTACTTGTAATTTCATATGCTTTTGGGGAGAAAAGTAATACATAATTACTTGTCTACAAATGCCAGGGTTTGTTTATCTTGACTTGTTTTGATGTATACTATTAATGAATACATTTCTAAAAAAAAAAATTTTTACACATCCCAAAATATATTGCTTATGAAGTGATATTGTTATTGACCCAAAACATATTAAATTGTCAAAAATTAAGATTAATTTGTATTTAAAACAAAAAAAAAGGTAGTTTCATGAATGAGCTTTACCAGAAATCTTGAAATAAGAGGTTTCACTACTTGCCAAATCTGTGGGGGGGTTTTTTCAGACGATTTATTTTATGAAACATTATGCAATTTGAGGCCTGTGCACACGCCCACAAGATTACACTGTTAGTGTGAAAAGCTTTTGCTCGTCTGGATTGGACATAACTATGTAATGACGAACATGTTTTAATTGTATTTACTTTATTTTTTACCTGGGATATGGCTGTGGTATTGTTTACATACAGTATAACCTTCATTGTATTCTGTCTCTCATGTTAAGCTTTGATGTTATTGGAGATAATAACATTATCCTGTGGATAATCTGCATGAAATTAAGATTTAATGAATCATGTCAAACCTCTACCACACTTTTACTGGGTGTAGTTGCTTTTTGGTACTGTTTTGTGATTTAACAGTAATTTACAAAATAATTAGCTGTTATTATACATGGCAGCATAAATCACGAGTGGTCAAACAAACAACTTCATTAGAAAACTGTTTGAGATTTGTCTGAAATCCCGTTTTCTTCATTTAAGTAGAAAGACTGCTGTTTAGTCACATGTGAGGAACTATTGGGTTACTGTTATTATTATTATTTTGACACTGTTATGTTTTCAGTCATTGCTTTTTCAGATTTGTCAAAAAATCTGATTTTTTTATTTAGTTTTGTGTTGTTTTGTTTTTAGTTTTGATATCACAGAATTGTGCTAGCTAACAAATGTGGTGGGTAATTTAAATTATAAATGAGACGGTAAAAAGACTATCACTTAAGTAACCCATTATTCCTTCTTTCACATTTAGAATTTGATAGTTTTAGTTAAAAGTGTAGTTGTTACACACTAGCGAGTCCCAAAGTTACTTCCCTTCTTCGTTGAAAAAACTAAATAAATAGTCATTGGAAAAACTCTTTGAAGGACGCGGCTCGTGACGTCAGGAGGGCTCTGGCGCTCTGGCTCACAATTGGTCCAGGGATGCTGCGCGAGAGCTCCATCACCCCGAACAGCAGACGCGCGCTGACCAAGACTCGCGTCTTTGAAACAAAATCTTCAGTTTTACACTCCAAAACAAACGGGCTGACAGCGATAACCGCTGCACACCCCGTCCAAAAACTTCCACATGAGACTGTAACGAGGCAAGAGAAACAATCACGCTTCAACTCTCTTTCTTGTTCTGCGCGTGAATCTCGGTTTGTTTATGTTTTCGTAGTTGGCCAGCGCGAGGCAACGATTTCGACAATGTTTTTGGTGAGGGCGCTGCGCGTGAGTGTGTGAGCAAGAGGGTTTCGCTGAATACACTAGAGACATCTCAAATCTCGAGTGCGCGCTAATGAATTGACTTGACTGATCTGAATGGATTTTTATATTTGGAGCTTTAAATAGCAATAGTGGACAGCGAGACAGAAACGGACACACGCAGCATGGCATTTTTATGACATTTAAAGCTCCTAGAAACATACGGACGGCTCGAAGAGGAAACGCTGTTTGAAAGTGGTTTTCGGTGCGGTTTTGTGGTGTAAATAACTCCAGCCGGTGACAAAATGATGTCTGGCGGGGTTGTTCAGCAGAACGGGATCTTCTCCACTCCTCAGCACCTCTCACAGTCACCACACATGGACTCGGACCCCTCCGATTCTAGAAAGAGACAACTGGAAACACCGACCGAAGCGAGCAGCACCAAGCGCTCCAACACCGGAGGTAAGCTCGACAGTTCTCGGGCCTGCTGCTGTAAATAAGTCTGTCAAACGAGCCACTCTAGTCAGCTTAAATGTAGCCTAGACTAGATTTAGAATTGCATAGGAAAATAACTATACTAAAACTTTCGTTTTAATAGGTAAGACTGCAAATAATCCATAGATTATTGACTTTAGACAGTGGTTCGCATAGCAATAGGCCGTTTAAAAGACGTGGAAATTAGGCAGCAGTGCCTGTGATCATTTGCGTTTAAACTAAAATAATATACATATTTGATTAATAAAAAATATATTTATATTAATATAAACCTGACTAGCCATTGGTGTTCGGGACTGACCCGGTGGGGTGATGTTCAGTGTGGTGGTGGTCTCTCCTCTGGGAGTTGAGCTAAACTGAGCAGAAAATGAATGAAAGGGAGAAAGCACACATGCTGCTTTAGTTCAATCCCTATTCACATGCAGTAACAGACTCCAGCAGAAACAAAAGATTTCATTCCTTACCATGTGGAGCATCTTAATACATATACAATTGGGGACTATTTTGATTTTTGAAAGGTTGACATTATTTGTTGCTGATATATTTACAAGTCACTTGAGGACAATACAGGACAACGAAACATTGTCAGACGTCCTTACCTTTACTCTTGTAAGTCAAAAAGAGGTTTATAGGGTGTTTTTGGCAGGTGCATATAGTCTGTTAGATATGTTCTTATTCCATTTTATTTCTTCATGATGGTCTGAGTCATTGCTCTTTAAATAATAACCGAAAAGGTAACGGGAGAATCACACGAAGTTGTGTATGTCCTATGTCCAGGAGCTGTTCCTTCAATCTGTGCTTGCGTGCATATCTGAAATGTCCATCGCCTTTCTAAGACTTTCCCACAGTGGCAGCTGCGGAGAGTTGAAGGGTGTAAGACTTTACCTAACATTTGTCATTGTTTTTATTTATCTGACTGTGAAATAAACACAAGTTTTCAGTTAATTTTTGAAGACCAGTTAAAGTTTTGGGTTGGAGGAAGAAAATAAAAAAGTTTCCGTTAAGTCGTGTGTAAGCACACGCATGTTTCTGTGAGTTTTGCTTTAGTTGAGCGTGATCCGTGGGGCAGCTGCTGCTGCTGTGGAGACTCAGTGCAGCTGTCCAGCGAGTGTTTGGACCGACATCACCCTTCAGTGCTCAGCCAGAGTGAATAGGAAAACACAAAACAAACACACAGAGAGAGAGAGAGATGCGGCTGTTTTTCAGTGCTGAGAGTTTGACCTCCAATGAGGTGAGTCGAGCGTTGTGTCGAAGGTTTGTGAGTTGATTTGTGTGAAGACAATTAGCTAAACGGAGTTATTAACTAAAGCAAGTAACACATTTTATTATCATGCTACTGCTCAATATGCATAATTAATACTGATGAAGTTACATATTTGTAACTTTGCTCTAGCGACAAAAAGTAGTCTACATAATTTAAAGGCAATTGTACAATTAAACATTTTTTTATAATTAATTACGTAGTACTTTAATTACTATGAATTTATCACCCAATGTTATTATTATTAAAAAGGATAATATCATAATACAATATTTATAATGCTATTAATAATTTACAATAAAAATAAAAATTATTTAAATGTCACGTATTTCCTTTTGTTGTTAATTATTGGTGTTAGTGCATTTTTATAGTCATGTGTAGATCAGAGGATATTTGGGATATATTATAACTGTAGTAAGATTTCAATCTCACTAAAAAATTCCATCACATTGAATTGAGTATTCTTTAATAAAATAAAACAATTTTAAGTTTTATTCATTTTTTTTAACCTTTCCACAATTTCAATTTGATGGAATTTTGTTATGAAATTTAAATGTGTACATTTATAAAACGGGCTAGTTTTTATATTTTTGAGTGTATAACAGTTTGCAAACCTTTTAACACATCAGTAGATTATCAGTGCAATACAGCATAGCAGTAAAAAAATAATAATAAAAAATTATAATATACAACTATACGTAGATTGTATAGTGGGAATGTAGTCTTAGGTGTATTAATCCAAATCATGTATGTAAGCTTTTGTGGAGACATTTTACAGATGTCTTTTATTTGTACAGTCTCTTTGTTCAATGGCAGTTCGGCCCATCATTCATTCTATCTGTCCACCTTACTGGCTTTGTTAATTAAAACAATCATGTCAATGAACACTCCCTTCCCCCTGCAAGACCTTTGACCTGATGAAATTGAAGAGCAGGATGGTAACTGAGTGAGATCCCTCTTTATGCCCCCTTTAGTAAACAGCCATTGATTGCTGATGCTAATTTTGCCAGTGCACATGCAGTTACTTTGTGTGTGTGTGTGTGTGTGTGTGTGGCCTCTTACCAGATGCAATTGAAATGATATGTTAATGTTGCTAATGGAGGTTTTGGCAGAGCTATTTATGTTGGTGTGTTTTTGTTTGATTCAGTATTAGATCAAAAGGTGTGAGAGAGAGGGAGCAAGAGAGGGAGAGAAGGACACAGGTGCCCTTGCAGTGTGTGGTGACGTGAGTTGACTGTGAATTGGGCAGGTGGTGGGGAGAGGAGGGGCTAGAAAGAGAGAGGGAGAGGTGCATGTATTCTAGAATGTCCAGTGGATGTGTTGAACGTGATTGTTTTTTCTAAACAAAGTAGCATCTCTACTCTCTGCATGCTGCATTCGAGACACCCAGCAGAGCGCATCAATATACCTCTATGGATATGTAGAGAATTTATCAACCTCAGCTGAAAAAGCTACTATGCAAATGAAGTATGACAACTGGGACCACGCTTATACACCCTCCCCCACCAAGTGCAGACTCACACCCGCGTTGGGTATAGAGTCGTAGGATTTATAGGCAGTAATTTAGTTGGCCGGCCCCTTGGCGCTCTGCGGCAGATCCTTTCTGCCATTTTCAAATCTCTCTCTCTCTCTCTCTCTCTCTCTCTCTCTCTCTCGCTGTGTTTCAAACATGGCCATCCAAGGAGTCCACCGCCTCCCAGTTTTTGCTCTATACCTCCTCTTCCCACACGCAAGGTCACTCCCTCGCACTTTCTCTCACTCTTTCTCTTTTGTTGGCTCTCCGCAGCCTCCCTCCATCCTACCTTTTCATATTTCACCTAAACGTGAGCAAGGTGCTACGTCTTTTATAGTGCTGCGTCAAAGGGGCAAAGAGGAAGAAAGCCTTGGTGTGTATATGTGTGTGTGTGTGTGTGACGCTGGGGAGGGGTGCGGGGTGATTGGACACGCTAGGTGCCTCTCTGTAGAATGCAGCACAGTGCTGGAGCTCTCTCTGAATATGGATGAGAAGGAAAGCAGAGGGTGATGCAGTAGGAAGATTCCCCCCTTCATTCTGCCTCTGCCTGAACAATACAAGCCTCTCCGCTTCAAACACACACACACACACACACACACACACACTTTCATACACATACTCACACACATACACACAAGCAATTGCATTACCATCACACACAATCAGAGAGAAAGAGAGAGAGAGAGAGGAAAAAGAGAGAAAGTGAGAGAGACGGGGGCTGACTGCGGGTATGGAGGGGAGGATGCGCTGACGTTGTCCCCCTCTCGGATACGAACCTGGGGAAAAAGGTTGACTGGCCACATTCCTTGACGGCAGCAGAGCTCCTATGATCAGCCTGCAGTCGGTTATCGCTCACTGGTACAGCCTCTAAGTGTCCATGGATATCTGAACACCACCTCCAGTACAGTACAGCAGAATGGGTAAGAGATTCTGTCCCCTATTGTTGACTTGTTGAATGTTTGAGAGGTGTGTGCAGGCGAGTTGACCATTTTTCTTTTCACTCTCTATTCTTTCGCCCTTTCTGCCCTGTCCTCTGCTGGTGTATCTTCATTCATTCTCTGGGAAGGGGAGGCTTGGTTGTCCTTGCAGTGTGCCTAGGACAGGCCCTCCTTTTCACATGCAGAGTGTGTGTGTTTTTTGGGGGTGTGGGGGTTTAACAATGCAATCTCTCTTGACCCACTCCCTCTGTGTGTTTGCATGACACTCTCTTCACACAGTATATGGTGTGTGTGTAATCATAGGTTTGAGTCTGTGAGCGTCTGTGAGCATTAGCGGCTGTGTAAGTACGGCTCGCTGGCAAACATCAGCAACAGATTGTATTATTTACTCAGACTCTCACTGTTGAAAACCTGTTACACCAGCGTTTCTTACATCATTGCCGCAAGCAGGGAGAGCAGCGCTCCCAAAGCGCTGCTCTGAAATCAGAGTGGCATAAGAATGTGCTACGGTGTCCCTTCTAACAACAGGTAACAGACAGCAGCCCTTTCCCATTGGCCCTTTTTGCCTTCGAAATGTCATCGTGGAAACCATTGTGAGGCTATTGATGGCCAGCCATGATGGTGAGAGTGAAGTTTTCGCTCCTCAGTGGCCAAGGTCAAACAGTCCCATGCCGTCACCAATCTGTAAATCGGCTGCTAGCATTTACGGTGAGAATCAGTGATTCGGTTCCTGCATTTGTCAAGAAATGTCGTGGGTGTGCTGGTTAGATGTACTTAATTGATTATAAGAGCCCTGATTGCCCTTTCGTTTTCTCTTTTTGTTTCCATGTCTTATGAACTCGCTTGCTCCTTATCCCTCTGGCTGCACTCTTCAAAAAACTCCATCATGGATTCCTGAGCGTGTATATAATGTGTCCTGTCCTCTTCCTCCGATCACTGCAAACTTCCCTCATTAAATCGTCCCTGTAACAGTGTCTGCATTCATTCCATTCACACTCACACCGTCCCCTTTAACAGGCCAGTCATTGATAAGATCGGGATCTGCCCAGCTGTGTATGTGTGTGAATCATAGCTGCAGAGAGCATTGTGGATTGGAATCCTATCATTACCTGTCAGTCGTGTGTGGCAGAGTGCATTGAGTCGGGTAAGGCAATGATGTAATGCGTATTCCACTGCGCACCTGGAGCGCTGCAGAGGACAGGTACAGATTGAACCTCTCCGTGCGGTTTCATCCAGATCCTCATCTTGTTCACTACCCCTTCTCAAGGGCCCAGTGGAGAGAGCTGGTGGTTATCGTTCCCTTGCGTGTTGAGCATTTGTATATGAGAGTGTGTGAAGTCTTTATGAGATTAAGCATTTGTTGGACGTTGTGTGTGTGTTATCAAGAAACATGAGGTTAGTCCCAGTGCAGAGAATAATAAATCTCTCAACCTATGATATTTGCACTTATTCATTTAACAAATTATTTTTTTTAGGAGTGACTGAGCGCAGAGTCAGTCAGACAGAGAAAGAGGGAGAAAGAGAAGAAAAGAGAGGGACGAACAAAAGAATAGCAGTGCTGCAGATAACAGCTTTAGATCTATATAGCTCTATAACATTTTTATTTGGCCTTTTACACAGTGTAATGCATTTCCATAGAATTGTGTGGAAATGTGAGTGATTGGGTACCTCTGTGTTTTTCTCGAATTGTCTTTTCCATTTAAATTCTGCTCAAGTATCTTTCTATCTTCAGCTGCGTATAAGCGATTTGTACTGCGTGTTCTTTCTATCTTTCTTTCTGTCTTTGTTTTTTCATTCTGTTTGACCTGATTATGCATTACAACTGAAGCTAATGTTTGCTTTGATCCTGGTTCCATCTACTAACTGACCCTCCCACTCTTGGCTTGATTATATATGCTTGAGCTGAAAAAATATGTCTTTGGATTTCCCAGATCCTCTGATTGTATGGTATTAATGGGATTGTCTGGATAGTATGATTGATTTCTTACAATGTCGACCGGACGTGCTTTCCAGTGAGAGTGTGTTGTGTTTCTGAAAGAACCACACAATTGTTCCTCATCAAATGACTCACAGCAGCAATATTGTACAGGTAAAAGTGGTGTTCAGCTCAGTGCTATGTAGCGGACTTCAGTGTGATTTGGAATGTATCAAGCGTTCCCATAGGAGAGTCAATCAGAGTTGCTTAGAGACCATAATATTTTCACCTTCTATCTGCCACCCCTCCCCTCTCCTCTTCTCCTCATCTGTCCTCTCTGCTTCTAGCTGCTGTATTCTTCTACCACTCTCTGAAATAATCTTTCTTTTCTGGTCTAATATTCTTTTCTTCATTCCAGACAAATCTTTTTCATGCCATTTTTATTTTTCAGCTTCTTCCCTTTTCTCTTCCATCACGTTTTTTTAAAGTATTGTCTTCTTTTGTTTATTAGCAGCACGCATGCTCTTATCCTGCTTACATCCTGCAGTTCTCATTCTCTCTTCTTCTGTCTAGTGTCTTTCCTTCTCCTCTCTCTTCTTCCTCTGCAGTGGTACAGGGTCAGCTGCTGGATATTGGGGGTATTTGAGTCTGCAAAATTTCTTAAAACATCTTATCTGTCTGATTTTCTACAGTCTCCAAAAGACACTGATATAATACTTTTACACTGTTTCCCTTTGGTACACATATGTTTACACAACACACTAATGCACTGGAAAGCATATAAAATACCATATTTGCTGCAAACACATTTAAAAGGTTTGTTTGAGTTGTGCCAACACAATGTTTTAGTGGGCTGTATCAGATGTCCAACATGGCTTGAGCAGCCTGACATCAGGTTATTGTCGGAAATTGTTTGAATGTTTAGCACCAAAGGATTTGTTTGATGACAGTAGTATAGACTCTCATGTAAACCGAACACACCTTGGCTTAGTAATGCACTGTTTTGTTTGAGATGTCTAATATTGCTGTGGGTGAGGGAAACCTCGTCTGCCCCCCCACCCGGGAACCTGTGACTGACTAGTGTGCTGTTGGCTGGGTTCTTCAGGAATAATCTGAGGATTTAGCATCCATATGCTCCTGCCTGAACAGCCTTCCAGGCAATTACCCACAAGCCAATGGCCTCAATATCGTGAATCGCTACAAACTGCCTACATGCACAAACCACCCGTCCCACACACTACTTAAACCTCAAACTTCTGTCTTTGATACTGTACCACGATGCTGAGGATCTGAGCAGTTTGTCAGTCAGCTGACCATTTGTGCATGTGTGTGTTAGAGAGAGAGAGAGTGAGATGGCGAGGAATATAGTGTAGGCCACAAAACGCAAAGATAGTTTGGTTAAATTTAGACCTCTACCAACCCAAAGCAGGTCACTTTAACTCTGCGTGGGAAAAAGTGGGACAGAAGCACAATCTGAAGGAACTCATCAGGGAGAGAGAAAGAAACGTGAAAAGAGAGAAAGTGAAGAAAATAATACAGTACCCTCTCATGTTTAGGTTGTTTATTGTTTCAAAAGGACCTGTATTGAGGTATAATGCTTTGTTCAAGTAGCCTCTGGTTGACTTCATATGGTTTGCAAACTGTTATATAATCTTACTGCAGAACTGTGTTAAGACATCCCAAAATTCCTGTCTGAATTAAATAAAATGACTTCAGAATGCACATCACTAGCAATATAAAAAAAATACTGTGATATCTACTATGCATATAGTAATACTAATACTAATGATTTATTATTATGATGATTAAAAAAAAAAGTATAATTTTTATGTAGTAGTTATTGAGTAGTTAGTACTATTTTATTATTACTACTACTACTACTACATTATGGAGGATGTGTGTCTGAGAAGTTTTTTGCTTGTGAGTTCTGATTGGTAATTTCCAAACAATTATAAATATATTTCGTGTGAAATTTGTGCCAGAGGTGTTCAGTCAAAAACATTCACTGTAAAGATGCTTTTATCTCTAATACTTTTTTTTTTTCTGTGTGTGCAGAGGAGGGTGAATATTTCCTGAAGGTGTTGATTCCCAGCTATGCTGCTGGTTCGATCATAGGTAAAGGGGGACAGACCATTGTCCAGCTTCAGAAAGAGACTGGAGCCACCATCAAACTGTCCAAATCGAAAGACTTCTACCCAGGTATCGTGCATATAAATGCACATCTTTGGTTGATTATGTCTGGCTTTAATGATGATGGACATCATTTCAGAACTTACTTATTTGTTTATTATACATAAACCACTCCATTATATCTCATCTATTTATACTTAATGTTATTAGATCTATGTTATAAATCCTTACAGTTAAATAATTGTGTTTTTTGTTGAACAGATGTCACAGTTAATAAGGACTAAACTTAAAAAAAAAAAAAAGGTTTCCCCTTTCTTATCAAGAACTATTTTTCAATGGATAGAGTTCTTAAATGAGATATATATATATATTATATATATTTTATGTTACATGGTTCCGTAGATCATCCCATATCATTTCTGTTTTGTTTTTTTAAGAGCAGTGTCTCCAAAACCTTTTTTTGTCTTATGTACCCCCAGTCAAAAAGGCTCAAGTACTTCTTCATCAACACCAAACCAGAATTCAGTTCATCATATTAAACTCATATTAAACTGGATGTCATTTATCATTGTCATTAATATGATTACACTCACTTTTTTAATCATATATGTACTGAAAAGATAAATAAGAGGTTCTCTTATGGCATCAGGCTGTAAGAACTTTTTAAATTGTAATTGTAACCTTTTATTTTTAATAGTTTTTTTTTTTTTTTTGCAATGGAAGGATTAAAGAGTTTTGAATGTACTATGTTATTGTATAAACAATCTTTATCTTTACTGACAGACATAAGCATAAGCAGATTTTTGCATACTGAATTTTCTAGAATCTTTTTGAGATGAAAGTGTTTAAAGAGCAACAAGTTTGTAAATGCTAAGAATATTATGCAGTGTCTGACAGACGGCTCAGAGCTCAACCATGGTAGATTAGTGTGTATATATCTGCTTACAGGTGTTGGTCTGTTTTTGTCATTTACTACAGTATCGTTTACAGTAAGTATGTCATTAAAAAGCTGCTTGATATTGTAGCCTGAAAAAAATAAATCTGCAGAGAATGACAATGTAAAATGTGCCCATAGGGAGGGAAATATGTGAGAAAGCAAGAGAGTGTGTGTGTGTGTGTGTGTGTGTGTGTGTGTGTGTGTGTATATCTGTGTGTTTTGCAACTTTGAAGTGTACATCTGAGTATTGTGAACATCATTTGTCTGTGATAATATATATAGCTATGTTTTCATTCATTAAACACACACACTTTTTACAGCTTAAGCTGTCTCGAGACCACCTGTTCTGACTTTCACCCTTCAACTAACACACATTCTCGCTCTCATTTTCCTTAATTTTTTTCATTGCAAATTCCCCTTTACACCGAATGGAATGACTATTTTAACACACCATACTTCTACTAATTTCTATTCAATGTGTTTATACTAACAGCACAACATCACAGTACAACACAATGTATTATACAGCACAATAACACAATGCTGCTCTGGCACATACACCAGCACATCCTCAATCGTTCTTTTCTCTGATATAATAGCAGCTTCCCTTCCAGACCTCATTTGTCTTATGAGACACTGAAAATGAAACATTTAAACTGTCTCTGATGCACAAGAGAGCTTTAAAATGAATTCACCTACAGCTGAGCGGTTTTACTCCAGCCAGTATGTCCTTTACCACACACACATACTGAAGCATGTCACACTCGCACATGTACATTACAATTCAGTCTTTTTTTAAAACTCCTATTACTTCAGACACTTACCACAAACCATACCTCCTACAAGCAAGAGAAGGACTGAAATTCTATGTGCTTTATTGAAGCATGCTTGCTTTGTGTAAGCTGTAAAACATATTTAAGAGCAAACTGGAGGAGAGATGGTGGCACACAAACATTTGACTTCTATTGTATGGTAACACTTCACAATAAGGTTCCATTGTTAACATAGTTTAACATCACCTAACAGTGAACAATACTTTTACAGCATGTGTTAATCTAGGTTAATGTTATTTTCAACATGCCTGTATACTACTACATGTTTAAAATCAAAAGTTGTATCTGTTAACATTAGTTAATGAACTATGAACTAACAATGAACAATTGTATTTTTATTCACTAACTTTAATTCAAATATTAATAAAAGCTGTAAAAAATATATATTGTTCATTGTTTGTTTATAATACCTAATGCATTAACTAATGTTAACGAATGGAACAATAAGAACTGTTTAAGGCTGTAACGTCCCATTCGATTAGTCGATTAATTGGTCGATACGTTCTGGTTCGACCAAAATTCTGATTGGTCGATTTTTTGCCGCGTTCATTTCATCAGGTGGAAAGCACTAATTGCTAATGGGGGTGTTTTCAGGACACCCCTGTTTCACAGGTAACAGTCTGTCTTCAGAATACCCCCTTGTTTTAACTTTTTTTGGATTAGCCCAACCCACTGGAGAAGAGTGATAGATAGGCTATAGAAGGTTTGATGCTGAATATTATTTATTTAATTGTGAGATAATTTAATAGTCAGTCCTCTTCTAACGTGTCAACAACAAAGACATCGACAGTGTGGCAGCATTTTGTTAAAATTGATAACGGGAAAAAGGTTGAATGCAAAATTTGCAAGCAACAGTTTGCCTTCCACAGCTCGACGACAAACATGACATAATCATCTAAAAGCGGTAAGCTAACTTGTCTGCCTTAGGTTGCCCTGTCTGTTTTGAGTAAACTATATGAACATATCAGAATTGGCATATTTCAATGTTTTAGTGTAATAATCGTTTTAGGCGCACCCCTCCGCGATGACGGTAGCATCCCCCGGACACACCCAGACCACGCTGGATTTTAAGCCTCCTTTATCATCCAAACGGAAAAATAAAATCACTTTATTTAGTTTCGTTTAAAATTTGGCTGAATAACATGTTGTAGGTAGCCTACTTTACTTTTATGGTTCCCTTTTATTATTGTGCAAACTTTATTTTTTTAGATCAAATTTATTTTAGTATTATTTATTGGATTTGGGCACTTTATTTTTTTATTTGCCCACTGTTTGTGTTAGTTTTGAGCCTAAGATGCTTTATTTTTCAGTTATGCACTTTATTTCGTTTCTGCTCTTGATCTGGTTTGTTTAATAAATATTCTTTTTTTATTAAAGTGGACGTGCCTTTTGTGTTTATTAAGAGTAAAAGCTTTAAGTTAATAGTCTATTCGTGTGTGTCTCAGCCGCGAAGCTGAGCTCATGTTCAGCATGTTGTGCGAGGACATGCAAAGAGCGGCTGAAATGACAGTGACAGTTATAACTTCTTATTATAACATATGACAAAAAGAATTGTCTAAATTATGTTGCATATTCCTCAACAGTTCTTGTGATGATATCACTAGTTGACAACATAGTACTATTTTCGGAAATCATAGGCTATGATATTGCGCAGGTGCACGTGATGCAACGCTGTCAGAGCCGACAGACTTGTGTGTCAGACTCATTTCAGTGCAAAATAATTAGGTCAAAAACTATTTAATATACTGAAAATAGCCTACTAGTTTTTTTATGTTTATTTATAATTATTTTAGGCGGACAACAAGGCTACCAAGTACTGCGCAAAGTGCGCAGCTAATTAATGTAACGTTTTTTTTTCCTAACGTCATTTTTAGTCGATTTTTAGTCGAAAATTTCAGGACTTCAGTCGACCAAGAGTTTCTTTGGTTGATTACAGCCCTAGAACTGTTACCTGTTGTTTTTATACTGAGCTTATGATATTTTCTGTCCCTTGCCCTTACACCTAAACCTACTTTAACCCTCACACAAACCTTTTACATTTTTTTTTATAAATTAAGACATTATTTAGCATGCTTACAATGCGTTTCCTCAAAGAGACTGTTGGCTGGTCCCCACACTGTAGGTGAGGTTTTACTATCCTTGTGTGTTCCCCCACAATGCAAGAAAAACCTGGCCCACACACTCTGCTGTGTGTGCTGTGCTTTAGATAAGAACAAGTGTTTGTGGAGCAGATGTGTGATACTCAATCTGGTGGTAGAAAAGCAGAGGAGCACAGCTGAGGAACAAATGCTTGGTCAAGTATTGTATGTCACATACGCACAACCATCTCTCTGCACTGTTGCCCGGAAACAAACACACACTACCAACAACCTGCATACCCCCACTTCCCACATCTCTCTCCCTCCAAAAGAATTAGAAGATGATCATGATAGTATATTTAGGACATTGATGATACTTTCCACCCCAAGACTGAACAAATCCTAACTTGAATTCAGGCCGACAATATGCAGTGGATTGTGTAACAGGAACACATTTTAGATTTCATCTCTCTGGTCATGGAAAACTGCTTCCAGCCCAGTGACAGCTCTGTGGGTTCTCACAGTTACTACAGTATTCTGGACAGGTCGACTGCTTCAGGGCTATGAGATGGCAGAAATTAGTTGTGTGTGTGTGTGTGTGTGTGTGTGTGTGTGTGTGTGTGTGTGTGTGTGTCCATGTGCCCACCTTGAACATTTGTGTGGTGTGTCCTGTGGGAGTGATGCAGTTATAGAAGAAAAGTTCAGAATTTTAAGGATTCATGATGAATAAAATCATGCATAGATTTAATTTACCCTGTGTTACAAGTCTTTCTGATACAGTTCTGCTCATACATTTACATACAGAATCATCAATATGTTTACCATTTTGATTAATTTAGGAATAATTTAATATTGCCCAGATTAATTTATTTGTCATAACAGATGCATACACACATTTACATATATTCTACAAGACAAAATGATAAATTAACCCAAATTATCCCTTTTCAAAAGAGTACTCCCAGTATATTTACATCTTTTGAAAAAGATGATTTGGTTAATTTCATTTATTATATTGTACCTGGTAGATTATACTTATATATTTGATATGCAGCTTCTTCGGGGCAGTCCTAAGAAAAATAAAAAGACATTTCATGGTCATTCAACAAAAGGTTAGTAAATGTCTAAGCAAAAGTATTTGCATATATATTGAACAAATCATTTTTGTGTTTCCGTTAGTTATTTTTCCATTATTTCATTTTAAAGCATCAAATCACAACACTGGGTCAGTCAGAATAATTTATAATATTAGTTTACTTGTATGCTTTAAACATACTTTTCTTTCTTTACATACCGATATTATGTGTTTTTACAGTGGCTTATGTGATTATTTATATGTGTGTACATGTTTTTTTCTCAGGTACAACAGAGCGTGTTTGTTTGATTCAGGGTACAGTGGAAGCGCTAAATGGAGTCCATAACTTCATTGCTGAAAAAGTTCGTGAGATGCCTCAGAGCAGTCAAAAGACCGAGCCAGTCAGCATTCTCCAACCACAGACTACTGTTAACCCAGATCGCATTAAACAGGTTAGTTTTGTAAGGCTGCTTTACCACAACTCCACCGTGTTTTCATCAAACCCCAACATGTACAGCAGCAGTACTGTGCAAAAGTCTTAAGCACATTAGATATTTCACAAAAACATTTGTCTTAAGATGTTATTTTATATCTTCTGCTTTAGTGATTCAATAGGAAATATTAATTCAATAGGAATATATTAATAGATTTCCAAACATTCCTTTGCAACTAGAAGTAGAACAAGGTGTCCTGCAAAACATGGTATGACCCCACAAAGACTGGGTCTGGGATTACATGTAGAGCCTAAATACATAGAACTTTGGCAAGTTCTCCAAGATGCTTGCCCAACTGCCAACAACCTTGAAAATATGTGTGTAAGTGTACCTAGGAGAATGTATGCTGTTTTAAATACAAAAGGTGGTCACACAAAATATTTATTTAGTTTTTTAATTTTCACTGCACTTTGTATGAAGGTAATTTTGAAAACATCTGCAGATTTTTCACAACTGCAGAAACTTTTGCACAGTATTGTAAGTATATGTTTCTAGTTAGTCAGTTGTCAGACTTTTATGCATTTGTAAAAATCTGAATCAACTGTGCAGACAAGTTATTCCCCTGAACCATATTTTAGTTCAGTAATGTACAATCGTTTTTTTTTTTTTTTTGTTGTTGTTGTGGAATAACAGCACAGACACATCAGCCATTTGAATATCAGCAACACTGGAAACTTCAGACAGATATACTGGCCCAGAGAAGGCAGAGGGCAGGACAGGCTGATGATTGTTCCCCAGGGAAAGAGTGGTAGAGAGGGGCAGCAAAGTGTGAGAGCAGTGGGTTATTTTTACCTGCTTGATCCTGGCAGAATGAGAAAGAGAGAGGGAGTGAGAGAGAGAAAGCAGCTGCAATGTAAGACCAGGGATCAACAAATGGCTGATATAAGCACTGACTTAAGAGCCAGACCTTACATAGTCACACACACATGCTATTATACACTCATAAACATATACAAGCATACAGAGTAACATTGAAAATGCAGCTCCTCAAAGAAATTGCAGCCATTCACAAACATTGCCAGAAATTCAAAAAGTAAGCACAGAAAACAAGCATCCACACATAATCAGTACGTGTGCTTTTTGAGTTTAGGGATCTTTTTTTGGTTCTGTGTGCAGTCTCATGCATGTAATTCTGTTCCTTAATCAAAGTGACACTCCCCCTCCTCCACAGGCCAAACTGATTGTGCCCAACAGCACTGCAGGGCTCATCATCGGTAAAGGTGGGGCTACAGTTAAGGCTGTGATGGAGCAGTCGGGAGCCTGGGTGCAGCTTTCTCAGAAGCCTGAGGGAATCAATCTGCAGGAGCGCGTTGTAACGGTGAGTGGTGAGCCAGAGCAGAATCGCAAGGCTGTGGAGATCATTGTTCAGAAGATCCAAGAGGACCCACAGAGCAGTAGCTGTCTTAATATCAGTTACTCTAACATCACTGGTCCTGTGGCCAACTCTAACCCTACCGGTTCCCCCTTCGCCAACTCTACAGAGGTCTTACCCAATGCTGCGGCGGCAGCTACGGCCTCAACGTTGCTTGGCCAGGCGGGCCTTGCAGGCATGGGAGGGTTCCCTACCACTATGTCTAGTCTCTCCGGTAATGATCTGCTTGCCATTACGTCTGCCCTGAACACTTTGGCAAGTTATGGCTACAACACCAATATGTTGGGGCTAGGCCTCAACCCGGCCGCTGCGTCTGGAGTTCTTGCTGCGGTTGCAGCTAGTGCCAATCCTGCAGCTGCCGCTGCTGCCAACCTGCTTGCCACATATGCCAGTGAGGCCTCTGGAGGGGGCGGTCACCCTGCAGCACCTAGCTTAGGGGGATTCTCACTGGGCTCTCTAGCAGCCGCCACAGGGGCATCTAATGGGTACCTGAACCCCTCATCCCCACTGGTGGCATCGTCTCTGCTTGGCACAGAGAAGCTGGCAGAAGGTGGAAAAGAGGTGGTCGAGATTGCTGTGCCGGAGAACTTGGTTGGTGCCATATTGGGAAAGGGCGGCAAGACTCTGGTGGAATATCAGGAGCTGACAGGGGCACGGATTCAGATCTCCAAGAAGGGAGAATTCATTCCAGGCACACGCAATCGCAAAGTGACCATCACGGGATCACCTGCAGCAACACAGGCAGCCCAGTATCTCATCAGCCAGCGAATTACATATGAGCAAGGGGTCCGTGCCACCAACCCTCAAAAGGTGGGCTAGAGATGGACCAGAGTGGGGAGGGGAACAACTAATGGGAAGCAAAGGAAAAGTGAGAATGAATTGATGACTGGATAAATGAAAGAGAGGAAGAATTGGGGGGTTGGGGGGGGGGGGGGGGTGTCAGAAAGAACTGTGGAGAGATAATTTGTTTGGGGAGAAATGTGATATTTTGTGACTGAAATTCTGCTGTATTTTTAAAAGATGTGTTTAGTTGTGTAGGTCTGAGTATTGAGCCCTGGGGGACTCAGAGGAGAAGTTAAAACTTCCTCTCTCTTAGCCGGGGTTTTTATTATTCTGTTTTCAGCTGTTTGCTTCCATTGCAGATTCCATACAGTTTAGTTCATTACCTGATCCACACCCAGAGCAAGGAGACTTGAGTTTGAAATTGTACCATTTTATTGTTTTGATATTAGTGAATTCAGTCTCCAAAACTATAGTGTAGGCCTGAAATTAAATAGTTATCTCGATGGGTCAGATACTGAGAAGATACCTATGAAGGATTTTACTAACTCATGATTTGCCCCTTTTGGTTTTCAAATGAGACTTGATGACACCTGCTGAAAGATTTCGATCTGCATTACATAACTGGATCTCTGTGATTATGCTCCATCATGGTTGGTTCACACATGTTCACACCAATTTCTTTTAGATTTACTCAAACCTGTGATTCCAGGTTGACCTGAATGTATAAAGACTTCCTGATATTGTTGGGTTTTTTTTAATATGTAAATTGAGGATCAAACTGAGATGCTGTTTAGAGTAGATACCTAAACTTCAGCCACAGACAGACAGAATATGTCAAAGGTCAGATACTCAACATTAGAGAACAGGAATGTAAACCACACACACACATCACACAGACACACCTATACACATCTGTATATCCAAAAAAAAAAAAAAACTTGCAAGTGCAGTTTCGTAACAAGATCCCACTATGGTGCTATAAGAAAACACATGCGATCAAATTTTGAAGAGATTTTGTTGTCATATCTACTGATTTTAGGATTTATGGTGTTTCTTGTAGCCTTCATGAGGAATTAGAGGGCATATTGTGACTGACAATGAGTGGATATTCAAAAGATCATGCCAGAAGAGAGACAAAACAGTGCGATTGTAAAAAAAAAAAGAAAAAAAAAGAAAAAAAAAAGTCTGTTTGACTAACTAACTTTTATCTACAGCTAACGTTTGGACACACTACCAAGGAATTTAAGTCCTTAGAATCCTGAACTTGAAAAATAATTGGACCTGTTTAGACAGATGTACCTCTTAACTCCTCCTCTTCCTCTGATTGGAGGAGCCAGGCAATGTCTGTTCCTGTTTCATTCGAAAGGAGCTCAGGTTGTCATACCTCATGTTTGCGAAGGAGAACGATTTACAGTTTGTATGCAGTGCAGCAAAGTCTTGGGTGCATTACAAATGTTGCCTCATTCACATCGCGGTTTATCCCTGTTTGCATCAGGCTGGCAACAGAGGTGCAGTTAAGGTAGGGAATGAGAGGCTAAAATGCCATACAGCTTTTGTGACCTGTTTGAACAAATTCGAAGGCCGGAGGATACCACTGTAATGACTGTCAACCTTCAGCCTTCTTCTGTATAGCAGTGTTACTGCAAGGCAAACTCTTGCAGATGAACTGATCTCATATCTGCTTCCTTTGAGAAACCAAATGTCTAACAGCATTGAGACTGCAGGCCATTGTGTCAGACACACGGCTCCTAAAGTTTTGCTGGAGAGTTATTTGCCCACCGCCTTTTCCACCAATCAACAGGTTGTTTTTTGGTGCACTGAAAGGTGGTGATAGTTAATCATTAGTTTATTCCACAGTTGTACACTGCATCAAAGTGTTACGCTGCTATCAGCATTTTCGGTCTTGCCAGCAATTGGCTCTTGCATGGGGAGTGAGAAGGAGCTCCTGTACAGAGCGAACAATCGTCTCTGAACAACACTGTGAATCCAGCGGCCTGACGCCATCGCAACTATGGAATGTACTGTACATATTTCACACCATCAAGGGTGCATCTGTTAAGACACAGCATGGCGGAATAAAGCAATGAAACCGAGCGAGCACAAGAACACGGGCCACAAGGTCCCGCTGTAGGAACGACTACCTGTAGTTTACCTTGCTCTTTCGCCAAACTGGAGGTCACCGAGTGTCAGATTCCCCTGCCACGCCCAGTCCTGTCATTAATTAGCAGATCACCGTTTGAACCCTGGACTTCTATATATAACAACACTGCACAGCCCAATCTACTGCTGACCTACATACACACTCTAAAAGACATTCATCATCTCTCTCCAACTACAAGCCCTCTAATCTACTCTGAATTGGGGGAGCGGAAACGTAGAAAAAGGAAGGAAGAGACAGAGAGAGAGATACAGTATAGAGAGGGGGAGAGAGTGACCTATTTATATCCATTGCATAATTGCAAGTATTTCAATAAAGTGCATTTCTCATCTCTTGTGATTGCTGTTTTAAAATAAAGTTTGAACTGCAGTGCCATACCATACAGTTCATATATTCCCTATAATGATTTACTGTACTTGAGTACCAGCCAAAAGACACCAGGTTCTTAGAGTATTACTTATTCTGTTTGGAGATCAAACTATGTACCTGATTTCAGAAGCACAAGCACCAGAGTTGGTGCAGCAATATGAGGGTAATATGATTACTGGCAAGGGAGATTCATTTATATTTGGAAAAATACATTTAATTTTGTTGAAAATAAACTTGGTGTTTAGAGATTTTGATTATACACTCATGACATTAGGAGTAAGTCCTTCTCTCACTCTCTCCTAGTCTCTTGTCCTCCCTCTGTCTTTGGACTACCTCTATTTCTTCCTGCCCTCTATCTTAGAGCCCCTTGTGTCTTGCTCTTTTACCAGTTCTGTTTTCTGTTTTTCTGCTCCTATCCCCTCTCGCTTTCTTCCTCTCCAGGCTACCGGTCGCCACGGATGTGTTGTGTGTGTGTATTGTGGAGGTTGTGTCTCTCTGCATGGGTCGAATGGTATTCTGCCCTGTGTCGTGAACACCATATCTCTGTAAAAATACACCACATAGTCCAACATTAATACTCATGATTAGATTCTCGTGCTCTTGAAGTTCTGCCTGATAATGATTCATTACTTTAAACAAGCTAGAACAGGGAATCTGTATACTAAGAGAACGTATAGAGATGTATCAACCAAGAGGAAGGTTTTTTTAACTCTGGGGGGAAAAAAAACAGCATAAAGGATATGGATGAGATAGCCACCTCAATCTAAAACGATGACGCCGCCATTGTTTGAGCTCAGTGTTCTCTCTTCTCTCTCTGAGAGCTATCTATGATCATTACTGCATTTTTCCTTCATTTAAAAAAAAAAAATGAAACTGTGGAATCCGTCGCGTCTCATGTTCTTTGTGTACTTTGGTGTAGTTCCTCTAGTTTGTGGTCTAAATGCAGTCTTGCGCTGTTGGTTTCAGTGTGTGATTTATTCGTTATACTCATGTGGATGACGAAAGTGCCAATCAAGCCTGGTTAAGATTAGCTTTGCGATTTGTTTGTGCATTAGAGTTGCTCTTTTTGGAGTGCTGGTGTCCATATCTACGTCACTGATTATTTTAGATCGACTTAAAATGTAAAGAACTATTGGAAGCAATATTGTAGCATGTTGTCAAGTTTTGTGTTTTGTTATGTCTGTTGTATGAGCCTTTGGATTTACTACAAATTTTGAATGAATAGGTTTACATGTACTTTTTGTAATACTGTAAGTTGAAAAAAATTAAAAAATGCTGCTATTTGATAAGTGAAATATAAAGAAATATTTTAGTTGGAAAAAAAAATGTCTGGTCTGTTAATTAGGATTGTGCTTGTCTTTGACCAGGGGTATAAACGAGGTGTATCAATATTAATTACATAGATGCAGTAATAATAGTCAACCTGTGCCAAACTAGACCTTCACAGCTTCTCAACATGTAAGTGTGTGATGAAACATTAGATATTGATTACTTATTTAGAAGCATTGAACAAGTGCCAATCAATCAATATCTTTTAGTTCAAATGAAAAGATAATCAATGAAGGAAAAAAAAAGTTGACAGCGCAATGTTAGTATTGTTTTACCCCAGCTGCATAGACTAAGAGAAGAATTGTTTTATGCATCCATATGGTTTTAATACACTCAGTAGGGGCCTGTGGCTTCCGCACTGCTTTTAAGTCATATTGTCTCTGTAGGTCGGCATGGAGTAGGCATACACATTATAAACATGTTATTAAGCATTCATAACACAGCCATTTATGAAAGTGTGTTTTGTGGATTTAGGTGTTATCTTTTTGCACGTCTCTATTGCATGATATCCAAGTGAATTATTGAGGGGTGGGAAATCAAACAAACAGACAAGCAAACATGAATTTTTTTTACAAATTGTTCTGTGTCTTGTGTTGCTCTGAGACACAATTCTGCATGTGTCCTAAACGGAGCACCCTTTCTTTTTATCACTTCATTTGTTTTTCTCTGGTTTGTACTGCTTATGTTTTTTCTCGGTCAGATGGGTGTGTCTTTTAAAGGCCAATACACATAGGCCTAAGAACTGCAGTGTAACCATGGGAACTGGAGTCAATCAGGAATTTATGAAAGCGAAAGGATTCCAGTTTATGACAATGAAATGCGTATGTGTGAGACTCCATCTCTCGGCCTCTAATTTCAGGGGGAAAAATACCCATGCATGGTAATGTCATTTCAATTCAGATTTTTTGGCTATATTGTCATATTTTTTTCATACAAGGAATTGCATTCATTGATTTTCAGACTTCTCTTGTTTCTCAGCTTGATTCTCCTATCCCCACATGTAATTTCTGAATGTATTTACATTTGCATAAACTGAAACAAAATGTTATTTCAATGTTAAATGTCTTTTAGGTGTGATGTTTACGGCGGAGGTTGTAAAGTTCATGTAGCTCGATCATATCTGTCAGTGTTAGGAAGGCCCAGAGCCACATTAGCACCCAAATTCATTTCTCTCTTCCTGTCTGCTGATGCATCAAATGCACTTTACTGAGCATTAGGTCCCATCACAAACACACACAGTGTAACCTTCTACTGGATGCAAAACTGAACCAAGCAACCTGTTTTTAACATGGGAAAACTTTGACAGATATATTGTTGTTTTTCCGGTTGTTGTGTTTTTTTATTATTTGCATTCTTTGGTCTTTGTAAATGAGTTGTACTTTTTTAAAGTGTGTTTATTTTTGTATTTTTGTTCATTTCGGGGAGGAGAGGTCAGAAGGAGAATGTATGATAGATGTCCTGCATTCCACTGTCTCTCCTACTACATTTCCTTCTGTGCATGTGTGTCAGAGAGCGTGAGTGAGAAAGTTTGCATGGGTGTGTGTTTGTGAGTGTCTAGATAATGACACGCAGACACTATTGTTACCATTGTAAGTGCCAACTGTGTGAAGCTGAACTGCTTTGAAAATGAAAGGTGTTATTTTTGATTTTCAAAACTGTACGTTCTGTTCAGTTTAGAGGAATGGAAAATAAATTGCAGAAACCTCTGAAAAGTTTCAGTGTTCTCCATTCATTGATATTTATGTTTCAGGTCACATCAGTTTTGTGCATTTAGATAAATTTACAGGTAACACTAGGTTGTATACGTTAACATTATTTAACATGCACTAACAATGAATAATACCGTACTATACAAATTTTATTTGTAAAAGTTGTACATGATAACATTAGTTAATACATTATGAACTAACAATGAACAATTAAACATTAAGATTAATTGATGTACTATATTGTATATTTCTAAGTTAAGATTAATAAATGCTGTAAAACTAATTATTGTTAATTGTTAGTTCATTATACATTGTGCATTACTAAATGTTTACGTGTGGAACCTTATTATAAAGAGTGAAAACAGCTATAATGTTTTTTTGTTTTTTTTTAACCATAATTCATATTCATCTTTGACACATTTAAACAATGTACTGTACGCACTAAAGGTTGCACGATTATTGATTTTTAATAGTAAACAAGCCCAGTATTCCTGTGGAATCCGACAAGTCGTGAAGTCATTCCACCCCCAAAATAACCACTGGCCTCCAATATAAAGTGATTTTCTAAACTGTCGCCCAGTCGTGTTTTTGAAGGAGCGAACAGCAATCAGGTCAGACAAAGATTTGCTGATCATGTTGAAAAACTAGCAACAGCGGGTGTATTTTTAAAAGATTATGCCTAGCACTAGTATTTCTGTTATACAGTTAAAGTCAGAAGTTTACATACATATTAGCCAAACACATTTGTCCCAATTCCTTACATTTAATCATAAAGAGCATTCCCTGTATTAGGTCAGTTAGGATCACTACTTTATTTTAAGAATGTGAAATATCAGAATAATAGTAGAGATAATTATATAGTTCTGCTTTTATTTCTTTCATCACATTTCCAGTGGGTCAGAAGTTCACATACAATTTGTTAGTATTTGGTAGAATTGCCTATAAATTGTTTAACTTGGGCCAGCCAATTTGTGTAGCTTATTTGCTGGAATTTTGGCCCATTCCTCCTGACAGGACTGGTGTAACGGAGTCAGGTTTGTAGGTCTCCTTGCTCGCACATGCTTTTTCAGTTCTTCCCACAAATTTTCTATCTTATTGAGTCCAGGGCTTTGTGATGGCCACTCCAATACCTTGACTGTGTTTCCTTTAAGCCATTTTGCCACAACTTTGGACGTATGCTTGGGGTCATTGTCCATTTGGAAGACCCATTTGTGACTAAGCTTTTACTTCATGGCTGATGTCTTGAGATGTTGCTTCAATATATCCATATCATTTTCCTTCCTCATGATGCCATCTATTTTGTGAAGTGCACCAGTCCATTCCTGGAGCAAAGCACCCCCACAGCATGATGCTGCCACCCCCATGCTTCAACGGCTGGGATGGTGTTCTTCGGCTTGCAAGCCTCACCCATTTTTCTCCAAATATAATAATGGTCATTATGGCCAAACAGTTAAATTTCTGTTTCATCAGACCAGAGGACATTTCTCCAAAAAAGTAAGATCTTTGTCACCATGTGCACTTGTAAACAGTAGTATGCCTTTTTTTATGGCAGTTTTGCAGCAGTGGCTTCTTCCTTCCTGGGCAGCGTTTTAGGTTATGTCGATATAGGATTAGTTTTACTGTGGAAATAGATACTTGTCTACCCGTTTCCTCCAGCATCTTCACAAGGTCCTTTGCTGTTGTTCTGGGATTGACTTGCACTTTTCGCACTAAACTACATTCATCTCCTGTGTCTCTTTCCTGAGTGTTATGATGGCTGCTTGGTCCCATGGTGTATATACTTGCATACTATAGTTTGTAGTAATTAATGTGGTAGTTTTAGGCTTCTGGAAATTGCTCCCAAGGATGAACCAGACTTGTGGAGATCCACAATTATTTATTTTTTTTGGCTGATTTATTTGGATTTTACCATGATGTCAAGCGAAGAGGCACTGAGTTTGAAGGTAGGCCTTAAAATATATCCACAGGTACCGTACAAGTCTAATTTGATCAACTGGAGTTGTGATTCAAATCGGAAGGCTTAACATAATTTTCTGGTATTTTCCAAGCTGCTTAAAGGCACAGTTAACTTGTGAATTTAAATATCTGAACCACTGGAATTGTGATATAGTCAATTAAAAGTGAAACAATCTGTCTGTAAACAATTGTTGTAAAAATGACTAATGTCATGCACAAAGTAGATGTCCTAAACGACCACCTGAAATCTGTGGATTGGTTAAACAATTGTTTTAATGACTTCAACCTAAGTGTATGGAAACTTCTGACTTCAAATGTATTTGTAGGTGCACCCATTCACACAATTCCAAGCATTTCAAGCTGCTTCAATTAATTATCCAAATCTTAAAATGCTACACATTATCACAGAAGTGTAGGAGGTGACATCGTTTCAACAGATTTGTAATGTTGGGGATTGTAAATTGTAAAAAAGAGTTCGACACTGGAGTGCACTATCATTGTTCCATCAAAATAAAAGCTTCAGGTGAAGTAAATATGACAGGAACATATCACTATTGTATTAAATATATCCTCAAAATAATAATAATAATTCTGTATCATATTCTAATAATAAACTTGACTGGACAATAATTAATAATTTTCATCTAGGTTCAACTAAGTTGTAGTTTTTGCACATCATATTCATTTACAAAAATGTTTTGTAAAAATATAGACAGATATTGCTTTTTAATTACTATTGGAGCATATAAATTATATATATATATATATATATATATATATATATATATAATTATTTATTTTTTAATTACATACCATTCTTCCTTGTGTTCATTCAGATTAAAATCTGTGGAAATTTATTCATACCTTTAACTAGATTTTTATTTCTTTAAACATTTTGACTACTTGAAAAATCTATTATTTTAAGAATTAGGATTTAAACTCACTTTATATAATTTTCCCTGGTTGTATGCGGAAAGGGGGCCCCGGCTAGATGGTTGCTTGGGGCCTCGGAAAATACAACCTGCCCCGGCTTGTTGATACATTGTATTGTTGAGCAGAGCGACATAATAAACTAACACCATTTCTGAAGTGTATTCTGTATGTGCGTTATTTATTGGGAGTCTGACAGATCAACACAGCCTACATTTGAGCCACTGCACCTTTTCAGTGCAGAGCCACCAGGCTCCACACCCGCGGTATTTCCTACAGACGTTTTTTATATCACATGGTGAGCGAATAGTCGACCTCAGGCTGACAGTCTCGACTACGTTAGTTGTACAGATACATCTGACCACCTAAACCTCACATAACATGGTGCCTGTGACAGTAGAGCCAAAAGAAACTGATCTTGACACACACACACACAGAGAGACAGAGAGAGAGGTGTTTGTGTGGTAATGCTGTGTGGAAGTGGTATGGTGCAGTGCTGCAGTTTGACGGCGTGGTTGAACTGTCGTTATGCTGAAAGGCGAGATCAGAATGAATCAAAAAGCCTGCCCGTGATACTGTTAGGTCGCTTAAAGCCAAAAAGCCCATGTGCATTTCTTAGATGCATAAGCAATGACAAATATATTAAAAACATTAATGTAATGAATTGAAAATTTGCACAAACGATTGCTCATAAAATATTAGCATGACTGTTTAAACTGAGTTTCATGAATTAAGATAAAAAGGTAATAGGAGAGACTATGTACATGTTGTACTTGTTAATGAATTTAATTTCGTACTGCTGAGCTGAAAGGGGCTACCTGGTTGCCTTGGATACCTCTTGGAGCCATACCTCAATTGTCCTGTTTCTTGCTCTAACAAAACCCTCTTCAACAACACACATACATACACAAACCTGCTAAATGCCAAACTGACTATTTCTAGAGTTTCTTTCTTGTACACAGATGCTAACTTTGCATAGTAAAACAGCAACAAGATAATAATAATATATTTTGCCGTAAGAGAAATGTTCTAGAACATTGTATACATACAATCATAATGATTGTAAAAGAAACAGGTAAAATGTCCATCTACATCTGTTTCCTGTGTTGGGGTCACCTCATTTGTTTCATTGCACAACAAACAAAAAGAGAGGTTACATCATAAATGGCATAATCTTCTAAAATTGCCATGTGAGAACATAAGAACATAATCTAGACATAATATTATATTGTATCATTTTATTTTATGATATATCATTTTATTATTTCTTTATTATTTGAACTTAACCAATACATTCACGGTATATAATAATTAGGTAAAAGCAATTAAATGATCTCCTCAGTGGTTGCCATAGCAATGAGACCACTTTATATTGCAGATGTGTTGTTATATACAGACCGTAGTCAGAATGAGGAAAATTTGATGCTATCCAGATTAACACTAACCTCAGATACTTTTATTTAGTAAAATGTAAGTATAGCTAAACACTAAACAAACACTATACAGTATATAATGCAGTACACTATGCAAAAGTATGGCCAGTTAACCTAAATAATGTGCTTCATGTGGTAATATCTAAATTAAAAAATATTACTTGATATGACTAATATGATAAGTCAATCAAACTATGGTTACACCAACATTTTTTTTTAAGGGTTAGATTAAGTAAAAATAAATGTTACAATTTTCACAGTGCATACTATATTACAATAACACACAAATCCTGATGTAATAGCATGATGGCATACTATAAACTATAACTATAGCACTACCAATATCTAGTATAGATGGGGATGATCTGTGTTCTGCATGTAGCAATACCATCAAGAAATATTCTTGTAGATGCAGTTGTTATGCTTTTCTTTTATAATCTGGCTGCAAAATACTAGATTAGAGCAAGAGAAATAGACTGTTTTATTAATTTATTTTTAACCATTAGTCAAATAGGTGTCATCCAGTGGGAGTTAATGCATTAATTGAATATTGTTGAACAACTAAAATGAATCTAGTTGGCCCAATGGGACTAACTCTGTGGGTCATAAAATCAATTGTTTTCTGTTAGTGTTTAGTAGTAGCAGTAGCACATTTCATTATAACAGACCCAAGGGCTCATTTTCACCACACAAAGCTCATGACAACCTATTAAGCCAATATTTGATGAAGAATAAAAGAACAGAGGGGGTTATTTTATCATAAAGAAATTTAATTGAGGCTCCCAGTGTTTCCCGGTCCTTTAGAAC
Source organism: Moxostoma hubbsi (assembly GCA_032164185.1). Lineage (NCBI taxonomy): Eukaryota > Metazoa > Chordata > Actinopteri > Cypriniformes > Catostomidae > Moxostoma > Moxostoma hubbsi. The sequence continues at coordinate 27,191,320 of JAVLUX010000008.1, forward strand.
CTCAGTTTTATTAATGCTTTTCCATTTGTTCGGGTCTATAAACATACACATTTCACAGCAGCAACTCTGTTTTGTGAAGAACTGCACTGCACAAATCAAGCTGTGTCTAGATGCGGAACAGTCCATGATGCAGACAAAGTGAATGTAAGAGGTTGGTAACCTAACGCATACTCAGAGAAGCCAAAAATGTATTTTACCATGTCTTGTTAATACAGTGCACAATGTGAACTTAACAGTACATATTTTTTCTACACACAACACCTCATTAAAAGCAGTACCAGTAAATCAGGCATCTGGTATCTGTGACAGAAAAGGATTTTGTGTGTGTAATGTTTCTTGACATGATTTTTTAAACCTGTTGATATTTCAACACATGTCTTAATGGAAGAAAGTTAATTGGTTAGGTGTCATGGTGTTTTTTAACAAATGAGATTCTGAACACTCTGCATATCTGTGTATAGATTAGGGCTGTCAAACGATTCAAAATTTTAATTGTATTAAATGCAGATTATTTAATTTAATTAATCGCAGGCATCAATATTTGCCATGAAAGGCCCTTAAAAAAACTAACTCAATATCTAATGAATAAGGAATTATAAAATATATTAAAATAATTGCAAATATAATAAATATGAATACAATATAATATTCAGATAAATATATACATAACATTTTTTAGGCATTTCCATAACATAAATCTTTGGGCTTCAGTCCACGCCAATCTATTATCAAATTTAATTTCATAATTAAACCTCCAAAATAGTGGGTCAAGATTACGATCAAATCTCGTATTTTAAATCACAAGTAAAATCGGACAACAATGTGCCTATTTATATGCACACCCATACACTGATAACTCCCAAAAAGTAATAGCATAAGACTCCAGCAGTTAAAATAATATCTTCAGAAGTGTTATGAAAGGTATGGGTGAGAAACTGTTCAATAATTGTAATTTTTTGCTAAACATTCTTGTTCCTGCCCAGCAGGGGGCGATATGCAGAGAAGAATGTCAATCCCCACTTCCGAAGAATGTGAAAGTGAACTGTTTCTCATCCACACATTCTCATATCATATCACTTCTGAAGATACTGATTTAACTACTGGAGTCTTATGGATTACTTTTATGCTGACTTAAATGATTTTGATTAGCTTTCAAATGTTGCCTTCTATTCACTTGTATTGTATGGACCTACAGAGCTGAGAAATTATTCTAAAAATCTTAATTTAAGTTCAGCAGAAGAAAATCAGTCATACACATCTGGGGTTGCATGAGGGTGAGTAAATAATGAGAATTACAATTTTTGGGTGAACTATCCCTTTAAGGGCTCTTGTTAGATCTGAATGAATTTGTAAATAAGAAGAGAGTTTTGGAAACATTTCTAGTATTATCTAGTATTATTACGGTGAAAATGTCCCTCAAGGACATTATATATAATGCTGACATATAAACCTAAGCAAGATCATGCTTTATTAATGCCTACTTTTGCTATTTCATAGCTTTTAAAGTCCTGCGTGGATTCTTATTTCAGTGTAATTAAAGTTTTAAGTGTCGAAAGAAATTAGATCATTAGTTCTGCACAGCAGTACTGCTGCTCTCTAAATCTGCAGAGTATGCATCCTAGTGCGTACAACACTTGCTGTATCTGAAACCCCCCCTTATCGACTATATAGTGCACTATTTCGGGTGTCTGCCATTTTCTAGGAGTGTCTGAATTCTGAGTGAGCTACTCGTTTCCTACTTTAGTTCACTCATTCTTACCCACAATGCACACTAATTTCGAATGTACATTTGATGTGATGTGTTTAAAATGTACTCTTTATTTGATAAAATGTGTTAACTCTTTATATTAACACACAATATATATAAAAAATGACAAACAGAATGAAGATTTATTGTATTAATATATTATTTAATAAGAATAACAAGTAAGGCCCAAGTATTTTAAAAGTTCATATGTGACGTTGTTTCTGCGACAGAGCTCAGACACTCAATGTATACGTCAGCGTCTGAATTCACTTTGAAATTGTTTCACTTTGAAGTGTTTGATGCTGCAGCATTGAAGACTTGAGTGACAGTCTGTGTCAGAAGCGCACTGCGGTGTGAACTTCCGCTTTCATAAAAGTTACATTTAATAATCTCTCAATAAATTAGACATGAATTAAAATTAAACCCAGTAATGTAACTACAGGAATGCCGGCCATTGTAAAGACGTAAAAGTAAAACATTTTCATTAAAAATTTACTTTAGTGATAGTAAAAATTACCCACTTTTAAACCTACTCTAAAAGTAATTTTTTCCAAAAAGTTGCTCAAGCAAATGTAGCGCGTTACTACCCACCTCTGTCTATATCAAATATATTGGATGTTCCAATTTCCATTCATTTTAATACAAGTGCTCCGTCTCTGGGGCTTGGGCTAAATAGTCTCTGGCTGTCTGTTGGTCAATACATGTGGTTTGTTGCCATTTTAGAGCTCCTTGTTTCTTGACTGTACAGATGTGCGTTGCTTGGACAGCTGCACTTGCACTTACTGTCCCCTGCTGACTGGGACTCCTAAAAACATGAAGGTAGTGCAGTACTTCAAGCTCAACTTCCTCCATTACTATGAACATTTCTTATTGATTAATTTTAATGTGGTATTTTTTAGATAATTAATGGCAATGAATTAATGCATTAAATCAACAGCCCTAGTTAAGATATTGATTGACCCTTTTATGTATTTTTTGTGAAGATAATTTAGGGAGGATGAAACAAAGAATAATTCTCTGTCCCCTCTCTCTCTCTCCACACTGGCCTTCAATCTGCATGATTTTTATATTCCGAAAGCTTAAAAATTTACTACTATCCTACAATTTCTGTGCTTACAGAGATCCCACTGCAGAATATTACAATCTTTATACAGATAAGACATGATTATTGGCTGTGGTACATTAAATCTTTTCTCACGTACCTCAGACCTTACTAAATATGCCACAAACTATTCATCATCACATCACACACACACTCTACCCCATTCCCCACATTAGGACATCGAGTGGCACAAACGCTGCAACAACAACCCATGACAGCTTTGTGCAGCATTACAGCATCGCTGAAATGACTTTAAATCTTAAACACATCTACATTAAAACAAGATGGTTGTGTATAATAAAACGGCATTATTTATGCACCATAATTCATGAACAGCACAGTTCATAATAATGACAATAAGCTTCTGTAGCCAGGCTATATACACCCTTAGAGTGTTCAGACATTATTGGTCAAGCTTCATCTGGACATCTGGCATAATTGTGACTTAATTGAATGAAAGGTAATGCTGTGCCACCTTCAATGGCATTCAAGGTCATCAGAATTGCATGAGAATAAAAATACAATACATTCCAATGGCAGAACAGTGTCTTGTGTAATCATAGTGGAAGGACATACTTAAGTAACTGGTGATATTACTGTAGCAGTGTTTGCTGCTGTCTCCTATGGAGGTGTCTGCTTTTCAAAGATAGTTGTAGGGGAGGATCTCATCATTAAATCATGTTGTCAAGGCGACAAGTTTGTGTGGAGCATGGGTTTGGGGACCGTGTGTCAGAACACAGGCATATTCCTGTCACGATTTCATCACGATTTCTGCGTAACCCTGGCAACCTAAACTCTCAAAAAAACACAGCAATACAACCAGGTAAATACATAATCCAGAACTCACTCAAACAGCTTTGTCAAGAGAGATTCATAGTGCAAAAACAATCTTTTACTGTAAGCATTTCTAATACTCACTACTTTGGTTGGTGATCTGAGCAAAATCCGTAAAGCCAACACAAGTAGTTACATCATTAAACAGTTGTCTTTACTGCAGGACTATGCATAAAGGACATGGAGTACATTTTGGATAGATATGTTTTGGCACATTTATGACAATATCACAGTTGTTGCTATTGCTCAGTTTATTTTCTCTTCAATATGCACATGAAACAGACATAGACACAAACACTGCATTGGCTAACATCAACATTTACATGCTGGTCTGCTCCTCTCTTGCAGTGGTCAAAAGTGATGAAAGGCATATGCAGTCTTGCACTGTGCTCCTGGAGTTGATGTTGTTAGCATTATCACACCTGATCAATAACTATTAATGAAGGAAACCATGGCTGATACAAGATGTGGCTCTTGCTCTGCCGTTACCATGGAAACCAGCACTGCAGCGCTGCAGGCTCAAATTGGGAGTTGGAAGAAAAAGATGGGAGAGAGAGAGAGAAAAAAGAAAGAGAAGGAAGGGGGTTGAAAGATAGAGGGGGAACGAGGCTGTTTTTCACTCTTCTAACCACACAGTGTTTTGGTGTCTAAGAAGCAAAACACCTTTGCTTATCTAATTTGGTAAATAAATGTATTTGTTTTGATAAATAAATAGTAAAATTCATATTTTCTTTGTCTTCAGTTTCTTTGGGGGTTACATCTACTTCCTGTACTGAAACACAATGCTCTTCTTTCACTTGATTTATGTTCAATGCATAGATTCTATTAATTTCATTGGTCACAGCGCCCTCTGTCATGCCACTACCGCTCCAAACCTGCAGATGGCAACGTTGAGTCAGATGTCTCACCAGCACAAAAACAGTAAACGAGGAAAGGATGGCACACTTCCATACACATCGGTGAACTTCTGTTCATTCAGCAACTTTTCAGCTATTCAAATGTTACAATATTTTATACATTTTAGTATTGTATTTGATACGTAATTGCATTTGAAGGGTTTCTGTGAGGAGACAGTGTGGCAGCTGATTCTTTCATTACAAATAAAATTTCACATGATGACAAATCCATGCAATATTTCTGCGGACCTGGAAAAGTACATTGTGAAAGAGGTACATTTTGACATTGTTCCCATTTTAATGTAGTGCTTGTATGTACAACTAAGATTAATAAGCGGTCTTTCTTTTTTGATAATTAAATGTTTTAAATGCAGGTTCCTCCATCTGTGTATTACGTTCCAAATTACATAACTGAGACTGAGGAGGAGCATCTACTGCAATAGGTAAGACTTAAAGGAAAAGTTCACCCAAAAATGAAAATTCTGTTAACATTTACTCTCTCTCTCGTGCTATCCCAGATGTGTGACTTTCTTCTGTGGTACATAAACCAAGATTTTTTAGAAGAATATCTCAGATCTGTTCAGGGACGAACTAACAATATGGAGAACCGGTGGGCCGGCCGCGAAACGGGCGAATAGCCGAACACCTCCATCCCCCGCTCAACAAATTTTGGGCCGATTTCAGTCTGCCCCTGGCTCTGTTGGTCCAATAAGTGAATGGGTACCAAAATTTGGAAGCTCCAAAAACACAAAGGCAGCATAAAAGTAATCCATGCGAGTCCGGTGATTAAATCCATACCTTCAGAATAGAGGTCTGCATTGGGCTTAAAATTAAACTCGACCCATACCTTAGACCGTGTGGTCCGAACCTTCCTGGCCCGAACGATACAATCAGATTATAAAACCGAAATCATTAATTACAAACCCAACCCGAATTCCTATTTGAAAAACTGACCCGAACCCTGTCCGAAACCCGTCGTGTTCTCGGGTCCCGTTGCAAACGTTCTACTTCAGAAACTATATGATAGTGGGTGAGAAACATATAAATATTTAAAGGAATATTCTGGGTACAAATCAAGTCAAGCTCAATCGACAGCATCTGTGGCATACTGTTATGTATTTTTTAATTAATTAAAAAAATGAACTTAGACTCGTACTTTTCTTTAAAAAAAAAAAAAAAAAAAAGAAGCAAAAATCGAGGGTACAGTGAGGCACTTACAATGGAAGTCAATGGGGTCAATGAAAATTAATGTGGCCAATTTTTGGAGGGTTTAATGCTTATAATTTTATAAAAGCACTTGCATCAAATCTTCTGTTAAAAGATGTGTATAATTTGAGCTGTAAAGTTGTTTGAATTGTAATTTTACAGTCATTATAGGGTTTGTTGACATTACATCGTCATGGTATTGAAGTTGTAAAATTGTCTATAACTATACAGAAAAGGTTAGTAAGAGATTTTATCACACTACACTAATCTTGTTTACAGGCATATTGTCTTGTGGCTATACTTTTGAAAAAGTGAGTATTTTAAAGTTCAAAAATTGGCCCCATATACTTCCATTGTATTGGATGGGCCTCACTGTAACCTCGATTTTTGCTTCTTCTTTTTTTTTAAAGAAAAAGGACGAGTTGAAACCGTATTTTTGAGGCAATCAACATTATGCCACAAATGCTGTCGATTGAGTTTAACTTGTATTGAACCCGAAATAATCCTTTAATTCCCTTTTTACTACAAAAATGTACTTTCACATTCTTTTTTTTTTGTGTGTTCAGCAGAAAGAAAGAAAGTCATAAACATCTGGGATGGGATGAGGGTAAATCAATGATTGTAAAGGGATTAATGGAAAGGAGGAGGTGAGAACCTTCTTGAGAATATAAATAATATTTAAATAAGAAACTTAACCAAAAAGACAAACACACACAGGTGTCGGACAGCTGTCCGTAAATTTCTCTCGTTCGCACTGCCGTCTTCGGTCGGCCTTTTAGGCTAATTGGCCTGATAAGGGGCCGGGTGTGCGGAATCATGACCCGGCCCCGCCCGCCACCCTGCCACAATAATGTGAGAATTTTCATTTTCGTGTGAACTATTCCTTTAACATGGATTGGACAGCTCAATCATACCATATTCTACACTAACAGATTTTCATATCATCAGAAATTTAAACTCTGCCCTGTGTCTCTTTTACAAGGTATACAGAGCTCACAAACCAAGTGGACACAGTTATCAGGGAGGAGGCTACAGAAATGGGGTCTGCTAAAGGATTTCATTGATACCATGCTTTATAAATCAGTACAAATAACTAAATTAAATATATTACATAAATATAATTTATACACAGTTTATATATATATATATATATATATATATATATATATATATATATTCCTTTATTACTTGTGACATTCCAACTGTGACCTGTGTAGTTGTAACTTTTGTAGAAATAGAATGATATCACTACATCTCACTTCCATAAGAGTTCAGTATGGATCCTTTTCACATATCTGGGTTTCGGAACTCGGAAGTAAGCGATTGCAGGGTAAACTTAGATAGCGGTGAATGGGAAACCATGGCAAATGTCATTTTTGGATAACGGAACTATTATGTATTCACAACATTCCAAATAAAGAAAAAAAATAGCGAGCAATGGAATACGACTGTCAGGAGAGAGAAGATGGCACATTTACTGTCACTCTCAGCAGCTGTATTAGAAACCTCATGGCATTTGTGTTAACTAATTTTTAAAACTAATTCCAGAGTAATATAATACAAAAGTATATTGTTCTAAAAGTACACAAACATAAAAAGTTTGCAAGATTTACACTGCTAAATAGGGCAGAAACTCTTCATCACAGTCTGAAAAGGGTTCATTGCCAAACTGGAAAGAGTTTGGTATAAAGTTTGATTTCTGTTTTTCATATATCAGGTGGGCTGCCAAATCCCAAAGGAATGCTTACTGAGAAACTCCCTGAATGGCTGCTGAAGTAGACCAAGAAAATATCTGCTCTTAGGGCATTTGCTGGAAAGACAGCTAATCATGTGCTGGTCAATGAATACAAGCCTGGGGAGGGAATTATGGTAAGGAAAACAGCATTTCCCATTGATTTACCATAGCTATTGGGTGCATCTTTATTTTCTTTTTATCCTCCTTAACCTATAACTTAAATTTTTTTATTCTTGTCTTTCACCTTTCCTAACCCACTCGTCCTATTTTCATATTCATCCCATCATTCTCTCCTTCTCTTTCTCAGCCTCATGGAGATGGACCACTGTATCACCCCACTGTAACAACTATCAGTCTGGGCTCTCACACACTTCTGGACTTCTACAGGCCTGTTTGTCAGACACAGGTATCAGCAGATTAAGTCAGCCCAGGGTATTGATACACACACAAACAATCTAACTATCAATCGTTTTCTTAAATTTTGTTCCCTCTTTCTCTCCTTCCAGCTTGAAATTCCTCAAACAGAAGTGAGCCGCTACATGTTATCGCTGTTAGTACAGAGACAAAGTCTACTAATTGTGCAGGATGACATGTATAAATGCTACCTCCATGGTATCCAAGGAGTTTGTGAGGATACACTGTCAGAGCATGTGGTAAATCTGTCCTCAGCAGGGGGGCCAGGTGGGTGACGCATTGCCCAGTGGCACCAGAATCTCCCTTACCATCCGCCACGTTCTCAAACTCATCCGAGCCAATCTGTTACTTAGCAAGAAGTAACACACTCAAGATCTTGCCTGAGCTTTTTAACTAGATAAACAGGTTATGCCTGTCTAAACCCTCTAAGCAAAGTGTGTAAATGCAACACACAGAAGTGTCTTCACTGTAAGGAGGTCATGCTTTACTGGATGGCGTTTGTGCTGCTTGATTGAAATTGTAACACAGTTCTGATTGAGTGGAGAATCTTGATCATTTTGACATCAGAAAACAGCATTAACCTTAGTGCTGCTAACCCACAAGGACAGGAAGCAGAGCAATATAAGACTGAGAATAATTTCTCCCTTGAAGTCTCCCTGAATCTTAAATGTCTTTAAGGGTTGTCTAATATTGCGCAAACATGTACATTGACCATGTTTCAGTGAAAATATGAAGCAAAAGGCTGCTTTTGCAACTGAATAAATGTACTGCGTGTGTGTGTGGCTAGTCCAGTCCTTTGTATACCTTGACATTTGTACAATCCTGTACCATCCTAAAATGCAAACAAGAATAAGTCGCTCAGTTGTTCTAACATCCCCTCGTACAATTCTTACGTAACTCTCATGGAATGCGCCGTACCCTGTTAGATGCGCATGCGCACTCTGCTGCTGTTGTGTGACGGGAGACAGTCGAGTTTACCTTCAGCGCTTTACTGGTGAGTTTAGTCTTTCTACGCACTCAAAATCGTTTTTATAAATATGTTTACATGTACAGTAGCAAAAATATTGTATATTGAATTAATTTTACTTCCAGTTTCTAACGGGTTAATGTAAAGTCATGTCGGGTAGCTTGTTTAGCGTGGTAGCATGTTTTTTCGTAGTCAAATGTAGTTTGTGCCAAATTAAGCATAATATAATACGTTCGGGCTTAATTGACTAAACTATTTAATTGCCAAGGGTTTCGTTCAGAGGACTACATTTCTGGCATCAAAGGAAATACGTATTTAGTCAGCAAGTTTTTGCGCCATTGGCCCGCATTCAAAGCAATTTGCCCATTGGAAAATGTCCCAAAAATAACTTTTAAAGTCTTCATTTATTGAAAACATTATTATTTTTAAAACGCTTACAAGTGTACGTTTATGTATGCATATTTTAAACAATAAGATTAGTTTTTTTTCTTGTGTAATTCGTGGGGGTGGTGGATGGGGACATCGTTGCAGTTGGTGTGTCAGCATTCTATAAACACAAATGATTGGCATGCACAAACCCCCTGTGTTATGGTGTCCAATTCAAATAGATTGACGTGTGCTTAGATTGACGTGTTTGGCTTTCCCAGCAAAGTTTCTTAGATGAACACTAACATTAACGCTTACTTTTCAGTGACTTAGCCTAACAATCGTAACTGTGGATACATTATATAGACGTTTACAGAAGTTTCTCTTTCTCTTCTATCTAGACTGAACGGACCAGTTGTGCCAAGATGTTCCTAGCCAAGAGACTCATTGGAGGCATTCTTGATGTGGTCAGGTGAGTTGCGTATTTAGTTCATGTGAAAAAACACAATATCAGCTAAAAAAAAAGAAAATGTGCGAATCAAGTTGCATATCCATCCCGTGTGTTCAAAAGAACAAAGTTATCACTTCTGGGATAAATTGGAGCCACTACGACTTTTATTATTAAAATGCTCTAAATTTAAGACCCAGACAACCTCTCTAAAGAACGTGTCTAATTTCTGGGAGCGACAGCGCGGCACACAGTTCTGGGAGCACTGTGTGTGCGCGTTCCTCCATCCTTATGACTTTACCATGCGGCTCTATGACAAAAGTGTCAACAAACCTGCTCTTCTGCACAGTTCACATAACACTGTTATTTCAGAATGACCAGAGCAACATTTCAGATGCAATAATGGTCTGTTGGTTAGTACAGTTATGAATTAATTATTCAGTCACACGACTTGTCCTCCTAAGTTTATTCGGTAAATGTGTTTCCATCATAGTTTTTGCACAATTCCTCTTATCGAATTAAAAATGTATCCACCTCAAGCGTATATATGTTTTATTTTATTTGCATCTTGGTGTTTCCATCCAGCAGTTTTTATGCAATATCCCATAATGCGCATAAAATACATGGATGGAACCCCCAGCTTTTCAACCCTACGTTTATCTATGTGTAAGGCAGAAATACTGACCCCAGAGTACATTTATAGTGCTGATATGTTTGAACTTGTGGCTGTGCATGTGAAGCTGGAATGATTTTGAAAGCATAATCATGCCTTCTCTTTCCGTTTCCACAGCAACATCGACCCTGGCCAGTTTGTGCCATCAGAGCCTGTGAGTATCAGGAGCTCTTTTTATGTCATACACCAACCTGTTTCAGCAATGAGCTAATGGAAAGAATTCTCCAGTGTTGTAGTGACCTTTATTTCAATTATATAACAGAGCCGTTCATTATACTCATTACAAATTATCTGCATTATTTCTACAGGACTCTATTTCTAGGGGTACTACATTTCTTTGAACTCTCTGCAAAATTAATTGTGCACTTGTAATGTAATGTAGCAGTTTAGCTACACCTTCATGCTGAAGAAATGTCTTCAGAGTCTTTAAAGAGCTGTGTTCAATCTTCGTCAAATGCTTCTTTTTGGTGCTGATGTTTCAATGAAATGTGTGCATTTAAGATGCTGATACTATTGACATCTCTCCCCAGCCCCCACCCCGCAGACCACTGGCTTATGCTGAGAGCAACGAGTCTGAGGAAGAGAAACAGTTTCGCAAAGTATTCAAGCAGCTAGCTGGCGAAGTTAGTCGTACACAAACACACACACAAACATTCTTATTTACACTGATGTATGCATACAGTAAACACTGGCTATCATAAACTTTTCCTTTGGTTCCAGGACATGGAAGTAAGCCCCACCGAACTCATGAACATCCTCAACAGAATAATCTCCAAACGTAAGTAGTGTGTATGTGTACTGTATGTGGCTCTAACCTGATGTGTGTTTCTTTATGGTGTTGATTCACTCTGCCTTGTATATTATTGCAGATTCTGATCTGAAGACAGACGGCTTTAGCATTGAGTCCTGCAGAAGTATGGTGGCAGTCATGGATGTATCCTGCTTGATTTTAACTGAACACATGTACAGACATATTGATAAGCAGACCCAGACAGAATTTGTAGGCTGCAGACGTCTGCAGCACAGTTTTTATGAGGGGAAAATCTGCAGAATTCTGTGGATTGGAATTAAATTAGTTAAAATGTGTGAAACGAAGCTGAGAAGACTATGTTACTGGTGGTTGAAAATATATTCAAATGAGCATAAATATTTAATAAATGAACATTCAAGGACCGGGGATGTGTAGAACTATCTGTTGCGTTCAACAGGTGCTAATTTGGTCTGGGTCTGGAAATAAGTATTATACTTCATATCCAGGGAGGAATTGTGACTTGCAAAGACCCCAGGGCCAATTTTCTCCAAGGGCCCCTCTCCAAAAGATGTTGACCTTGGGGTGGTGTGTTTTTTCCTTTTCATGGCCGAAAGTTGTTGAGCGGGGGTGGTTTTCGTTGTCATTGTTGATGGGTTTTTTCGCCATAGTTTCCTATAAAATGGTCATTGTGTTTTGGGAGGGAGCTTTGAGATTGTTGATATTGTTTCATCTTGACACTGTGCTCCAGAGTGACAGCACAGGTAAACTGGGCTTTCATGAGTTTAAACACCTCTGGAACAACATCAAGAAGTGGCAAGTGAGTAGAATATTTAACGGCACTCATTATCCTGATTTGTTTGTTGTTGTTTTTTATTTATTTTTTACTTTAAGCTCGTGTTTATGATTAAGATATACTTATATTTTTGTGTTAAGTGTACAGTATGTAATTTATATATTTTTGTTACTGATTGAACAATTTATAAAGAATAACTATATATAAACTGAATTAAGCCCCTAAATTTGTCGAATGGAAGCTAATAAGTGCAAGCAAATTACATTTGTAAAAAAAAATAAAATGACACCAAACATGCACACACCCAGTTAACAAAAGCCCTTTTCTGTTTTATAGGGAGTGTATAAAAGTTATGACAGGGATGGCTCAGGAACTATTGGAGCAGATGAGCTTCCAGCTGCTTTTAAAGCTGCAGGTAAATGCCCATGATGAAGTCACTTCCTATGTGGTGCCTTGCTGCTGTTGTAAGGCATTTGTTGTTGTTTTATTCATCATCCCCATTTGTAATGTTAATAAATCACCAATAATGTGTTTTTCAGGGGCTCAGGATGTATATTTAAGACTTTTGGCTACTCACAATTACTTTGTTTCCACTGATGTCAATGTGTGTGTATAAATGAGCATGTTTGCTCATTTATCAAGTCCTGACTCTTGTATTTCCTACAGGTTTCCCTCTGAATGATCAGCTCTTTCAGATGATTATTCGCAGGTACAGCGATGAGAGTGGAAACATGGACTTTGACAATTACATTGGCTGCCTTGTGAGACTTGATGCCATGTGCCGTAAGTTGATTCCAGAAAGTTTTGTCTCATAATAGTGAATAAATACATTTTTGTTTACATTGTTAGCTGAGTAAATTTGTTCCTTTCAATGGTTAAGAGCTCTAGAAGCAAAATTGTCCACTCTTCGTTATGTATAATATTTGTGCACTAAAATGCTCTCCAGAATGTGAATGCCCATTTCCTCCTAAAACCACCTTTCTGCATTCCTCAAGCCATTTTATGGGCCAACCCTTGTGGGTATTTTGCATCTCAATTTGAATAAATGGTTGTTTTAGACTTGGTAGGATATTTTGAATTGTGAAATTTAAATTATGAATAATTAGTACTTCAAACTATTTTATTTCAAAAGATCAAATAATAATTTTTTTTTTCATTATATGACCCCTTAAGGCTATGCGTTTCAGTAATTTTATACAGAATAAATGAAGTGATATTTTAGTTAATAAAGTGTTAATTTTAGGCAGAGCATGTGTAAGGCTGGGGGAGGCTAAGCCTTACCCTGTTCATGGGCATGATGTGCAGGCTATCAATGAATATATCTACTGTAGGTATTGAAAGAGATTTCCTTTTGTCACTCAGGGATAATGCCGGGCTTAACTGCTGGTCTAGGATCAGTTTCCCAACCCCACTTCAGAAATGTATTACTATTGAGAACTACAGTTGCAGCAGTATACCGGTTTCATGGTATACCTCTGTATGAAAACTGCTGGTTATCATGTCGTGTACATTTGCTTATCTACGGTACTGAGAAAAAAAATGCAACCAGACAGAGAATAACACCTGCGCATCTCCTTTCCTTCTTGACTGCCTGTCTGACTCGTCAACTTGCGCCACACACACACATGCAGTGGAGAAAATGTCAGAGAGGCAATGCGAGGGGGTCTGACATAAGTGTGTGTGCATGGTAGAGTTAAAGCAGTATTTCTCAACTGGTGGGTCGCGCCCAAAAGTGGGTAGCAGTTCTATTCGGACTGGGTCGCGAACAGCAGAGAAAGAACAATGACGTGGTTCTCACATTAAAAATATTTCGGCATTTGTCCAAGTGATAGCCTATTTAGGGCTGCCGAGGAGAATTAATGATAATCTCGCAATCAGCTAAAGGCTTCTCATCTGCACTTTCGCGTGAGTGTAATGGAATCAGCTCGCAATCATGGCTGACGTGTGCGTGCAACGACCAGGCTTGCGGAGCTCAGACCTCAAAACTGATGTGACCAATTTCAATTCTAGTAAGACTTCTAGTTTAAAACATTACGGAGGAACTCAAGTCAAACCCATCAAACAGTAGGCAGCCCTGACATGCCAAACAGCATGAGCACTGAGGAGGAAAAGAGCAACGCTGTGGTATTCACTAAAAAAATCATTACACAACATCACCTTTACAAAATTGTTTCAGGATGTTACATGAGTAAAAGTAACTGTTATATTTTGCCAAAATGTGATAGTTTCATATGAAATATTCTAATTTTATATCAGCAGTGGCAGTTGTAGTTAATGTTTCACGATGTGTTACAGCTAGTATTTATTTTTTCATATATACTATAATTTGTTATTATTACTATTATTTAAGACTAGCTACACTGACCTAAACATGGTAATGAGGAGCCTTTCCTCCTGTGTAATATGTATGTTCCGTTTGAAATTAGGAAACAGACGTGATAATAATGGGCTCATAAAAGTAAATATGCTCTTCAATTTTTAAAGGGGGAGAGAAAACATACTGTAGATTTTGTTGTTGACATCAACAACAAAAATAATGTCACTTGATGCATGTCCTTGTACGGGAAAACCATGAACAAAACTATGCAACAAAAGGAAATGCAACCCAGGATACATTAAATACAGGTTACATTTTTACTGTGGTGTGTCGCCACTTGATTTACAATGTAAAATCTGTCCTGAAGCAAAACCAGTTGAGAAGCACTGAGTTAAAGCTACAGACAGGAGCAGTATATGTTAATTATTAATAATCATAGGACATTACTTCAAATGCTCACACAGCTGATGTTATTATAAATTTATTAGTTAATTTAACATGTAAACTAACATGCCTTGGTATATAACATTATAGTTACATGCTATTTTTTTTTTATATCATGTTTATTATTATAATTCTGTTAGTTTTCTTTTTCTATTTATTTTCTAAAGGGAGACATTTTTACACATACTTCCATTAAAATAAATGGTTAGAAGTTTCAATTCTAATAAAGTGTTTGTTCAACCAAAAAAAAAAAAAATCCTTTTTCACTCCTTTAAATGTCATTGTAACTGATAATACTAATTGTGTAATACCGTATACCGTGAAACCGTGATATTTTCTGAGATGGTTATCATACCGTGAAAATCTCATACCATTGCAACCCTATTAAGAACAGAAAAACCTGACTCTAGATCAGTGGCTGGGGCCGAATTCATGAATAATACGGCATGTGCAAGGACAATGTCATCGTTCTTTTTTTAAAGCATAGCCCACATAAAATATAGTAGTTAAATTCTTGGATTAAAACCTATTTATTAGAGAATGGTAAGAAATGAACTCTTTGAAAATTGGATTAAGTTTGTAACGTTCTTTTTATTTATTAGCCAACATCATTTTAAGCAGCGCCCGAATCAAACTCAAAACAAGCCAGCACTGAGATGACTTCATTAAAAATAAAATCATCAGACACATCGCTTGATCTTGTGAAGACCCCTCTCCAGAATTTTTCTTAAAGTTTCAAGTCATCGCTTCATGGATTCATGTTGGTGCGGGACCGCTTATTATTATTATTATTATTATTATTATTATTATGGCATATGCAGGTCCAATCCATTTCAAATGTATTTTACTGTGGTAAGAGACCACATTAAGTTTGCCATTTTGCAGATTTAATAAACCAAATCTGGAAGATATACTTGCTGTACCTTTCATTTAAATAATGAATGAGTGTATGCAAATAATAATATACAATATATATTTGAATAATACAAGTTATTCTTCTGGAGTTTTTTCATGGGAGTGTGGACTTTGTGTAGGTTGTACCTTCAATTTGAAAAATAGTTTGTATTTAATATATGGCTCGAGATTGCAAAATAAAAATGTCATTATTCTTATTATTACTATAATTTTTTTTCACTGAAGCCTTACCCTGTAGTTCATTTACTCTCCACCTATGACGTTAATGTAAACTGATTTATGCCATATGCATTTAAACCAGGTGCCTTCAAGACTCTTGACAAGGACAACGATGGCACAATCAAAGTCAATGTACAGGAGGTAAGGGAATTATGAATCTTGAGTTGTGATCTTTATACGCAGCTCAAAACACAAAGCTACTTCATCTTAAAAATTGCGTATACTTGTGTGTGTGTGTGTATACTGTATATATATAAAGTTTTCTAAGAATAAAAGTTTCTATAATACATAATTACAAAACCTGTCTCCACAGTGGCTGCAGCTGACCATGTACTCTTGAGCAATGTGAACTCCGGAATGCTGTCGAAACTATCAGTCCTACGCTTGTGCTTGTGCTTAATGACTATGTGCTTTGCACAGCTCCTTCTCTTGTTTCTCACACAGTATAGCACTAATTCTAGAGGAGCTGGAGTTTATATGGGTCACTCGATTATGACATTTTCTTTGTTTCACTGTCACTTTGTGTCCACCCCCAAATTGGTGCCATTTCTGCATGAATCCAAGGCTAAAAAAGGGAGATGAATTAATCCCACAAATAAAGATATGTGTGAGAATCCAGTGTCAAATAAAATTTTATACTGAATAAAAAAAAAGATGAAAAAGTGAAAAATTTGTTTTCTTCAGTGGTCTGAAAAATCAGCTTGATTTCTTCTGAAACAGTGGATTTCAACCCTTTTTGAGGGTTTAGTAATTTAGAAGACTTTTATCCTAAGTGATTTACAAACAAGGATCATGAGCAAGTCATCCTTTAAAAGCAATATATTCAGTATCCTATTGCTGTATTTTAATCCTGGCATATAATGTCCGTATGGTACCATAGTCATGAATTTATACTTTTTTGTGATTGCAGACTCCAACTTGTATGTTACATTTTGATTTTACTTTATATAGTCTAATGTTGGAGGAACAATAATAATAAAAAAAAAACTGAGCTTTAGCTTTGGTTGAAGTTGACATACTTTATTCAACCGTTTTCATTTTTCGCAAAAAAATTGTCCCAAAATGTGTGTGTGTGTGTGTGTGTGTTTTGTAATGCAGTTGTCTATTTGTTTTTGCTTGTATTTGGAGTTCCTCAAATTAGTATAACGCAAATTAAAACTATTTACCGCCAGATCTAGCTAAAAGAAGAGAATATTTAGCAGAGACGGAACACTTCTTTTTAAATGAGTGTGAGAAATCTGAACTCCCAACTAAGAAGCCAGTGTTGCCAACTATTTTCAATGGAAAGTAGCTAAATGTCGCCAGATGACGTCATCGCGTCATATTTGCATTCTGCCTAATTTGTCGGTACTGTAGCCTACTTCAGTTTATAATAACGGTTATCTCCCCTAAACCGTGCTCATACTGTTTTTATTAAGTATATAGCCGAATGTCCAGTATATATTATATTTGCTTGTGTATATATCCGCCTTTTATATTTATATTATGTTCATATGTTTAATAAAGTTGAATTTATATTGCGTGTATATGCGTTTTTGTATGTATAAGAGTTTGAGGGGAAAAAACGGTCAAATTAAATGTTTTGAATTAAAACAAAGGAGAAGGCAGCTGCTATGTGATCACTGATTGGTTCCTGCTAACACAGCGTGCACATGCGCAGCTCATTCATGTCTATCTCCGCTGGCGTGCAGTCAACGGAATGTGCTGCTCCTCTCAGCCGCTCACTGAACAGAGCAAACGCAGCGGGGAAGTAAGACCTCACGCTTGCAGTACTGGCGATATTTGGAATTTGGAAAGTTGCTAAGGTTTGTCCAAAAAGTCGCTAGATTTGTCGCTAGTCGCTTTTTTGAAAAAATGTCGCTAAAAATAGCGACAAAGTCGCTAAGTTGGCAACAATGTAAGAAGCTCTGAACGCCCAACTGTCAACAGATGTAAAAAGGAAGTCTCGCCTTACAGGTAAAAGAGCCAATCACCTTTTAGATACAGACATCGCCTGCCGCGCATGAGCATTAGCTATACAAGCCTGGAAATTTGCGTGTTTTTTAATTTATTTGCGTTGTCTGAGGTAAGAAACAAACAAAAACAAAAAAACACACAATTAATGATACCTGTGTTGTCATATTTTACTGTTGATTTGAAATTATCTTTGATCTTCGTCTTGACCGCTAAAAGCCTGTGTGCTGATCCCTGCGCAATAGCGCTACACACCAGAGTGGTCAGACCTAGTAACTGCACACACCTGGCTACGCCAAGGAACAGAAGGGAGCCAGTGCGCTTGCGCAGCGCATACGCAGCTCTACGAAGTTTGTGGATATCTAAGCGCAACGCAAGATATTAATGACATTTTGACCACTTTAAGGTATTTTTGACAACATTTTCAATCTTAAAGGACTCGTACATGCTTATGATGTTTCAGGAATTCGAAAAGTGAACGAAAAAGTAATTGAGGAAACGTCTAACGTGTAAAATAGCCTGCTAGCTAAAATAGCTAAACAGTGAAAATGAAGCTGTTGGGAAATGAGGACGAAATGTCCGGCCGTATGCAAGTCGCCATTAATTCTGTAAAGAGTTTTTTAAGCAGGAAAACGTCAATTACGTTTTCTCATAAATTAATTAGGTGCTGCTTGGGGATATTTGTTGTTGGTTCAATTCAGCGGATTTACCACGATGGCGCTGAAGAGAGAAACAAAGAGCGAAGCTGTGATCGCAGTATCGTGATATTTACAGGAAGAGCATGTCTACGATCTATCGCGCTTGACTGTAGCCAACACGAATAAAGCGCGTGAATGATTGAGCCAGTATGTGCACAAGCCACAAAATAATCAACCAAAAAAGGAATAACAGATAGCAGTTGCTTCACACTCACGATAACGCGCACGTGTTCTAATGGGATCACTGCACGCCTCAAAGAGAAAAACATTAGTTTTAATATGTGCTTTTATTTACTTATGTTTTGAATGCAAATATAGGTGTCATAGTTCAGTTTAACTAAAAACGAGTCAAGGATTTGAAATAGGCTAGTAACCATAAAGCACTGTCAGTGTACCACAGCAGTCCACCAGGGTCGTAGCAAGTAGGGGTGTAATAGGGGTGTAACGGTTCGAATTTCTCACTGTTCGGTTTGAATCACGGTTTAAGGGTTTCGGTACGGTTCAGTATTTGCATTGTTAATAAATAATAATAATATTACTACCAAATCCAAAGAATAATCTATTTCGTAAACACTTCAGCAGGTTTGCCCTTAAATAACAATCATTGTTTTACAACATGGTTACTGTCATGGCTACAATATATAGTAAAATCAAGGTTACTATATAGAAACTACAGTATAACTGTTTTAAAGCCATGCTTAAGTGTATCAAAACCATGATGTCTGCTCAGAAAACCATGGGACAGCTGTCACGGTTACTACAATGTTACTATAGTAAAACTATGGTTTATTTTCATCAGGGTCCTTAACGTAAAAAAATTAACATTTTCTCTAATTACGAAGTCAAAATTTTAACTTCATACCTGCACTAATACGCTACATGCATCAACATAAAGTGCACTTCAAACTCCTCTCAACATATTAAATTTTTGGAATCTGTACATCACTATAAAAGGAATAACCTTGCTATTAGAATGCATATGAGAAGGGATGTTGTGATAATGCTGCTTGAGTATTTTAATCATACATGGAAATCCCACATGAACACCCCAAGCACTTTAGTTATTGTTTAATTTCTGTCTGAATTAGCACCAAGTGCCTACTTAAAAATTGAAGGGAGTGTGTGCAGTTTCAGCTCACCTGCGTCTCTTTCACTGAGGTGATGTTGGTGTAAATGATCAATCATGTATCAATGTATTACTACAACAGCATCTTAATGTCATTTATCAAAGTGCATTATTGACGCTCGTGATAGATTATAGCCGCGCGAGGAAACATAAAGAACTTGCATATGCGTTTTAAATAAACCCTCACAGTATACGGCACTCATGTCGAGCGATGTCTGCAAACAGTGCCTGATTTGTAAACGTCTTTTGACCATCGCTGATGTAATTGACTACAAAAAGAAAATGTTCCCTGAAAGGAGAGATAAACAGGTTTACTAAAAAAAACGTTACTTTCCTTTGCCACAGACCCACCCCCCTCCCCCCCCCAAGCTGGAGCGAGAGTGGTATTTTGGAGTAAAGATGTCTGTGTCTTCCCTCTACCTCAATCAAGACAAAACAGTGCGCTTCAAGAAGAGGAAAGCCCGCTTCTCCTTCAGTGAAGTGCACATACTGCTGGACGAAGTGCGGAAGAATCGTCACATTCTTGTGGGTGAGTTTTCACATGCATTTGACAAGTAAAAAATGGCTGAGCCAAAAGGGAAAACTACTGGTAAATGGATAAACCGTGCTAATACTTTTCCAAATGTGTGTCTGTGCATAGGTAAGTTTAATACCGGCGTTCCATCTGATGTGAAGAAGAGGAAATGGGCAGAGATCACGGCACGTATTAACGAGATTGGAGAGTGTGACAGAGAGATTATGGAGGTTGTAAAGAAGTGGTCAGACCTCAAATGCGACACAAGGCGTAAAGTGGCTGCCCTGCGGTCTGGTGGTAATTTGTCCCTGTCCCAACGTTTGGCACGGTCCAATATTGAACTCTCCCCAACGGAAGTCATAGTGGAATCCATCCTTGAACTGGACAAGAAGCCATGGGAAGCTTCCCAAAGGGCCCCAATTCGAAGTTACAGTGATGAACAAGAGGGTGGAGATGAGGAAGAGGAAGATGGGTCATTGATGGGGCTGGGATCGGTCCACAGTTCGCCGGGCAGAGGAATGGATATGGGAGGGATTCCTTCTACAATGAGTGGAGCTGTGGTTGCATCAGAAATGCAGTATGATGGCTCCAAAACTCGAGGTAAACAAACATGCTTAAATCAATCTACATCAAGAATCTCCATTAAATGTAGTGCCGAGTCATGGCTTTTTACACAGAGATCCTTAATCAGAGAAAGTTCACTGCAAGAATTTTCAATGCACTCAGCAAAACAAACAACAATGGTTGATCGTGTCAAACTACCTATCAGGTGAAACAGAGCAACCCCAAATTCCTTTTGGTCTGTCCTCAATAACGAAATATTTTGTGCACACATCTAAAGACATTAGTCCAAAGAGCAAAAAGGGCATACGACTGTGACTGTTTTAACTTTGAGTGACTTCTTTGCAATTAAGTAATTAATTTATAATGCATGACTAATGTTACATACTGAAGCAAAGATTGGTGTTTCTTATTATGCATTAAGGCAGTGCTCTCAAGTCTTGTTACTGTATATTGCTTACTGGGAGTTATTATACTAATAATGGCAACTAAGTCAAATTTAGATTTATTTGACCATTAGTACAAATTAAAAAACAAAACCAAGAACTTATTCTGATTTTAATTTGACCAAATTTTTATTGTATTGTTTACTTGTTTGATCACAGATCCCGAGTCTAACATGGCAGACTCAGACGAAGATAGCCATGACCACCTCCCATCTTCCTCTATGGTGTCTGTCTCTAACTCTCATTCTGAGATGGACGGAATTGCAACTAGAGGCAATATTGGACACGTCGCCTCCACAGTCAATGCCTCCAATAAAACAGCTTTCTCAGGAGTTGAGCCAGAATGTTCACGTGAGCAGTTAGCACACAATGCTAGCCTTAGCGTGCAACAGCAGCACGCTTCTAACACACTTCTGTCCACAGTATCCCGTTCACTTGAAATTCTTGCAGAGTCGGTGCAACAGCTAGCAGAAACACAGCAGGAGTTTGCACGTGAATCGCTGCAGCTACAGAGGGACACTGTGCAGGTGTTGCAGGAATTTGCCTCTGGCACGCTAACGATACTGCAGGAGAAGGTCAATGGGAAACCTGTGTTGTGAAAGTTTTATTTAACACCACAATAGTGCAAATGTTCTGAATGAGAATCATGACCAAGAAGCATTAGAGTGTTCAACACATGGTCTTTGTTTGCTATTGCAGCCATGCAATAAACATTTTTAGCCACAAACAGAAACAACAAAGAACAACTTCTCACAGAAACGCTATTAACCATCAGAGGGCGCTGTGTACCATTAGACAAAATAATTTACATTATAGCAAGCTGGCGCAACTATTTATGTTACTTAAGATATTTGACTTCAGTTCAAAATACTATGACACCTCTTAAAGAAAATCAGTTTTTCCCAAAATACTAATACAAAAACTATGACATTCGTACCTCACCTCTTTTTAGGGATTAACTTTGGGTTTGTGTTTTGTATTTTTGTGAAGTGCAAGAAAATAGTGTGATCACTCCAGAAATTTTGTTTATGCCTATATTAATATGGTCTTCCACAAAAAAAAATATGTATGTTTATTCTTCCACATCATCATCACATAATGTTTGTTGAGACTAACCTGTTATAGGGAAATTGTTAAAGTTAGGACCTTCCTTTAAAGTTTAATCAGATGTTTGAATTATACAGCTTTATGTAATTTATAGGTTTTTATCACAACGTCTGATAATGTAAGAAATAATAAACAGTCGTGTTTATAATCATGTGGTAAGGCATGATGATGATTTGAAAAGTTTTTAATGATCTTTAATAAGTTTCTCAATGATAATGTATGGAATATGTGTTTTATTCACCTTTCCTGGCACATATAAGGAAACCGATGTATACATGTATTGCAGCTCTGTAAGTTGTGATGATTCTGTTTGGTGAGATGAGAGTTTTGGTGCTATTCTGAAACTTTCAGAGACAGGAAGCACTACATTTATATGCAGCCATCTTCTTTTGGTTTAAGGACAACTGAAAAGTTTCAAGATCTTAAAATTTAAGTCCAGTAAAGGGCCTTTTTGTCTGAGATATTCAAGTTACATTCTTTCCAACATAATTTTCTAATTTTATTTTGATGTAAAATATTCATTTGATACACGTCAATATAGTGTGAGGAATTTACAGCTTTTTGTGAGGAATTTTGTCACTAGTGGGCAGTGTGCCTTTTAATTGAAACCACATATTTCCTAATGTTCATAGAATAATTTTTTTTGTGTCAATTCAGTGTCGAGTTTTCCCACTCTAGCAGTTTGATGTGTGTATTTTTGGTTTATGAATTAAATTGTTCACCATAATTTCACATGTGAGCCAGATATTTTATATTTCATTTAAACATTTTAATTGTAAGTTTTAACTAGTGTTTTGTTGATGCTTTTTGAGTTCTGCCCATGTTATGCTCCTTTTGTGTACATACATGAATTAATTTTGTGTCTGTGGCTGTTGTGTATAAACTCTGAACATGGCTACACAGTTTCTTTTTTAATGCTTGTAAGTTTTGGGCAGAAGTGGAGTGGAAGTCATTAGATCACATGCATTGTTCTCCTGCCCTCCTGGGCTGCAGAGCTCTGCTTAAACAGGTGTGTGTGTGTGTGTGTGTGATGCCATGGGTGTGTGCTGTGGTTAGGGTATGCTTTGTGCATGTGCAAGGCGGCAGCTGCTAGAGCTATTGTGTGTTTAGGGATCACTGCTGAAAATGTTTTACTTTATTGTGTTAGTAGGCAAAGAGATTGAGTATGTCTGTATAATGTAGCAATGATTTATCATTTAGGCCATTTAGACTTGACAGAACACCAGATATGTGGATAAAATGTGGTCTTGGTTTCATTAAACTGCTTTTTCTTATCGTTTTGACTTTAAACAGCCACGAGGCTGCTTTTAATTTATTAGGCAGAACTTTAAATAACTTATTCAGCTTTTCAAGCTGGTCACTTCAACATTTGAGGTACATTCTTTGTTCCATCCAAACAACTAAACAGGTAATTTGGCCTGACAGAATTAAAATTATTTTTTTTAAGTGCATGTAGCATGTCTATATTTTGACATGATTGCACTGTGGAAACTGCCATACATCAGCTGCCATCTGGAACAAAAGAAACAGATTGGGAATGAACGGCGAATAGATTTATCGATCCATCCCCCCCCCCCCCCCCCCCCCAAGTACAACTCTGTCCTTCCTCCCCTTCTTCTGTTGTTCTGCTGACCCCTTCACCTTTTCTTCTCTCTCTTTCACCCCTGCTGATTCTCCTGCCCTCTCTTTTATCCTACATCTGTCACTCAGGGATCTTTAATAGCCTAATGTTACCTCTGCAGTGAGGCCCTCTTCCTTCACACAGAGGTTTATCTACATGGTGGGACCTCATCCAGAACCGTATGAGCCAATTTTGTATAACTGCAGTGTGTTCAGTGCACCTATTCTGACGTGTGAAATGTGTAAAAAATATTTCCACTGATCAGCCACAACATTAAAACCACCTGCCTAATATTATGTAGGTCCCCCTTGTGCCACCAAAACAACCAACCCACATCTCAGAATAGCATTCAGAGATGATATTCTTCTCATCACAATTGTACAAGAGCAGTTATTTGAGTTACTGTAGACTATCAGTTTGAACCAGTCTTGCTGTTCTCTGTTGATCTCTCTCATTAACAAGGCGTTTCCATCCGCAGAACTGCCGCTCACTGTTTGTTTTTTGTTCTCAGTAAATTCTAGAGACTGTTGTGTGTGAAAATTCCAGGAGATCAGCAGTTACAGAAATACTCAAACCAGCCCACCCAGCACCAACAATCATGCCATGGTCCAAATCTCATTTCACATCATTTGTGTTCCCCATTATGATGGTTTGTGAACATTAACTGAAGCTCCTGGCCCATATCTGCATGATTTTATGCACTGCACTGCTGTTGCCAGACGGGCTGGTTTCAGTATTTCTGTAACTGCTGATCTCTTGGGATTTTCACACACAACAGTCTCTAGAATTTACACTGAATTGTGCCAAAAACAAAAAATACATGGTGCAGGGCAGTTCTGAGGACGGAAATGCCTGGTTCGAACTGACAATGTCTATGGTAACTCAGATAACCGCTCTGTATAATTGTGGTGAGAAGAAAATCATCTCAGAATGATCTTAGACAACACACTCAAGTCAACCTTTATTTGTAGAGCACATTTAAAAACCCAAAGTGCTCAATCAAAATCAAATCAATCAAATATACAATGACAATTATATAAATACAAAAAAAAAAAAAAAAAATAGATACAATTAAAAAATGCATCAAGTATTTACCTAATTTAACCTATTAAAATTCTAAAGTGCTTTTGCTAAATGTGCAAAATGCTAAAGAATATAAATACGTTTTGAGCTGACCTCAAATGGTAAGGGAGATTATTCCAGAGTTTAGGACCTACCACAGAGAAGGCACGATCACCCTTAGAGCTATTGTGACAATGAGGAACTCTCAAAAGAAGTTGATGAGAAGACCCGAGTGCTCTTGTGGGTAGAGTAAGGGACGAGAATATCACTGAAGTATTTGGGTGCGAGACCAGATAGTGCCTTGTAATCATAAAGCAGAATTTAAAAATCAACGCTGAATTTTACAGGAAGCCAGTGTAGAGACACTAATGCAATGGGTAATGTGATCCCTCTTTCTTGTCCCTGTCAAAATCTAGCTGCTGCATTTTCAACCAGCTGTAGGCAGGATAACGCAGTTTGAGGGTGGCCAAGGTACAGTGAGTTACAAAAGTCTAACCTTGATGAAAGAGAGTGGATCACAATTTCTATGTTTATGCTGGAAAGAACATTTTTGATTTTAGTGATTGATCTCAGGTGGAAAAAGCTACCCTTGCAATGGCACTAATTTGCTTATTAAAAAGTAATGATGAATCTAAAATCACTCCATCTTGAACTTGTATATTTGACGCAGAGGATCTAACTGGGCAGCCAGGCCAGGTAAAGAGGACATGGAAGGACCTAAAATCAGAACTTCAGTTTTGCTTTCATTTAATTGTAAAATAATGTTAGCCAGCCAATGTTTAATATCTTTGAAGTAGTTTAGGATGTTATCAAATGAACACTTCATGTCTAAGCTCACTGTTAAGTAAAATTGGGAATCGTCAGCATAACAGTGATAGGATATGCTGTATGTCTGGAAAATAGAGCTCAGAGGATGCATATACAAGGAAAATAATAAGGGTCGTACAACTGACCCTTGAGGAACGCCACATGATAAATGAGCCAATGTAGAAGAGAAAATTCCTACCTTTACAGAAAATATCCTATCTTTTATATTGGAGGCTAACCACTGGAGGGCCATACCCTGGATGCCAACCCTCACTCTAGATGATTGAAAAGAATGTTATGGTTGATAGTGTCAAACGCAGCACTAAGATTTAATAAGACTATAAGACAACATGTAAGCCTGAATCCATGGAGACAAAAATATCATTAGTAACCATGAGCAATGAAGATTCAGTGCTGTGCAAGTGTCTGAAGCCAGACTGATAAGATCTTGGAAATAAAAGGCAATTTAAGGATTGGCTTATAATTATTTGGTATTGTCAGATACAAAGAAGGCTTTTTTAACAAAGGATGTAGAATTGCCTGGTTAAAACTGTTTGGAACAACTCCATTAGTTAATGAGCAGTTAAATATAACTGTCACACTGGAACTAATAGTTGTAAAAAAGGCGTGGAGATAGAATATCCAGCTTGTAACTAGAAAACTTCATCTTGGAGACTACATCTGCTAACTGTTCTGATGAAACTGTTTCAAAGTGAGTCTGAGAGCTGGATGGGGAAGTTATTAGTGGTTGATCAAATTATGAAGGTACAATAGCACCTTTAATGTGCTCAATTTTGTGAGTAAAAAAGTTTAAATATGCATCACAGTTCTCTTGAGTAGCGTTCAAAAAAGCATCTCTCATAGGGTTTAAGAATGGATAATGTTAAATATTAGGCAGGTGGTTTTAATGTGGCTGATGTTTGTTTTCCATTTTCACCTGCCTGTCATCATTTACTCACCCTTATGTTGTTCAGAATGTATGATTTACTTCTGTGGAACACAAAAGGACATGTTAGGCAGAATGTTAGGAACTGGCAATGACAGTCATCATTCATGTTCTTCCCATCTTTTTAATTTCTGTGAGGAACACAAAAGGTCAGAACGTTAGCCTCAGTCCCCTCATTTTCATTGTAGGGAAAAAAAGACGAGATAAAAGTTAATTGTGACTGATACTAACATTGCGCCTAACATCATCTTTCGACAGAAAAAAAGAAAATCATACAAGTTTTGGTGAACTGTTTCTTGTGTTGGGCATGATTTCAAAAAGCAAACTTAAAATAAGTTTCTGTAAGATAATTCCTGTCATCATTCCTTTGTTACCATCCATTTTTACTTTGAACACAGCAGCTGTACATACACACACCCACACTAGCACCAATCTTGCACATATTTAAATAGTTTGATCATCCGGCAAAGATCAGTTTTTCCCTCAAGACCGGCAGATTTGGTACGCGTATGTATGTGCATGTGTGTGTATGAAAGCACTGGTCTGTTGCCCCAAAGGGCTCAAAGGCCAACAGATGCAGTTCGATATTTAGTGTGTGTGTGTGTGTGTGTGTGTGTGTTTCATCAAGATTCTGGCCTGGTATGGGTCACTAATGTAGGCAGATCTTGTGTGATGTCCTAGGGGAGCTAGTCTTCAGGGCAAGCAGATGCCATGACGTGTGGAGATCTTGGGGTCGAGTGTCAACTATAGAGTTTACTGAGGATAGGGCAATGTAAGTTTATGAATGTCCAAGGTTGGACTGTGAAGTATGTTCACTCAAGTCTGTGGAATATGGATGGACATCACTGTGTATGAAACTATGTTAATGTGTGGTCGAGTATATGTGCCAGTGTGTTATTTTCTTTCAGAGAAGGTGTGCCATTTTTGTTCAAGAAATCATCTCAAGCTGGAAGTTTGGGTGCTGAGTATTGTATGGGGTGATGTATAATGTTTAAAAATAAAATTGGCCTGTGTCTTTTCTTGCAGGCCTGTTTGTCTGCACATATTTTTTCACGGTGATTTGAGGTATCTGGATGTGGGGTCATAAATATGGATGTATGTGGAGTGAGGGGTGTTCTGAAGTTCCCATGCTCCTGCCACGCTTGTGTCCCATCCCAAGGGACTACCATCCCCCAACACACAATACAAGACACAAATCAGTCATTGCCCATCTGCACCAAACACACACACACATGCAATACAAACACACACTCATTCTCTTAATCAGATACTGAGATAAACATATGCCTTACTTTTAAATTTGGAATGAGGATGATTGAATAATTGGCCTAATTAATAAATTATATTAAAATACATCCATCTTAAGATCTGTCCAACAGGTTCTAGCAAAGTGCACTTCTTAAAGTTGAAATGTGAGCTGTGGTGTAAATATGATTTCACAATATAGTGAGACAATCATATGATCCTCTTAGATTTGAAACAAGAGTGATTGCTTTATATGTTTAATGTAGCAAGGAATTCTTTTGGATTATACTGTTGAACATGTTCAGAAGTATTCATATATATTTTGGTGCCACATATTTCTAATAATTTGAAATTATGTTGATTTGACCATATGGACAGTAGATAGATCTTAAATGGCTAAATAGGCACTGTGTTGTGTTATAAAGTCTTTTATAACTGATTGAGATGTAGGACAAAACATCTCAAATTTTACTTTTTTAAAAATCTGAAATTAATCAGAGGAGATGAATGTTCACAAGAAAGATAATTTTATCAACATTTTGACACACACACACACACACACACACACACACACACACACACACACCACCTTCACCAACCACCTGTCTTCAGTCAATAAATCAATACTCAATAAATCAAAACTGAAAAAAGAGTACCTGCTCACTGATCACAATCAGTTTGGAAACATCCTGGATTCTCAGTTCATTTTTACTGTAATCTGTGAATGCTTGTCCATCTAATGATTTTTAATGAATACTTGATTATAACAGTACATATCATGTTTGTATCTGATAGTGCTGACACATTAAGTTAAGAGAAAGAAGCAGGATGTGGCACCAAAAACATTAATGACTTCTGAACATGTTCAACAGCTTAATCCAAAATAATTCTATTTGCCACATAAAACTTTCTTTATATAGTTCTGTGGCCTCGTTTTGTCCAATGTCTAAATAAAATCAGTGAGTTACAGCTCATATTGTAAAGAAGGTAATATCTATCATGCTGGCTAGAGTCTCAGATCTTAATGGTAAAACGGTCAATAAACTGAAACAGTGAACAAATTTCTCCTTTCTCTGTGGATGATTATCAGCTTTTTTGTTTTGTTGACTTGTTTACCCTCTCTAGCTAAGAACCTCTGAGTGCTGACTTGAAACTGTCTCTTTAGAAAAGTGGTTCTCTATTTTTCTTTGCAGATGTCAGTGGTCTACAAAGCCAAAATCATGTTAACAAGCTTTCAGTCCAGACCATATGTGTCAGTTGCCTTTACCTTACTTGCATTTGTCAGCTCTCATTTAGAGATGACACTTTCTTGCATGCCATTATTGCTGTTTTCAAATACATTTTTACAGTGAATAAATACATAACAAGCCCAGAAGATCTGTCATTCATAAACGTTACGCATTTCAAATTCCTTACATGTTGTATTTATGAAATATTTTGGCTAATTTCATGATGCTTTTAGCTACCAATAAGAGTGTAGTACTATTGGGTTCATGTAATACTTTTAGCTATGTTTTAAATCATTTCTGCAAATTTTCCCTAAAAATCAGTGCAGAAAATTTTAAATAAGTCCACAGATTCTGTATGGGCCTGTGCATTACTCCGTTACTGTATGTTTTATCTAGAGACAATTCTGAATATCCTGAAGTCCTATAAGCTCACAAACCCACAGAAATTATGCCTATATGTATTGAATGGGTGCCGGGTACCTAAATGCATCTGGTGTAGAATTTAACCGATCTTTATAAATTTATTGAGCTCAACCTCCCATGCAATCATGCTTATTGTTCTTTTTATCACCTGACTCATCTGTAATTCTCTGCCGAAGAAAACAACAAGGTTAGACACTGGCATTAAAGGTGCACAAAGTAAGATTTTAGCTGGTTCTTACTCATCCTACTGGTCCCAGTAGTACTTGTGATTTTGGACTCTATACTAACACCCATCGTCCTGGATACTGTAAGTTTACCAAATGCTGGCACTTTACACCAAATAGCCTATGTTTATTTATCTTCTGTTTTGTTACTTTTAGTCTGTGTTTTATCTGTTTCATAATACACACACATCCCTATAATGGACATTCTTGTATAGAATTCAAAACATTTTCGTGCATTATTCTGCACTAGACTGTGCTCTCAAGTTCTATGCCCCGCTAAACACCGCCTTGTGCTCACGTTTGCCTTTCGATGTCGCGCCGTTTTTTTAGTGAGAGCAGCAGTTAGAAGCAGTTTATTATATGACTCCAGCAGGGACATCTTGTTTGAACATTTCATCTTTCCTCTTGCACTCATTCTGTTCGGACTGTCTGGTGGATCACGCTCTTGCTAATCAATACCATCACTCTGGACCATGGCTGGAAGAGAAATCGTCCCTGGATTTTACATGGCAAGTGACCCAAGTGCGGGAATATCACGGCCCATTCGGCACATTTCGCGACCAACCCACTGCCCGCTCGATTCTCTCGATGGCCAGTCCGCCCCTGATCGGCCCCAAAGTGCGTCGGCCCACCAGGAAAATGCCCGGTATACCAGATTACCAGTCCATCCCTGCTCTGGGATATACTCTTGACTTGGGCTCTGTTGTTGTTTGTAGTAAGTATATAGTGTTTGCTGTAATATTGTTTGGTTTAATTGTTTTGTTTATTTGTACTTTTATGTTTAAGAATTGGCTGAAAGAGCTATATATAAAGTAAGCATGTGATTATTATTGTCAGTACTAGTGGTAGTTACTCAGTCAATCGCATGACAAACATTATGTGCTGTCAACATGGCAGCGCCCATGAGGGGGGCGACCCGTAAAATTAAACAGCTTTTATTTGTTTTCTGATATGACTGGGAAATTCTCTGTTCCCTGACTGATTATTAACTTTACACAATTTGTATAGGCATATTTATTTACAAGCATCTGTGGTCTTTGGGCAATTTGTTATGAGGTATTTTAAAAGACATTAAGAGACGCATTGTTGTTATGGCTTGATGAAAGAGCCCTGAGGCACGCGTCACTCATTAACATAACAACAGCAAGCTCGTGCCTGACTGACCGCAAACACACACGAACTTCCCAACATCAGCTTTACCCTTGAATACACAAGATAAAGAGAAGTCCACCCAGTTGAAATTTAAGAACATAAGCTTATTGTTTAAACTGTTCTCTGCTATAACATAATGTGTGTGTGTGTGTGTGTGTTATATCTGTTATAAATAATGTACATTAAAATACTTTATAAATAATGCAAGTGGAATGACTGTAAGCGTTTTGCACATTGCAACAGATTGTTGGGTGAGTCCGGGCGGTTTGAGGTGGACAATAAATGACCATGTGCCGCCTGTTAACATACAGCTGTTGGCGTTGACCCACACAAAAGCGCCTACCACCCATCCTCCAGAAAAGTCTGCGCGTGTCTGCATGCACAAACACAACAAAAGACACACACACACACACACACACACACACATCCATGGATTGGATCACATTGGCGCGTGCGGGCAGGGGGAGGCCATAAGTTTTTATTTGCAATGTTCTTTGTGTCTGCGGGCAAAGAAGTGTGTGTGTGTGTGTGTGTGTGTGTGTGTGTGTGTGTGTGTGTGTGTGTTTGGGGTTGAAAAGGACTGAAAGACGAAACGTGCGCTCGAAGGAACAGTATATGAAGGGCAAAAACAGTGAAAAAAGGCCTTGCGTTATTATTATTTTTTTCTGTCTCGTTTTCTCGTGATCTCGACATAACTAAGGTTGTTTTCTCGTGATCACGACTTAATTTTCTCGTGATCTCGACATAACAAAAAGTTGTTTTCTCGTGATCACGACTTAATTTTCTCTTGATCTCGACATAACAAAAAGTTGTTTTCTCGTGATCATGACTTAATTTTTGTCGAGATCTCGACAAAACAAAAAGTTGTTTTCAATAAGGATATCTGGTTGTCATTGACAACTTCCAGATTAGTTTCAGACACCTTAGAAGAAGACTATCACGTCTACAACTTTGTCGTAGACAATAAAGTGACCCTGAACGTTTGGTCAATTTCATTGCAAGCCAACTTGATGGACCGGGACGTCTGCATGACTGCGGTCAAGCCAGCCGTGATTTAGATCCGAGTGCGCGCATATTGCAGTTCTTGACGCCTGTTGAGTGCAGAAGAATGCGAGTCTTGCTATATTGACGAAAACGCGTTTATTAAGTGTTTGTGATGTGCTGCCTGGCGTTTAGTAATATGTTTGATTTAGCCTATGTGAAAGGTGCCTAACTTTACATTTATATATAATAAATTGTACTTTTC
Organism: Moxostoma hubbsi; assembly: GCA_032164185.1. Lineage (NCBI taxonomy): Eukaryota > Metazoa > Chordata > Actinopteri > Cypriniformes > Catostomidae > Moxostoma > Moxostoma hubbsi. The sequence goes on from JAVLUX010000008.1 coordinate 27,223,507, forward strand.
TGCCAAGGATCTCTCATTGTCCTTCATACCTTGTAGGTCAATTAAAAACTGTATAGAAAATTAAAGGGAAAAACAACTTTTTGTTATGTCGAGATCACGAGAAAATTAAGTCGTGATCACGAGAAAACAACTTGTTATGTCGAGATCACGAGAAAACAACTTGTTATGTCGAGATCACGAGAAAACAACTTGTTATGTCGAGATCACGAGAAAACGAGACAGAAAAAAAATTATAACGCAAGGCCTCTTTGAGCTTCCGTAAAAATAGGCTAACATAAAATAATAAACTTTTAATATGCTGCCAAAACCTGCAAGATAATTTCTCAAACCGTTGCTATCAATTCAGAAAATTTAAACATACTGACATTACCAAAGCAATAAATAAACAAATAAATACAAATAAAAAATACATACACATAAAAACAGCTCACAATTTAAGCAACAAAAACGCATGTTAGACTACATTGATGAAATTCAACGATTTAAACTTTTTAGTAGGCTTACATGAACTTTCTATTTCTGCTGCACTTAAAAAGTGATTTGAAGATTTTCGTATTTTAGTGTATTAAAAACACCTTAGTATTTCAATTATTACTTTTATTTTTTTTAACAATTACACAATTCTAGCCTATATTGAACTTCAATAATAAAAAAATCATTTTAATAAACACAAACATATAAATTACTAAGACACATTAATCAATTCTTCCATAATTATTAAGTTGTATTTGCTTATAGTAGCTATAAAGTTCTATAAAGTGTAATATGCTAATAATATGAATAGGCTTTACTGAAATGTAACGTGGGCGTCAAACATTTTGACATCTGATCTAATATAACACAGGACACAATGTGCCACCATCTTAAAAGTTAACTCAAGGGTTGGATTAGCTATTTCACAAAATCTTGACAATAAATAAATACAATACAATACAATAAATACAATACAATACAATAAATACAATACAATAAATACAATACAATACAATACAATACAATACAATACAATAAATACAAAACAATACAATATTTCAGTTAAAAATAGCGGGAACATGTTTGCATACTTCAGCAATTTGTGCCCATCTGGTCAACAGCTGTAATTAAAATTCCCTGTGTTGATATAAACAGCAATGTGACTAACTCCAACCCCATCAACACGCTGCCACAGCGAGCGGATCAATTTAATCAGCCCAGTATTACGCCATACGGCCTCTCTGACGTCATGCGGAGGGGGCAAGACGTATATAACGGTGCCCATTCATGAAGTCATTCAATGAAGACAAACCGCCCCGCACTGAAGAACGGAGGTGAGAGGAGGACACAGTGGACTTACATGGATGTGTCAAGGATTTCGAACAAAGACATAGAACTTTTTTTTTCTTGAACCCAAAAACACTTATTAAAGCTTTGGTAGTAACGGATGAAGTTACCCGCGTGAAACTTTTGGATTAACTTTACACTGAGCGAGAGATGGCGCATCTGTCTTTGTACTGCCTGACGGCTCTGTCGTTTTTACAGTTGGTAAGGGACCACATCAAAGCTTACATTTATTCTATCTGTTCATTTTATCTTTGAAGTGTGTTGTTTATTTGTATCAGAAGATGTAATAGGCTACTCACCCGTGGCTTCTCTATTCTTGGACAGGTGGCCTCCTCGGGTCTATTTGAATTGAAAGTTCACTCGTTTAGCACAACACGCCGCTTCTGCAGGAGGACGCGAGACTGCAACATCTTTTTCAGGATTTGTCTCAAACATTCAGAGGACGTCATCTCTGCCGAACCACCGTGCACTTTCGGCACGGGTCAGACCAGTGTCCTCTGGGCGGACCAGAGCTCTATAGCCAACAGCGCAGCCATCCGAGTGCCTTTCCACTTCAAGTGGCCGGTAAAGTTGAATGAGATTTGTAACATTATAGAGTAGATTTAGGGACCGTTCAGACCAAAACGTTCTTGCGCTAAAAAAACTTGACGCAGCGAATAGAGAACGCAAGTTGACGTTTTTTTAAACGCGAGGCAACGGCCAAAAGCGTCCATCTAGCTCGTTAAAAAAATAAAAATAAAATAATATATATATATATATATATATATATATATATATATATATATATATATATATATATATAGTGTAACAAACAATATGTAATTATTAGGCATAGGCTACATGGTGTTTCTTGGTGTATGTATCAAGCTGATTTGAGATAATGATTAATATGATAGATAGGCCTATAGGCCATTAAGACATAAGACATTGTACAGGTGTTAGTCAGCCTCTTAACATGTAAATCTATAGGCTACAAAGTGGATAAACAACCATATAAAGCAACAGTCTGAAAATGTCAGCTCATTGGAAAGACCATAGAGAATGTTTAGCTATTGATTAGCTTCTCAGTTTCATCATCCTGAATAAATGAAGATCATTTGACCAAAGTTTTTTAAGATTTGTACTAACACTTCTTATTCTTATCAGGGGACATTCTCTCTTATTATTGAGGCATGGACTGCAGAGTCTCCCAAAGAGCATCATGACTACACAGGTGGGTCGCCCTGTTTCAGAGGTCTTATAGCAGCTTGATGGAAAGCAAAGAAGATTACTAAATAATCTTTTTTAAAGAGATACTTCAGGATTAATTTTCCTTATTTACCGTTTTTTTCCCACTACAGAGAATCAAAACAACCTGATTAGTCGTTTAGCAACACAAAGACGCTTGGCAATTGGGGAAGACTGGTCGCAGGATGTTCATTTTGGCGAGCAGAGTGAGCTGCGCTACTCGTATCACGTTTTCTGTGATGAGTTTTACTTCGGCGAGGCATGTTCAGATTACTGCCGTCCCCGTGATGACACACTAGGACACTACACCTGTGATGAGAATGGGAACAGGGAATGCATGCAAGGATGGCAGGGAGACTACTGCTCTGACCGTGAGTAGCACCTGCCTGTATGTCTTTGTGTTTGTCAGATGGTCAGAGATATGTTCAGTCCTTTGGGAAACCATTTCTGGTCTGATGTCTGGTCCACCCCCTCTGATCACTCTGTATTTATAATTGAGTGTGAATGTGTATGATGTGGTGGTTGTGTTGGATCCTGAGCATCCGCAATACATCCCCCTTATCTGGACCTCATCTTTGTGTGTGTATATGTGTGTGTGTGTGTGTGTGTGTGTGTGTGTGTGTCTGATGGAAGCTGAGCAGCTTCTCCAGAGCTTCTGCTCTTCTTTTGTTTATCTGAACAAAGAAACTCAACAGATACATGCTAGAGAGTCATTCTGTGTGTGTGTGTGTGTGTGTGCGCATGCATGCACGCTTGTCCACAGCTCACATACAAAAGAGTGCATTACCTCTGTCAGCTCACCAGCTGCTGGCCTCAACATTTAACACACCCATTCATCTGCCCTCTCCAGGGGGCGTGGTGGGTGTGTGGTGTGTGTAACCCCCCCTTCTCTCTCTCTCCTCCCATAGCCATCTGCTCTTCTGACTGCAGTGAGCGACATGGTTACTGTGAGTCACCCGGTGAGTGTAAGTGTCGTCTAGGATGGCAGGGGCCATCCTGCAGTGAGTGTGTACATTACCCTGGCTGCCTGCATGGGACCTGCTCGCAGCCGTGGCAGTGTGTATGTAAAGAGGGTTGGGGTGGCCTCTTCTGTAACCAGGACCTCAACTACTGTACCAACCACAAGCCCTGTGCTAATGGCGCCACCTGCACCAACACCGGACAAGGCAGCTACACATGCACCTGCCGGCCAGGATATGGTGGCACCAACTGTGAGCTGGAGATTAACGAGTGTGACTGTAACCCATGCAAGAATGGCGGAAGTTGCAACGTAAGCCTGACCATATTTATTCTAAGTATTGAATTGTGGTATAATAATGATGTGATGGACACCATTAACAATATGCTTGCATTTAAGGTTCACATACATATTTTTATTCAGAATACGTATAATGCCACACTTTAAGTGTCACAGTTTCCTTTATCTGCAAATTAAAGGAATATTCCAGGTTCAATACAAGTTAAACTCAGTTGAAAGTATTTGTGGAATAATGTTGATTACCACAAAAATGTATTTGTTCCTCCTTTTCTTTAAAAAAAGGAGCAAAAAACGAGATTAAGCGAGGCACATACAATGGAAGTGAATGTGGCCAATTTTTGGAGGGTTTAAAGGCAGAAATGTGAAGCTTCTAATTTTGTTTGAAAGCACTTACATGAATTTTTCTGTTAAAACTCATGTATTATTTGAGCTGTAAAGTTTTAATTTATTTTTTGTTTATTTTACATCTTCATGGCAGTGAATTTGTAAAATTGGCTATACATTTTACATAGGAAAGGTTATTAAGTGATTTGATCACACTACAATCGTGTTTACATGCATATTGTTTATGTTTAGTGGGTATACTTTTGAAAAAGTTTGTATTTTAACTTAAAAAATTGGCCCCCATTCACTTCCATTGAAAGTATCTCACTGTAACCCATCCATCCATCCATCCATCTTCTATAGCCGTTTGTCCTGTGTAGGGTCGCCGGTAGTGCTGGAGCCTATCCCAGCTATCTTGGGCCGAAGTCAGGGAAACACCCTGGACAGGTGGCCAGTCCATCTCAGGGCAATACACACAGACAATCACATTCACACTCTCACTCACACCTATGGGCAATTTACAGTCTCCAATTCACTTAGCCTGCATGTTTTTGGACTTGTGGGGGAAACCGGAGCACCCAGAGGAAACCCATGTGAACACGGAGAGAACATGCAAACTCCACACAGAAATGCCCTGGGTGAGCCTGGACTCAACACGGGGACCTTCTTGCTGTGAGGCGACAGTGCTCACTGTAACAAAGATTTTTGCAGAAGAAAACGAGGGGCATGTAAAAATTAATTTTTGTGGTAATCAATATTATGCTACAAATGCTGTCAATTGAGCTTAACTTGTATTGAATCCACAATATTCCTTTAACACTGAAGAGTATGTCAAGCATATGGTGAACTGGGTCTTTTATACTTACAGTACATATATATAAGTGTACACATACTGTATGTTCAAGTCGTTGACATACACTAATAATTTATATATATATATATATATATATATATATATATATATATATATATATATATATATATATATAATTAAATATGATCAGATGTGCATTGTATGCACTTTGGGTCAAGACTTTCTTCACTGGGGAACAATTGGAAACATTATTCTAAAAAAATACAAATAAAATGGCAGGCCCTGTGAATTTAAGCTTATTGCCCTGCTTTGGATTGACATTCAAGTTTTTAAGACCTTTACACCTTTATTGTTTATGCTTCATTAATATATGTATTTCTCTCTTTCACTGCAGGATTTGGAGAATGATTACTCCTGTACATGTCCACAGGGATTCTATGGGAAGAACTGTGAGATCATTGCGATGACGTGCGCAGATGACCCTTGCTTTAACGGAGGGACATGTGAGGAGAAATTCACTGGTGGCTACATATGCCGCTGCCCCCCAACCTTTACTGGATCCAACTGTGAGAAGAGACTTGACCGCTGCAGCCACAAACCATGCGCTAATGGTGAGAGTTTGTGTATGTGTGTGTTTAGTTTTCTTAATATACATCAACAAAAATTTGAGCAAATTTATTTTACATTACAATGACTTAATCATGAGCTTACTGACTGGAGACAAATTGAATGAAACAACACAAGTAAGGCATTCTGTACAGTCAGCCGGTCATTATCACAAAATGTTCCTAGACAGAGTGATCGAATGAAGTGGAGGGGTCTTACTGATAATGACCAGCTGATTGTACATTAACCCACTTGGCCCTTATAATATCAAATAAATAGATAAATGGAGATGAAATATTGATTTGAGTTGAAATTATTTTATCATGCGAGAAGAAAGAGACTGATAAAAGAGATATAAAAGTATGCCAGAGAGCCATGTAATTTAAGCTTTAAACATTTATACGCAACCATCCACACACACATGTGAAACTGTTACAGTCTCTGTTACAGGCTCAGTATGCAGTGGAATGCTCGTCTCTTCTGCACCTAGTCATATCTAATCTCTAGTTTCTCTCTTGTTGTAGGTGGTGAGTGTGTGGATCTGGGTGCTAGCGTTCTGTGTCGTTGTCGCCCTGGTTTCACTGGTCCTCGATGTGAAACAAACATCGATGAATGTGCTCGCTATCCTTGTCAAAATGCTGGAACCTGCATTGATGGCATTAACGGCTATACCTGCACCTGTACACTGGGCTTCACTGGCAAAAATTGCAGCCTGCAAGCAGACGCTTGTCACACAAACCCATGTCAACATGGAGGAACATGCTTCACACACTTCACAGGGCCAGTGTGCCAATGTGTGCCTGGGTTCATGGGTCTAACCTGTGAGTTTTCTGTGCAGGCAGGTTTGGAGCTGATGGCTCCCCGGTCTGGGCAAACCTCACCTTCAGCTGTGGCAGTGTCATGTGTGTTAGGTGTGTTGGCTGTGTTTTTGGCAGTGTGCGTGGCGCTGGTTGTGATCAGGAGGAGGAGGCATAGGCTGCACAGACAGCAGCTGTGCGATTCTGTGTTTAATGATTTGGAGACAGTGAATAATTTAGACAGGCAGCACTATCCCTATGACAGAGACTACAGTCACTCTGTGAGTCAGGTGAAACCCTGCAACACTGAGGGCAGACTCAGTCTCTCACTGGCTGGCTCTAACACACTGCCTGCTGGGCAGGACTTCCTGTGGAGTGCTGGAGGAGGGCTAAGATGAGACAACACATGCATACATGTGCGTAAATGGTTGTAAACTCACAAACACTCATGCATTATCACACTAATGTGTGCATAGGAAGATATACACAGAAACACACAAATATGTTCACGCACATACACTTACATGCAGGGATGAGAATTTGGATGTAGCACTTGTTTTTGTTCGGATTTTTATGAATCAATGAATACATGAGCGAATGAACGAATGAATGAATGCATGAACGAATGAAGTATGTATTAATAACAACTGAATAAGGGATTGGACCTTTGCCATCTGTATAGGTGGAAAACTCTGTAAACCAAAAAACAAACAAACAAAACCAACATGCACACCACTGTGTGCTTGAATGTGAATCTGTTTTCATATGAAGGCAGTGTGAGGCCTCAAAGCTGAAAAAGACTAAGGTTACAGAACTCTATAAACAGAGAAGTGATGTCTTTATTCAAAGATAAATGAATTAAAATAACTCTATAAAAAGAGAACTAATTAAGTAAATACCTCTAAGAGAATTGAAACGTGTTAGTAAAACTGAGAAGCATAACAAGTTTAGGTGCTCTTCAGTCAAACTCTGGGCACAGTTTACAGTATAAAACTGATAAAAACTGTCATTTTTTTGTCTTTCCCAAAAAGAAACATATATGACCTTATTTTCATATATGACCTTTACTGTACGTTTGTCAGAATGTTTCTACACAAATTTATCTACCAGCAACCGGTGTTTTAATAAAAAAAAAAAAATGTAGAGAAAAGCAGCAAGCAGAACAGTCAGGACTATGATCAAACTATGTTCTTAAGACCAAATGGGAAGGTTTTCCTGCAGTTTTGTTTTATGTATTAAGCAGTGTGTTTTCTTTCTTGACTGATATGGGGAAATGTTTGTCAATGGTTATGTTAAATTTATGTATAATTAATGTTTATTTATTTTGCCATTTCCCATTAATTTAAGCCTAAGTTTATGCCTAAGTTTCTATTTAGCATTTTTGTACTTTTGCTTTCAATCATTGTCTTGTCTGTGTAAAGAATTTATGTTAATTTATTTTGTATATGAGTTTGTTATGAAAGACTGAAATAAATTATATAAGAAACACCTCATTCTCTGTGCTCTTTTTGAAGACAAATGTTTAAAATGCTATTGATATGTGTGATTTTTTTTTTTATGTATATTTTGTCATGTGTCCCTAAACAATTGATTAACCCTAGAACACATACAGTATGTGGGTCATAAATTAAATCATGTCTAGTGTTTAGAGCATGATTTTGATATGCCACTCAAGGTATTCCTCAATTAAGGTGTTTTATTGTAACGAGGGCAGACGAGGAGTGAGTATCTAAACGCAGTTTTTAATGGAAACACAAAAGATGAACAAGGTAACTAAAAACACAGGGAACAAATGAAACATCCACGATTGGAAAACCAAAGTATAAACAAGAGAAACATCCACGAAGGACACGGGCAGGAACACGTCAAGGACATCCATTACATTTAACAACTGACAAAGACTGATAAAACAACAGGGCTTTAAATACACAAGGGATGATGACTAAATGAACCAAAGGTGATGACAATGAAGGAATAGCTGGCAGTGATGAGAGCAGGGAATTATGGGAAGTGTAGTCCGGGGCAGATGGCAAGGGAGAAACACAGGGCAGGCAACGGGGAATCGTGACACTTATATTATGTTAAGTGGCTTTTTTAGCATTTAACATAAAAAAATAAAAAATATTCTAAGATAATTTGCATCACTACCCTTAGAATGCTTATGTGGGTCCTATTTAACCCATATGTTTGCTATGGTATTCAATGTATTTAACACTGGCATTATTTTTGTAAGAGTGCATTGATTGTATTCAGTTTCCATTTGATTTGTACTTAAATATATGTTGCATACTACGTTCACATTCATATTTATATGTAGTATGCAAGTATAGAAAGTTGTCACTCAGCCAATGCTTAGATCCACAGTGCTTGGACATTCCCAATACAAGGACAGTCCTAATGGAGCAACTGGACCACTTCTTAATGTATTTGGACCAGGAAATGTAATTTTTTCAGTACAACTGTACAGTCTGAACAACTAATATTGCTGCATAGAGTAATATAGAAATATGTTGTCATAGGCAGTATAGAGTAGCCTACATAAGGTTGTAATCTGACAAGTTTATAAAAATTGTTTGTTGTTGTTATAATAAATAAATAAATATCCCAGTCTGTTGTACTTATGCTATATGTATGTGTTTGTGTGGGTAGAGCTGTTGAGACATTTAATATTTTACCATCAAACATGGAAATTGTCCATATTTCTGTTATAGCCTACAGTACAAGCTTTTTTTTTTTTTTTAGTCACCCAAAAATTCTTAATTTTCAATGTGTCTGAAATTCTTCAGAATTTAATAAAAAATATATAAACTACTTAAAAATGTAATTAACTAATAAAATTTGAATGAGCTAATTTACCGTGAAAACAATAAAGTAATAAATAAAAGTAATTTTTATAAAGAATACGCATCTAGATTTTTTTTTTTACCCACAAATGTATTGAATGGGGGTGATGTTACACGCGTTCTAGGTTTAAAATGCCATATGTCGTGCCGCCTCAGCAAAAGACGTAATTACATCCATTAGCGTCTAAGCACGACCTTCAGTGAACTCAAGCGTTCAGCGTCTTCTGTCCGCGCGCTCCTCCACTCGCTCATTCCCAGACAAGCACATGCACATGAAACATGGCAGAGCAGACACATACCGGTCATTCCTCTGGTTTAGAGGAGAAATATCCAGCTCATTCCCCGGGGTTAGGCACCTCTCGAGAGCATGGCATGAATCTTCAAAAGAGACAAGCGCGAGTTACAGTAAAATACAACCGCAAGGAGCTCCAGAAAAGGCTGGACGTGGAGAAATGGATCGACGACTCGCTTGATAAGCTATTCGAGGGCAAGGTGAGCGTAAGGCGCATCATCACAGGTGCAACTGGTGCAGCGTTGTTGACTGCGCTAGAGGCTACAGGTTGATTTAGTCTCATTTGATATGATAAACTAATGCAGTGTGATGGAAAAGTGATTACAGTGTTGAACGGACGTGATGCGTGTGATTTTCAAACAAAGTTATGCTGGTTCATACATTTCTGTCTTTAGAAAAGTATGTATTTGCATCTTGTAAAAATAGTTCCCCCATAATCTTACATGAAAAATGTCACGTGCTTATGTCTGCCTTATCTTTATATGGAGTGGGAGAATTTGCTCTTTATGTGTTTATTAATCTCATAAACAATAGGAAAGCCTGCAGCCTTTGTTAGTGTGATGGATGCTGTGAATACATGTCTCTGAGAGAAAGAAATGAGGAGTTCATTGATCCAAGTTGGCTGCCCATAAAAGGTGAAGATAAATGGTTAGGTGGAATGTACTGCTGTCTGTCCCTCAGTTACAGTAGCAGGATCACTTGTTTCTGTGGCTACCTTAAATGGGCACCTCATGAGAACCAGTCAGCAACAAGAGCAAGCAGGAAGTTTAAACATAAGCTGTGTGTGCAGTGAGAGTGTGATGTTTTAAGAAGCTGTCCCACAGTAAGAGAAAACAGCGAATTCTTGGGAATTTTGTTTAATATGTGATCTGTTATCTCAATTTCCTCTGTGGCTCATGGGATTCAGCTGATGTGTAGGAGAAAGTTTCCCACTGAGGTTATGAAATATTGAAGCTTTGTGTGTGTGTGTGTGTGTGTGTGTGTGTGTGCTTTGTATATGTTTTTATAGTTTTGTTGTTTTACAGTGCAAGGCTACAGAATATTTGATATTGACATTTTAAAAACAACAGATAATTGTGACATGAAATGAAACATTTGAAGTCTCTGCTGTGCAGTGATTCCAGCTCTGTTCTTTCCGTTTTAATTGTTGGAGTTACCTGTTACACTACATTAGACGCTATATAGTTATCCATAATATCAGTATTGCAGTGGCATATTATTCGCTTCTTAATATTTTTTTGTAAACCGTGTGTACTTTAGCTTTCAGTTCTCATGTGCAATGTACTATTTTGATTTACAGTTTTTATGGCACAGTTACTTCTCATATTTTGTGTGTATTTATGTTGCAGGACATGCCAGAGGAGGTGAACATTGATGATTTTTTGGATCTCCCGAGTGATGACAAGCGAGCACAAAAACTACAGGTCCCATAATCCTCCCTGTCACTGACACCATATCCTATGCTTATGTGGCTTCAAGTGGAGTCAGAAATATCGTAATTACAAGTTCCAACCAACTAAAGCTGTATTTAATATTGGGGAACTCTGAATTCTAGGTGATAGCCAAGCTGCCGAGTTGTGAAGTTGAAAAGGGTGTGTCAACATGAAAGATGATGGAAAGCAATGATTTTGAAAAATTATTTCAATTTAAGTTAAGCTAAATAAAATTAAAGTCATATCTAAATTTGTTATATGACAGATCTTATTGTCAACTAATGACACCGTTCTAAGTTTGTTTTATGCACATTAATAAATAATTAGCAAGATACCATGCATTCATTAATCGTGTAGGTAGTGTAAATATTATGCAGCTGCCATCACATATGCTTATTCTCCAGTAAAACAGAAAAAAATATTTTCTGCCATCATTCATTGTGTATTTGTTTTAGTTTGACTTCTTTCGTATTTTGTTTCCGACTTGAACGCATGACATGTCTTAATAAAGAATGCCCGGTTTGAAAGTAGGTTCACTTGGTGCACTTGAAGGTGGCGTATGCTTTCCCTATTGAATCACCTAGATTAAAAATGCACTGCGAACATTATATTGAAATTAATATTCTCCTCTGTTTGTCGTCCTCTGTTTGTACACAACTTTAGTTGACTCTTTATGAAGTTATTGAATTAAGTTATTTAAATTGACAATCAAGAATTATCTAAATTAATTCATTTTAATTGTTTCACAGGTGCTACTGCAAAGCTGCCCCAGCAGCACTGAGGTACACTTTCTCTGTCTCTCTGTCTTTCTTTCATGTCCTGTCTGTTCTTCCTTCTGTATATCCCTCTCTTTGTCTTTGTCCTAATGTTTTCCTTGCTCTGTTTCAATCTTTCTGGCCACTCATCCTCAGTACCCCTCTACGGGCTCTCTCTCTCTCTTTCTCTCTTTCTCTCTCTCTCCAAGGGACATTACAGTGGCTGACACTTTATTTCTATGTTTTTTTTCTCTCACAATGGTCATTTGTTCTTTAACTTTCTTTCTCCCTCTGTCTCCCCATGTCCCTTTTGCTCTCTATTAGTACAAAGACACTCATTCATTAGGGTTCTTTAACAATGTTCACACTCAGCCCCTTTGTGTGCGTGCGTGCGTGCGTGCGTGCGTGCGCGCGCGCGTGCGTGTGTGTGTATGTATGTACAGATGCTTGTGTGTGTGTGTGTGTGTGTGTGTGTGTGTGTGTGTGTGTGTGTGTCTGTCTCCATGAATTGCTGACACATCATGGAGTATCAGCAGAGCGGAGCACTGACCTCACACACAAATACATAAACACACAGAACACTGACATCTGAATAAAACACTGTAATCAGTTTTATGTGTGAGATATAACGGAGCAAAATTCTCACTGTATTCAATTTGACTATTCAAGGTTGTGTGGCTGAACAGTGTAAACATATTAAATGATTACTGGTACAAACACACACATACTGTCAGCAGAAGGCAATTAATTTTAGCTAGTTAAATGGGTAGTTCGCCCAAAAATGTAGATGTTCTCATTATTTACTCAAACTCATGATATCCTAGGTATGTATGACTTTCTTTCTTCACCAGAACACATTTATAGAAAAATAGAAAAAATATCTCAGCTCAGTCGGTCCTTAAAATGCAAGTGAATGGAGATTTCTCGTTTGAAGCTCCAAAAATCAGAGTTGGCATAAACTTAATCGATACGACTCCAGCGGTTAAATTAATGTCTTCTAAAGCGTCTTGATCGCTTTTGGTACGAAAAAGATAGATATTTGTGTACTTTTTAAGTCAACATTTCACGAGATGGTGTAGTCCAAGTGGTCTCTCATGTGACATATTTCTATTGCCATGGATACAGACGTAATCTCACTTCATGAGGGTGAGTAAAAATTTCATTTTTGGGTGAACTTTTAAACAACCCATAGATAAATCTTGATCATTTCTGCAAGTTCCGTGCGATAATTCATTGCAATTAACAATGTAATTTTGTATTTTTTTTTTGGTTTAACATATGGGTACCTGATGCATAAGATATACTTGGATTTTTTTTTTTTCAGCATTGAGCTTCAAAGTTAAAATGTATATGAATGTATAAAGGAAAGTTTATGTCTTAGGTCTTGTAGCAATAATCATATAATAATTTACAAAATTTTGTTTAATATAGTTTTAGATGGAGTAGAGCATGTCACACAGCAGGACATGTCAACTTTCCAGAAGTATATAGTGTGTTTAATACATTTATGCTATTTATAAGTATGGGAACAGAGCTTCTAGAGATGGAAAAATTGTGATTAAGCTGTAATGGGAATCAGCACTGGGTGGATTGTGACATGATACCAGAATAACGTTTAAAAGCATTGTAGTATTTGGTATTAAGCTGATAAAAAAATAGCACTTTAGTATTTACAAAGTTGCATCCTCTAAATTGTAATATATACTAATTTACAAATATTAATTGCTAAGTAAACTCTATTTTTAATGTGTGTACATCCAAATGAAAAAAAAATGTAAAAATGCAGAAAGTTTTCTGTCAGGGTTAGGGGAGAGAATATAAAGTTTGTACAGTATAAAAACCATTATGACTATGGAAAGTCCCCATAAAACATGGAAACCCAACGTGTGTGTGTGTGTGTGTGTGTGTGTGTGTGTGTGTGTGTGTGTGTTCAGGCCTTCATTGCTGAGATGTTGCAGAAGTTGCATGGTCTCCATAAACAGGAAGACTTGCAGAATGAGGGAATTGAGCATCCTTTTCTCCACAGTTACCCTCATCATCATGGCAACATCCATCATCATCACAGAGACGGATATCAACATCAGACACTGTGATTGTATTCCAGCACTGCAGTTTGCAAAGTTTTATTATCACTGGTCTGAGCTAACTAACACACAGCCTCTGGACATAGCATGCCCAACTTGTTTGCAACTCTGTAACAGTAAGGTGTTTGTTTACAAACTTATATTAGTGGAAAATTTACTTTGTTCAGTTTTGAAGGGATTGCTATTGGTGTTTGTTAGTAAATATATATTTGTATAGTAGAGTTGTCCTAAAAATTAATATGGTTGCAAAGCATTTGACTGCTTGGTGAACTGCAACTGTGTGTTGTTTGGTTACTAAAGTTTAATTGATTGCAAACTAGCATACTGCTAGTCTCACTATTTAAAGTTGAATCTGGTGCCATTAGTTTTTATGGAGTCTTTATCTGTGCAACTTAACAACAGTTTACTAAGACACCTGTCCAGTGACAGGCTCATAAGGAGAATACCAAAACTGAGCAGTTGTTATATTGGCTATATATGGAAATATAAATAAGTTTAATAATATTTTATGAACTGAGAGATTTGATTAAATAAATGTTTTAACAAAAGAAGGACAGTTATTTTGAATCTGTGTGAGAAGCAGAATGGTACTCGGGTGTGTTATAACGTAGCGACCACTAGAGGACGATATAACACTGAAGCATTGCAGAGACGAACTGGCCGTATTTCCACTTTAGGGCCACTTGACCGTAGTCAGAACAGGAATGTTAAAGGAATGAATTGTTTTTTATTTAGGCGTTTATGAATTTGCTCATACAAAAGAATGCAAAACTAGAAAAAGTTCTGGTTTTATGTTTATAATTAATTATATAATTTATTTTTTACCAAAACAATGTTATTTGCAAAACACATGACCATCCAAACAGTATAATTATTCTTTTTTTTTTACGTCTTTTTGCTTAAAAAAAATATGTTAAAGGGATAGTGCACCCAAAAATGAAAATTCTCTCATAATTTATTTACCCTTCATGGCATCCCTGATGAGTATGACATTCTTTCTTCGCAGAACACGAACACGTTTTTTTTTTTTTTTTTTTTTTTTTTTATATTTCAGTGAACAGAAAAGCTTCTCAAAATTCAAAACACATCAAACCTTGAAGTGGACGGATGGGCTACAACAGTAGAAGACCACGTCGGGTTCCACTTCTGTCAGCCAAGAACAGAAAGCTAAGGCTGCGTTGGGCACAATCTCACCAAAACTGGACAGTTAAAGAGTGGAAAAACATCCCCTGGTCTGATGAATCTCGATTTCTGCTGAGGTACACCGATGTTAGGCCCGCTGCAGCCTCAGCTTTCTGTTCTTGGCTAACAGAAGTGGAAACATGATGTGGTCTTCTGCTGTTGTAGCTCATCCGTCCGGTTCAAGGTTCAATGTGTTGTGCATTCTGGAACCAGTCTGGCCATTCTCCATTGACCTCTCACATCAACAAGGCGTTTCTGTCCACAGATCTGCCACTCACTGGATGTAAACTCTAGAGACTGTTGTGTGTGAAAATCCCAGGAGATCAGCAGTTACAGAAATACTCAAACCAGCCCGTCTGGCACCAACAATCATACCACGATTGAAATCACCGAGATCACATTTTTCCCAATTCTGATGGTTGATATGAAAATTAACTGAAGTTCCTGACTTGTATCTGCAAGATTTTATGCATTGCACTGCTGCCACACAATTGGCTGATTAGATAATTGCATGAATAAGTACCTGTAGAGGTGTACCTAAGTGTTCGGTGAGTGTGGGTGTGTGCCTATATATATATATACACACAGTGCATCCGGAAAGTATTCACAGCGCTACACTTTTTCCACATTTTGTTATGTTACAGCCATATTCCAAAACTGATTAAATTCATTATTTTCCTCAAAATTCTACAAACAAATACCCCATAATGGCAACGTGAAAGAAGTTTGTTTGAAATCTTTGCAATTTTATTAAAAAAAAATAAAATAAATAAAAATAAAAAAATCCTACAGTCAGGTCCATAAATATTGGGACATTGACACAATTCTAATCTTTTTGGCTCTATACACCACCACAATGGAGTTGAAATGAAACGAACAAGATGTGCTTTTAAAAGCCCGACGGGTCGTGACATACTATTGCGCAATAACTTCGCGATATGCAAAAACTAAAAAATTAAAAGATAAACATATCTTACATCGTTGGAAAGCTGAGACTCTTGTGATTCGAACGATGTAAACCATTTTAATATACACTTAACACAGCGGGTACAATCGGTGTATTTCTCAGACCACTTACAGCAAAATAAAAAAATACAAAATGGTAGAAACTCGCCTATAAAGCTCATCTTACTCTACGGATCCACTTCATTCCATCAAAAATGGTTTAGTTACACTGTAAAGGGTCCATACAATCCAATTCAACGAAGTATTTGGTCCATAACACATTTATATATCAATAAACACCCACGTAGTATAGACGTAGCATTTCGAGCTAACCGACAGAGCTAACACAACTTCGACGCATTCTTTGATGAAGCTACCTTGAACATGTAAACATTACAGATATTTTTATGTCAAAATGTCCGCTGACCCCTGAACTTTAGATGGACAGGTCATTTGAGCCAGTCGGTGCATGATAGAGGTGTGACCAGGTATCAATATCCTTGAAGCCTATACATACACTTAGATAAACATGTGTACAACACTCATTTTCTAATGTATTGTTATCAAATTTTAAATTGGGTTTGGTAAGGCTTCATGCTGTGATCTAATTGTCTTTTCCAGCTAATACCTCCCAGCTGTAGTTATCTGCAGGCATCTTTTTACAAAAAAAAAATGTAGGAGGAATTTTATTTCCCCTTTTTGAGTGTGTTCAAAGTTCTATTACTCAATACAAGTAAGACTTACAGTGATTCTGACTATTTAGGAACAAACCTCAAAGTCTCCCCTTTCAAAAGAGACCAAAAGCATGCATATACTCAAGAACAGCATGCATTTTAATTTGGGTAGGCCTTTTTTTAGGCATTTTTGGCAAATATTGCAGGATCTATAAACTGCAGACTGTGGGAGAAGTCTGCAGTTAAAAGTGGGAGGCACATATACAAACTGTTGTAATTCCTACACCATTCACCTGATTTGGATGTAAATACCCTCAAATTAAAGCTGAAAGTCTGCATTTCATTTCAACTCCATTGTGGTGGTGTGTAGAGACAAAAAGATTAGAATTGTGTCGATGTCCCAATATTTATGGACCTGACTGTAGTACATAAGTATTCACAGCCTTTGCTCAATACTTTGTTGAAGCATCTTTGGCAACAATTACAGCCTCAAGTCGTTTTGTGTATGATGCTACAAGCTTGGCACACCTATTTTTGGGCAGATTCTCCCATTCTTCTTTGCAGGACCTCTAAAACTCCATCAGGTTGGATGGGGAGTGTCGGTGCACAGCCATTTTCAGATCTCTCCAGAGATTTTCACTCGGGTTCAAGTCTGGGCTCTGGCTGGGCCACTCAAGGACATTCACAGAGTTGTCCCGTAGCCACTCCTTTGTTATCTTGGCTGTGTGCTTGGGGTCGTTGTCCTGTTGGAAGATGAACCTTCGCCCCAGTCTGAGGTCCAGGGTGCTCTGGAGCAGGTTTTCATCAAGGATGTCTCTGTACATTGCTGCATTCATCTTTCCCTTGATCCTGACTAGTCTCCCAGTTCCTGCCACTGAAAAACATCCCCACATCATGATGCTGCCACCACCATGCTTCACTGTAGGGATGGTTTTGGCCAGGTGATGAGCGGTGCCTGGTTTCCTCCAGACATGACACTTGCCATTCAGGCCAAAGAGTTCAAACTTTGTTTCATCAGACCAGAGAATTTTGTTTCTCATGGTCTGAGAGTCCTTCAGGTGCCTTTTTACAAACTCCAGGCAGGCTGTCATGTGCCTTTTACTGAGGAGTGGCTTCCGTCTGGCCACTCTACCATACAGGCCTGATTGGTGGAGTGTTGCAGAGATGGTTGTTCTTCTGGAAGGTTCTCCACAGATAAATGCTGGAGCTCTGTCAGAGTGACCATCAGGTTTTTGGTCACCTTCCTGACTAAGGCCTTCTCCCCCGATCGCTCAGTTTGGCCGGGCGGCCAGCTCTAGGAAGAGTCCTGGTGGTTCCAAACTTCTTCCATTTACGGATGGAGGCTATTGTGCTCATTGGGACCTTCTGTTAACTGTGGGACCTTATATAGACAGGTGTGACTTTCCAAATCATGTCCAATCAACTGAATTTACCACAGGTGGACTCCAATTAATTTGTAGAAATATCTCAAGGATGATCAGTGGAAACAGGAAGCACCTGAGCACAATTTTGAGTGTCATGGCAAAGGCTGTGAATACTTATGTACGTGTGATTTTTTTTTTTTTTTTTATTGTTTTTTTTTTATATAAATTTGCAAAGATTTCAAACAAACTTCTTTCATGTGGTCATTATGGGGTATTGTTTGCAGTATTTTGAGGAAATTAATGAATTTAATCCATTTTGGAATAAGGCTGTA